>JAMXBD010001058.1:0-501823 GCA_024138025.1 Combretum micranthum | reverse complement strand
TTAAAAAAAGTGTATGTATCTGTAATCTACCAACAAACAAACAGACTCTCTATAATTTTTAAAATGAACATAGAGATAGAGTATGAATTGTGGATTTGTTAAATGCACTTTAACCCTACAACTCTTTATCCTTATCTTCTTCTTTTGTTTTTCATTTTCTTTTGTTTTTTCCTTTTTAATATTACAAGCTGCGGAATCCAAACCAACAAAATCAAATCCTCCTTCCTCCAAAAAAAAAAAAAAAAAGTACATATTCTATACAAAATAACAACTTTCAAAAGATTATAAAACGATTTGTCCAATGCAACAACAACGACAACAATAATATTAAACAACCCCAATATAGGTCATGCGCTGAAATTACATTTGTAAACCGTAAAATATTATTAAATCCATCTGCATCTGGCAGCGAATTTCACCAATTTCCAAATATTATCGTGAGGCAGTTGATTTCTCTACCTAAGAATTAGTCGCAACACTAGTGTATGTTTTCTGATCGATTTCAACAACAACCTCATAAAATTAATTAAGGATTCACCAATTTCCAAAGATGTCATTTGGTTTGATTCCGAACAAGAAACAACTTTTGGGGTGTTCACCAAATTATTATGTTTACACTCGTGCATAAAGTGACAATAGTTGAGACGTGATCAATCACAAGGACTTTAATTGAATTTATTAATATAAGTCTGATTAGGACGTTTGACTTATTCTAACCTTTAATTTCTAATGGCTTTAATAATTAGATAGGAAAATGTTAAATGTATAATAGGAATTTTATATAAAACCATGAACTTTAAAATGATTAATTTATATCTTATCAAACTTTTAATAGTTATTTCTATTATCTACTAATAATGTTTATTTTGTTTACTGATATGGAAGAGACAGTCTATCAATGTCATACAGTATTAAGAAAAGTAATGAAAATCTAATAATATGTTATCTCTTCCATATTAGTACAACAAACAATGTTAAAGAGACAGTAAAAATAACCACTTAAAGTTTTATTAGTATTAAATTGATCACTTCAAAATTAAGATACAAAATCAATAAGCTTGTAGTCTAGTAATATTTTCTCTAACTTCCTAGGTGGGAGAGATTATGTTTGAATTCTCCTTCCATATTGTAATAGCAAAAAAAAAGGTTAAGATACTAAATTAAATTTTTATCCAAAACATAGGTAGCAAATTTGATATTTATCCAATTTAAATATTGTTGTCTGCTCAAAGTATTCGATACATAATGTGGGGTGGTTGGGTGCCGTGCTAAATAATCACAAACCCCTTTTTTCTGTCCTCTCTCAATGACTATATTTTTAAATAAAAACTGATGCTTGCTTCCATGCCCCAATGACCAAACCAAAAATGAAAATAAATTCTTGCATCATCAAGCGCATGTTTTTTACTTATTAAAACAAATTCTTTCGACTTGTGGTATTCATAAATGTTTCTTATTTGAAATGTCTTTGACTATTTACCAATTTTCCCGCAATTGACATTGAGTTTGAAAGGACTAAATGATTAAGCAAACAAAACTATAAAATGGAAGCAACCTCATAAGGTATGGTTATTATAATTAACCCTAATTAAATAAATATTCCAGTTAGGAAGCCACCTCATAAGGTGCAAACTTACAATTCTTTTCATAGCAATTATTTCCTTTTTACAAACACGAATATGAAATATCAAATTCTTTAAAAGAAAACAATAACAAATTGTACATGAATTAAATTATTTTTTCAATATACTATGCTTAATTATTGACCCGCTAAGTGGACTCGCCGTGATCCATAAATCTGAGGAATTCCGTTTCCTACACAGGATAATTATGAGTTATAAAAATTCGGACTCAAACCGCATCAAGAAGATGTGTATGCTTAACCTTGTAAAACTTTCTGCACTAAATAAATGCTTTTGGTACAACGTATCTATCTGCAAATTTATTTCCGTTTACATTATTTTAATCCGTCGAACAGAAGTCAGAGCGCGCGCCATTTGGATTTAGCGTCATATGCATCTTTGAAAATGAAGATGAAAAATACGACCATATGATACATAAAATATACATATATATCTATGCTGATGCATTTGGCGGTTTATTTAAATGTGATAGGACAAATTGTTACCACATATTATACTGTTATTATTTAAAGCACGTGTACAAAATATTTTTAAAGTATATCTATTATGTAATATTTTTCATGGTATAGATATTGTATATATTACCATTAAATGTCGCATACTAGATATGTGGATCCGTTTTGGAGTCTTTAGTCCTTCTCATTTTTCTATTTTTGAAATGCGACTCCTATAACGTATTATACTAATATTTTACTCACATATCTTACCGAAGTGACCCACATTAATCCACAAAGTTACCAACTAATAAAATGGACATTGAAGATATTGGAAGTTATATGGTGTTTTTTTTTTTTTTCAAGAAATTGGAAGTAGAAGTTGCATCTAGTTTTAAAGATTGCGGGTGAGAATGGTAGGTCCAGCACCAATGCCAATCTCCTATATAATTCATTTTTATAATGTAGTCCAAATGGAAACAAGTTGCTAAAAATGCTTCGGCTACTTTAATATTATATTCAGATTTCACATATAATTATTCTCATACACTGTTCCAACGTCTGCTTGTATTTATATGCATTTTTCCATATAATGAACAGTGTGCATATATTTACATTAATTATAATTTATTACACACTTTGTACTAATTGGATATATCTATGAGTTTAAATATAGAATAAATCCATTGTTTTATATCGTACAAATTATGACTAAAAGGGAAAAGATATCATATGTTGCATCTCTTTTCATATCTTATATTTATCTGTAAGATGTTATATGTGTGATAATTAATATAATATGATATATGTACATATTATTATGCTGGATATATTATATTAATTTGATATTGTATTATGTAATATGTATTTTTGTATATGTTTATATTTGTTATATTCCATTTACACATTTTCATGACACCAAAGATACATTTGAAAAAGTACGAATGTACTCATTCCGTTTCATGCTATGGCAGCTATGCCCATGCTAAAACCCAAACAAATTATTGGAATGGGTCCTAACTTAATGTTCATAATCAAATAAGGGCTTTGAATTGATATTGAGGTTTTTATTCCATCCAATTCTATTTCATTTTTGTTCATTTCTTTATTCCAAATATGATATTTGTGTAAAGCATAAAACTAGTGTGCAACCAAATTAAAAGTACTATTTTAGAAAAAAATTAAAAAAATTGCTAGTGAATGATATTATTCACTTTTCTAAATATGATATACATTTCCCTTTGCTTTTACTAAATCCTACCCTTCATGATATTACATTTCCCTAAAGAATCTATTATAGTTCCTTTTCCATTAAAAATAATGCTGATATAATGGTTTAAACGCATAGGATCTTAAAATAACTAAGTAAATACACAACATGATATATCGGTATCATTAGTCACTAGTAGTCAACGCACATACAATACGTATACACAAATAAAATAAAACTATAAGGTATAATAAATTACATACAAAATTAATGCATAAAACTAATATATTTGTCATTTAGGTTGAAAGAAAAAAAAATGCATAACTAATCATGAAAGTATGTTTAAAATCAAAACATAAAAATAAGGAAGATGAAAGACTCCTATCAAATTAAGCTAATTATTCATGATTTGTTCCATTGAAGAATTGGCTTTATACTAGCAATTTTAATGAAACATAGTAATAAATAAGTAATTTTGTACATAAGAAAATAATAAAAATAGTACATGTATATACATATATATATATATAAAAGCAAAGCATTAAAAATGGAATGTTAAACATGGAAAAAGTAAGATAAAAGGTAGTATAACTGTGTCTTATGCAATCAATTAAAATTGGTGCAAAATAATAACAATATAATTCCTCACCAGTAAAATTGTGAAAATAAGCACGGATCCATATCCATATATATTGTAAAATTTGAAAAATAAATATATGTTTGCTGACTAAGTTTACATATTCAAAACTTTGACCAAATATGCAAGAACTTCAAAAAGTCCCAAAATTAATAGAGAATTCAAAATAAATAAATAAACGTAAAATTAATTCAAAATTACTAACAGCATTAATATCTATCTATATGAAAAGAGCACAGGGTAGTAATGATTAATCGTGGAATTTGTTGATTGCATTATAAAAAAATGGAAGATATAATGATTAATTGGATTATCATATAATGTGAAAGGCTCATTGCAGTCGAATTATAAAACTTCTAAAGTTAATAAAACTTTTAAAGTGTATGAAAATTGTAGATGAGACTAAACTTTGAACCACAATAACCATATTTGACCTACGAGGTACTACACTGATTAAATGTAAAAAATAGGGATTCATAGATTCATTGAATATCATGTTTGATATGCAGGAATCGTTCAAAATGGAATGGATTAGAATAAATGGAATGAAATGGAATAGAATGGGAGATGGAATGATAAATCCATTCTTTTGTTTTGATATATCTGGGGATGTGATGGAATTGACATGTTATTTATAAAAAATATCCTTAATAATTAATATAAATAATAAATAAGCAAGAGGATAAAAAGGTAATTTAATGTTAATTATTTATGAGGAACAATAAAATCGTGATTCCTCCTCTTTATGGGTGGAATCAAATTCCGCCTTAAAATCGGAATCGTCAATTCCTAAGAATCATGATTCTAGCTTTTAAAAACACAATCAAACGTAGAAATGGGAATGGACCTTAGAATCGCGATTCTATTATAGGTTCATTCTCGTATACCAAACATGATAGAATAGATTACACCAACCAATTTCTTTTATAATACAGCTTCAGCACATATAAGTTTTTGTGCATGATGAATCTCTATTTTGACTGTCAAACCTACACTTCAGAAGGAAGAAAAGCCTTGTGTAAAGCAAAATCTCATGCAAATAATGTTAGTGATTGTGCCTTAGGCCAATTACTGGATATTGTCATTTGATATTTATATATATATAAATAAACAGAGACATTTCTTTTGTATTGTTTGCATATTTATTTTATAATAGAAATCCATGAATAATTTATTATTCTAAATTTTCCTAGATGCTTATTATTATGGGAATAATAATGAATTAAATCTAGTATGAGTTTTTATTTGGTAATATGGGATGTCTATTTGTATAGTGATACAAATGAAACTCATAGGCACATATTAGATGACTGTGTGCTGAACTGACCCACTATGAGATCACTACATGGAATATTGTCATAAGTAATTTTCATAATAATTATGTCAACGTATCCTTAGACCTGAAATCACCATAGTATCTAACATGAGAAACGTTATGGCTCAACTCAATCAAACGTTGTTTTTAACTGGATAATTATAAAGGTTAAGTTTGGGCATAATGTATATCATGTAGAGGAAGTTGAGTGATTAAGATGGGATTTGTCCCTCTCGTTATGAGAGAGATATCTGGACCCCTCGATAAGTGAGACTGAGAAATGCATGGCCATACTCAAATAAATTGATAGTGTGATCAATTTCATTTGTATTATCAGATCACTTGGAAATCGAGAAATGATAAGATCGAACAATATAAGAATGACACTTTCCATATCTTATGTTCAATTTAGATATCATGTGATAAAAAGGATAATGACATAAATTATAGATCAGACAAAAATCGGATTACTAATATTCACCTAATTTGGGTAGACATAATGTTTTGCTAGAGACCAATGATGTCTTGTAGGTCTAAAAGGTGTTTAGGATCTACTGCCAACATTAGGTGTACCTACAGGGTCACACACAAAAAAACGAATAAAATATATTATAGGTTTATATTTAAACCTATAGGAATTATTATATTTATTATTCTTAAAAAGTTTAAGAATAATAAATGATTATGACAGATAATTAATATTTAATGAAATAATATATTTTATTAAATATTAAATAAATATCTCATCATATTTATTTTATAGGATTTCTTTAGGGTTTCCTACATGTCTATATATATATATATATATATATATATATATAGACAGCCTTTTAGGTTAGACTCTTTGACATCACATTAGACGACAGAGAAATTCTGCAAACCTAAAAGAGAGAAAAGAAGAAAAATAATTCTGACACGAATTGGATTTGTGTTCTTGAGTGCTAGTACACAATCGTTCGCATGTGGATACCGTAGAGGGGATTGCGAGACTGCAGTTCCTACAAATCTGATCTGCTGATCGTTTTTGAAAGCATCAATATAAGGTATATTCAAGAAACCTTTTTTTTTGTTCAGATCTAATCAAGAAACATGGATACTAGTATAGGGTTTTCGTTTTTCCGCTGTGTTTTAACAAAATTTTCGAAATTTTGTATCAATAAAACCCTACAAATAATTAAAAAAAAAAAGATAAAAAGTAATTCTTTTTACAATTGAGCATAAAAAAAAAAGACATTACCAAAAGAGACCAATAAACGCAATACCTTTTTTACAAATCAATCCATAGAAACCCCGATTTCAGCACAAAAACCCCATAAGCATAAGACCAAAACGGTTAGTTTTGTAACAGTTCATGAAATTTCCTAGAGATTGTGGAGTACTTAGCAAAAAATTTCTTATAGATGGAAAGAGAAGGCAAAGAAAGAGTGAGAAGAGCATGGGTGGCCGTAGTTGAAGAAAGAAAATGAAAACAAAGGAAAGATTCATATAAATTGTAATCTAGTATTTTATGAAACAAAAGTTTCAAAAAGAAAATAACAACAACTATAAATTACTGTCTGATTGAGCCGAAACAAGACGATTATGACAATGTACGTGCATTTTATGAATCTCCAACAAATGTAGTTCGCATTTGGTCTTCGTTGTGATGTGATCTACGGCTGGTTTTATAATTTTCCATTTCTTCAATCTATTGTAAATTATTACTTCTCCTTCGTTGATCAATCTTGACTAACACCATCTTACCGATACTATCCTCTGCAAACTCAAATGTCTTTAATGTTGATTTTTGATACATTTCTTTTCTTTCTTCCATCTCTAGTTGTCTATCATCTTGTCATCCATGCATATAATATTATCTTAGAAGCTTCTCCTTAGTCCCCATGCTCTAAGTACTCTTATTGATTTGCTCAATTTATTAATTTGTGCTCATCTTCTAATGAGAATAGATAGTGTTGAATATTTTAAGTTATGTATTTTAGCTGATGTATTTAGCTGCTGGATATAGCTGTCATTTGTTTTTTGTTCTTTTTATTTTAGCCGTACACGTGTCAATATGTTAAGACACATGGCTTTGTATATATAAACTTTTAGGGTTACAGAATAGTTGAATAACAATTCATTCAATCAGTTACATTTCTCTGAAACTTATTTCTTCTCTCGTTCTTTTCTTGATCTGATCTGAAAATGCAAATGGTGAAGGATCTTACAAAGTTCTACATGGTATCAGAGCGCAGGTCTCTTTCTCTGTTTTAGGTCAGGTTTTCTCGACTCTGCTTGGATCTGGTAATTTCCTTTTTGTTTTGATACGCAAGATGAATGTCATAGGTATGGATCAAACATATAATGATCCACTATACATGTCTGGTTTAGATCATCCTTGTAATGCTATAACTAGTCTGATTTTTACTGGATTGAACTTTCTTGGTTGGAGTTGTTCGATTAGACTTGCCTTAGGAGCAAAATCGAAATTAGGTTTTATAGATGGATCGGTAGAGAAACCAGATGATGATAAAATCAATTTAGAGCGATGGATAAGATGCGATTATATGATACGATGCTGGATTTTAAATTCCATGACTAAAGAATTGGTTGAGGGTTTTATGTATGCTCGATCAGCTAAAGAACTTTAGGAGGAAGTTGTTGAGCGTTATGGTCAGTCGAATGGACCTTTGATATATCAATTGCAACATGAGATTGCAAATGTACGTCAAGGAAATAATTCTGTAACTACCTATTATAATCATCTTAAAAGACTTTGGGATGAATTAGGTAGTCTAGATGTTATTCTGAGTTGTGACTGTGGTGTTCTTGCTTCATGTACTTGTAAATTTGTGGATAAGTTGAATGATATGAAGAGTAGGAATCAGTTAATACAATTTCTCATGGGATTGAATGAAAATTATGAGAATATTCGTAGTCATATCTTGTCAATTGATCCTTTACCTACGATTAGCAAAGCTCATTACTTGATTCATCAAGTAGAGAAGCAAAAGCAAGTGTCTGGGATTAATATGATGATTGAGAATGTGTCTGCTTGTAATGTGAAGACGGCACAGCAGCAGCGATATTTTGATAAAAAGGATAAAAGAGTAGGTGCTAGAGTTAAGATAATCTGTCAGCATTGTAAAAGGACAGGTCATAAAATTGAAAATTATTTTCAGATCATTGGGTATCCTGAATGGTACAAAGGAAAGAAAGATTCAAAGAATGTGAGATTAGCAGCACAAGTAGAGTAGATTTTGGAGACTCCTTTTGAAACTACAAATGAAATGAGGAAAGGACATCAGATGGATGATTCTTCTGATATGGTGTCACGAATTTGTCAAGAAGTCATAAAAGCTTTGAAAGGAGTCAATGTTGCAGAGGAACAAGGACATTCTGGAAACATGAATTTTGTAGGTCAGGTTGCTTCCCTTTCTTTTATAGGTTCATCTTTTGTTAATCATAATGAAACTGAGGTTGAATGGATTTTAGACACAGGTGCCACGGATCACATGACACCTTTTGTTCATCTTTTAACTGACCTTAAACACATTAACCAACCCATTCATATAAAACTTCCTGATGGAAGTACACAAACAGTAACCATGAGCGGTACTGTATATTTGAATGAACATATTGTCTTATACAATGTGTTTCTTCTACCACAATTTCACTATAATCTTCATTCCATAAACAAACTTGTCACTACATCTAATCTTTTAGCCACCTTTTAACTGATTCTTGCTTATTACAGGACCCTAAAACATCTACCATTGTTGCACGAGCTGATGCCAGACATGGGCTTTATATAATGAAGGCAAAGCTGAATTTTCTTACGTCCTCCTCATTTGTGTCAAATATTCCTTGTAATCAAAATACTCATATGTCTGTTGAGCTTTTACATTCTCGTCTTTGACATATATCTTTTTCCAAACTGAAACATGTTCATGGATGTAATGTGTCTTGTGATGATATCTTTTTGTGTGATACTTGTTTACAAGCGAAGTCACATCGCTTGCCTTTTCATTCTAACAATTCTACATCCACTTGTTTGTTTGAACTCATACACATTGATTTGTGGGGTCCTTTTAGTATTCCATCTTTAACTGGTGGAAGATACTTTCTCACATTAGTTGAAGATAAAAATAGAACAACTTGGACATATCTCCTTTAGAATAAGCATCAAACACCCTCAACCATACACACATACTTAAACTACATTCAAAATCATTTTGATGCTACACCTAAATACATTAGAACCGACAATGGGGGAGAATTCATTTCACATGCTTGTTAAGCAATTTTTCAATCAAAAGGAATTATTCACCAGCGAACTACTGCCTATACACCACAACAAAATGGTGTAGTTGAAAGAAAACATAGGCACCTTCTTGACACAGCTAGAGCTTTGAGGATACATGCTAATCTCCTTTGTCTATCAAAGAATTTCTTTTCTCTTTATTTATAGTGTTTTATTACAAAAGCATTAACAAAGAATTCACAAACCAAAAACATTCATTTTCTAAGTAAACACGCATTTGAAACAACATATTCCCCATATTAATCAAAGATCATCCTAATTCATTCATTTAATCCAATTATTTGTTACTAACCCATTTTAGCTTAACCTTAGTCAATTTGATTAAAATTAGTCATTTGATTCATTTACTAAGTCAAGTTGATTAAACATAGACAATCTAATTCATTTTAGCTTAGTAAAGTTTATTAAGTCAAATTGGACTTAGATTAATTACTAATTCATTATACATCTAAGGTCTAGTCACTTAATCCCAAGTTAGCTTAAACCTAGCAAAATTCATCAAAGTTAAACAATCTAATCCATTTTAGTTCATTCAAGTTCATTAGTCAAATTGAACCTAGGCTTATTAACTAAGTTCATTTAAGTTCAAGCTAATCATAAGAACAAATAATAAACAAATCTTAAACTTAGCATGAAGGAAATTCAAATAAAATTCATATAGATACATAAGTCATCATTTATATACTTACCAAGATCATTTAGTTTCATTAAGTCATCACAACATCATAAATCAAGCAATGGAAATCATATATACAACATAACTACTTTTAGTTTAATACTCATAGAAATTCAATTATTTGTTGAATTTATAAATCTATCTAAATCATGCTTAATTATATCCCTCAATCATCATTACACATCAAATATCACTTATCTATCTCATTTTAGCTCAAAAAGATCCATTTCCTAAGCAAAAAACATTTAACAAACAAAACAAGTTTTTGACTTTGTTTGAAAAATACAAAGGCTGGAAAGAACTAAAATTTAAGCATCGATAATTTCCGAATTTGTAAAAACTCAAAACACCAAAATTGTAGATCTCTTTTTAATATTTCCAACGCAATTTGAATCACCTCAATCGGAGGTCGTATGAAAAAGTTATGACCAATTTACAAAATAGTGTCGCGTTAGGGAAGAAATCCGCGAGCGCTACACCCTTGGCAACGGGGCGTTTTGAAGGCCGTTTTGACTCAGGGGAAATGAAATTTTTTGACCCGAGAGCACTATACCCTTGGCAACGGGGTGTTTTGACAGGTGTATTGACATATTTACGAAATTCCTTGTTTGAAACACTAATTTTACAAAAATTTTACACTTCAAACCTTCTCCAAAACACTTTACAACCATCATACTACACCCTACATCTATTCTAACACCCTCAAACATGCATAAACTTCACATTCACCACATCAAACATCTCAAACTTCATCAACTTCTATAACAACTATTCATCATCTTCTTCCTCCTTCACAACCCGACCTCCAACAAGCATATATCAACAAATACTTAAATAAACAGCACTCTCAATCCAATTCAACATTAACTCATCAATTACAAATGCAAATAACAAGTAAAAACAAAGAGAAATAGAAATAGAAAACTTAGCTTTAAAGAAGAAAAGAAGTTGAAGCTTCATCCTCTAGCTCGGTTTTCTCTATCTAGTTCATCTCCTAATCTTGATTCATCCTCTAGTTGGCTTTGATCTTGAGATTTGTTGAAGAATTTGAAGAAAAGAAAGAAAAATGAACAAGAAAGGAAGAGAGGGAGAGAACCATCGGTTGGGAGAAAAAATAAAAGGAAGGGAAAAGTGAGAAGAGAGAGGCAGAGGAGGAGAGATTAAAAGGAAAATAAAAAGATTAAAATTAATTTAAACGAATAAGTATAGGCTTAGAACTATCAGATCAAATATCTATAGTTCCAAGAGTATTTAAAATTTTGTTTCTGAACCGATATGTTAGAAATTAAGAACTTGCAATAAGAACTTAATTTGAGAATTTATTTTAGATAAAAGATATTTAATTTGAGTTCGGGTTTAAGAACTGATATTTTTATTCAAGCAAATGAACTCAAATTTTACTGAGATTTAGGAATTAGTGTTTAGGCTAAGAATAAATGATTTAGGAATTCTCTAAACACTTTGATGACATGTTTAGGGAATTTGAAACTCAAATTTCAAACCAACTTAATTATTAGCTAATTAAATTATATCAACTTGTCTATTTAAATCCTATAATTCATTTTAGTCATTTAAATCTGTCTAAAACCAATTTCTATTTTAGGTGAAGAGTTGGGGTATTTCACTTACATGGATACATTGATGAAGAAATATACATGGAACCAACAGCTGGATATAAATCTGTTCCTCATGGTCATGTATGTAAATTGGTGAAATCTTTATATGGCTTGAAGCAAGCTTCAAGACAATGGAACTGAGAATTTACTCACTTTATTACTTCTCTTTGTTTTGTTCAATCAAAACATGATCATTCTTTATTCACTCGTTCTAATGGGGAAGTTTTTCTTGCTATTCTGGTTTATGTAGATGATGTTCTTATTGTTGGAAATTCGTTACCTGAAATTTCACAAGTTAAAAGAACTCTTGATGCTGCTTTTTCTGTAAAGGATTTAGGAGAAGCACATTTTTTCTTAGGCATTGAAATATGCCGAACAAGTACAGGGCTTCTTTTACATCAACGGAAATTTCTTCTTGATATACTTCAAGATGCTGGGTTGACAGCTACAAAACCTCTCAAAGTTCCTTTTCCACCTTCTTTACAACTTGATTTGTCTTCTGGTGAAGCTTTACATGATCCTAGTCCTTATAGGTGCATTATTGGAAAAATTTTATATCTTACATTTACTAGACCGGATATTTCATACTCTGTTCAGCAGCTCAGTCAATTTGTATCAGCTCCAAGGACACCTCATTATCATGCTGCCATTGGTGTTTGTAGACACCCAATTTTTGCCCAATTAAAAAATAGGCTTAAGTCTATAATAAATTAATGTCATGTTGAGTTCATCAAAAATATAATAATAATAAAGAATAGTATAAGAGAAAATAGAAAAATAAAAAATAGAGGAATAAAATAATAATATAATTAAATGAATAATAGTAATGTAAATAAAATATATGTAAGAAAAATTAAAATAAATAATTATTTAAGCTCAATATAACATATATTTTATTAGCCTTAAGTATTAGTGGGTTAGCTATATGACCAAGGCACAGGCCAACGGCCTAACGATTCAGACCATGGACACAAGAGCAAAGAGACCCGAGTTCGATCCTAGCCCAAGGCAGATTTTGCCTCTTTTTGTTCAATTTTTTTTCCCAAAAGACACATCGGTTCATCCACTTTGAGACATCATTTGATCAATGAATCTTTGTGTTTTTTTGAAATTAATTGTACAGACACAAACTAGGCATGGGATACATCACATCTATACACAATTCATGCATTATTTCATTCCAAAAGGCATTTTAATCAAGGCATGAAAATTGGGAAAAAATTCGAATGGACATGATTTTTCAAATTTCAAAATTGGCCGAATTGTATCAATTGAACAAATTAAATACACTTAATCAAGGAGTCATGATCTGTAAACACAAGATTCGTGATCAATTTGAACCAACAATCACGAATCGAGTCCTAATTTTGAATCGTTCTTATTTGAAAAAATACAACGATTCGTGATTCAAAAATTGAACCATTACAAAGCTTCAAAACGACAAATTGATTCGAACTCTATAAATAGGATCACCCCACAAGCAGAAAGCACAATTCAATTTCGCAAAATACACACTACAAGATCGAGATCTGAAAATAGAGAAGAAAGTGTTCGAATTGCAAAAATTGCAAATTCGAAGTGATCGAGAGGATTTCGATCCAATTAAAGAGTGTTAGGATCATTTAGGAAGTGTTTTTGATTGATTATAGTGTTTAGAATTGCTCGAATTTGTGATTGGAAGTTCTGAAAATTTTTGGGAATTTTCTATTTTACGCCGCCGTTGGGTCACCACACGAACCGCCACTTCTGGTGGTTCTGGGAGTGAACCACCACCACTAGCCGCTGCAGCACCCCAATCCACGTAGGGCCGACAAGGTTGCAGGCTTCGAAAACCACCAGGAGTGGCCAAGGAACGCTCGAAAGGTAGCGTGATCGTCTTCTTCGCCCGACGGGTATCCAAGATCTGACCCGAAATCCGAAATCCAACCCGGTCGGTCATCGGTCAACGTCGATCAACGGTCGTCGGTCGACAATCAGCAGATCCAATGCTCCATATTTGATCATTCATATCAGACGGCCCAGATTTGATCAAATAATCCAACGTGCCAGATTGAAGGTCAGAGGATCAAACGGTCAGGATCAGTCAGCCAGATCAACGCACCACATCTCCTCCGCTTCATCCAACGGTCCAGGTTAGTCTGTATTATTAAATTATTTATTTATTTTATATTTAATTTCGGAAAATAGGAAAAAATTAATAAAAATTCGTAAAAAATCCAGAAAAATTAGAATAATTATTTTTAATGTAAATTTACATGTTTTAACAATTTTTGATATTTTTGAATATTTTATGAATATGTATTTGCATATAAATTGATCTTTAAATATATCTTTGATGCATGAGATGTTTTGTTTTTGTATTTTAATTTTGTTATGATATATTTTGAATATGTTCTGAACATATGTGATGATTATTGAATTTTGAAAAATAATAAATTGTAAATGGATTTTTTTTTTAATCAAAATTGTTGTTGAATAATAAAGATAAAAATTGTTTTTGAGAATCATGATATTGATCAAGTTTTTTTATCAAAAATTTATCTTCATAAATTACTACTAAAGATATTAATCAAGTTTTTATCAAAATTATCTTCATAAATTTGCTATGTAGATAATATTCAAAGTTTTCAAAATTATTTTCATAAATTGACTTTGAAAATAATTAAAGTTGTTCAAAAATGTTTTCATAAATTTGCTATGAAAATATTTAATATTGTTTAATCAAAATTGATTTTCATGTAGCATTAAATTAGCCATGAATTATCATAAATTGATTTTTTTTAGAAAAATGATTTTTGAACTTAGAAAAAATATGTTTTTCATGAAATGAAAAATCAATTGATTAGATCATAGGATCATAAAAAAAAATGATTTTCATAAAAATTCAAAATTTAATGAACTTAAAGTGAGAATAGTTCAAAAATATAAAATTGATCAACAAACTAAGTTCTTTATAAAAGAACTACGTTTTGTCTGATCTCGATTAGCGAGTACGTAGGCACCTTCGGGGCGACACTAAAAAATAAAAATTATTTATTTATTTATTTTGTTTATTATTTAGTTAATTAGATATTATAAGTTTAAATAGTATTAGTTTGTTATTTTTCTAAAAATTTAAATATGGTAAAAATGTATTTGATATATTATTTCTTATTGATTAATTTTTCTTTATAAATATTTAATTTTTGCAATTATTTCTGGATGTAGTTATAAGTTTTTTTTATATATGTATAATCTTTGAATGTTTTGCTTTTCTTTGTAATTGTTATATGTTTTCTAAAAGTTAAATAGAAAATTATTAAAAATGATTTCTGACTTATTAATATTGTTATTATTTTTTTTGATGTATTTTTTTTGCAAGTTTTTAGAAAAGGATAAATTCTAAATTTTAAACTTAAAGTGGTAACTGCTTATGTTTTAATAGGTTAGCCCCCGGACTCAGATATCTGGTATTTTTTTAAAAAGTTTGGTTTTAAAATCAAATTTTCCGCAGACTAGTGGTTAAGTTAGGATTAACCGACCCATTAATCCTAACTTTTCATTTTTTTCCGATTTTTATCGGTTGGCGACTCCAAAATATTTTCAAAATTAAATTTCTTTTAATCCCTAGTCGAGGATTTCATGTTAAATGGGTTAGGGTTTAATTTGAATCGGGTTAAAAGAAATAAACCGGATGATTTTCAAAATCCAGGCTCGACAGTGTTCTGAAATATTTGAAGGGCACTTTTAATCAAGGGATTTTCTATTCTTCTGTTCATCTTTAGATCTTCATGGTTTTGTTGATGCAGATTGGGGATCATGTAATCTTACTCGGAAATCTTTGACAGGTTTTTGTATGTTTCTTGGATCTTCTCTTGTTTCATGGAAGACCAAGAAACAAGCAACTGTATCAACATCTTCAACTGAGGTAGAATACCGAGGGATGGCTTCAGCTACAAAGGAACTCCTATGGCTTTCTTATTTACTTCGAGATCTTGGTGTTCCTGTTGTTTTTCCTGTTTCTTTGCATACAGATAATAAGTCAGCTATTTTGATTGCAGAAAATCCATGCTTACATGGAAGAACGAAACATATAGATGTTGATATTCATTTCACCAGGGATCACATTTCTGCAGGATTCCTGAAGTTGTCTCATGTTTCTTCTCAAAAACAGCTTGCCGATATGTTTACTAAAGCAGTAGGAGTACCATCTCTTCAATTTTCTTGTGCCAAGCTGGAACTGCAAACAAGTCCAACTTGAGGGGGAGATGTTGAATATTTAAGTTATATATTTTAGCTGATGTATTTAGCTGCTGGATATAGCTGTCATTTGTTTTTGTTCTTTTTATTTTAGCCGTACACGTGTCAATATGTTAAGACACATGGCTTTGTATATATAAACTTTTAGGGTTACAGAACAGTTGAATAACAATTTATTCAATCAGTTACATTTCTCTAAAACTTATTTCTTCTCTCGTTCTTTTCTTGATCTGATCTGAAAATGCAAATGGTGAAGGATGTTACAAAGTTCTGCAGATAGCTCCTCATCTGCTTAAAAAAGAAAAAAAAAAAAAAGCACGTCATCTTCATCACTTTAATAATCATGTATTAAAGCAAAAAGGTTTTGTCACTATTCTAGTAAGGTATTTCGAAAAATTCTTGTTTCTTTTGAACTACTAATAAAGATAAAGTTATAATTATAAAAGAGGGTTAGCAAAAGGTTATGTTGTACTGTTTTATCAATGTTCTTTAATGCAAGATTAGGTTTCCACTCCAATTCTTCATAATTTAACACCTTAATCGACATCACTCCCAACGCATCCAATTTATAATATTCGACAAACGAGTGCACTGCAGAATCCCCATTCAAAGTACCCCTAAGAATTCAGGTGCAATAGCTTAGCTTTAGTAATTGTTTGTGCGAATACCTATGGAATAGCTACTCAACGACTTTTTCCTTTCCTCGGATTGTAGACATGTGAATAGCTCCCTAAAAACTATAATTTGAGATTATTGAGCACATTTAATGCTTTATAAACCTTTATAGCAAGTATAATATAACTGTTAGCAATAAAAAATTTAATAAATTATATTATAAAATTTCCTTTAATAGTTTTATCTTGTATCTTAATTGTTATATATACTTATGGAGTTTTATGTTGTTTCTTGGTTCATAGTTGATTCTATAACTTTTATTCTACTTCAAAATGTTATCAAGGATTGACCAATAGTATTATGCTCATATCTTAGTTCCATCATAACCCAATCCTCAAAATATGTAAGTTAAGCACAAAATCCAGTTAATTGTTCCCATGAATAACCGTATCCATTTCATCATGTAAAGTATACTATTATATTTACGAGAACATCTCAATAAATAGATTGTGAAAATGCATTAATTACCACATAAAGGTATGGCAAAGGAGAAAAGATGGATTTTCTCAAGTTCATAAGTAAATCTACTTAATAGTTGCATGATAATTTCAACATTAATGGCCACTCTCTCTTTTGGCTAGAGAAATAAACCAAAAAGGAAAAAAAAACATAAATAGCCACATTTTGTTTATACATACATATATATATATATATATATATATGTATGTGCGCGCTCGCGCGTATATATGTGTTGGACTTCATGTAATTCATACTTTTTTGTATATTGTAATTTGTATATGTAGATATAATATGTATGATGTAGTATAAATTTTCTTTACATGTTATTGAGAAAAAAAAAAATCGTATCTTTCTGCACACTAATAACATGTCTTTACAAAACTAAAGGTAAAAATTTATTTTTATAGAACTTTCTCTTATAATTGAATATATACTTCTAAATTTTTTAATATCCATATATACACACAAATATATATATATATATATATATGTAATTCGGTTTTCCTTATAAAGAGTCGAAATCTTTATTTTATTTTTGGCCTAAGAAATAGACGTCGAAATCTTTACTGAGCTTGAAATTTCAGAAGCCATATTTTTTTCACTCTATCTTATCTTTCATATTATTCACTATTGTAAACTTTGTAAAAAAACACCCATACCCCCACTTTTTCAAAACATAATATTTTGTTTACATCAATGACCGACATGGGGTATGGTGAGTTATCATAGTCACTTTAATGTCACTTGCAGCATATTAGAAATTTTATTTAAATATTATAATTATATACATATTAATAGTCTTAGATAAAAATAAAATAAATCAATTAAGAAAATTAATTAAAAAATAAAAAATTTGATTTTTTTAGGAAACAACACCTACTTTTTATATATTATATAAATATTTTAACAAAAAAAAAAAAAAAAAATTAAAATATATAGATGACACGGCCATTTCCAACCACCCATGGTCGGGAGTAATGTACATAATGGAAGCGAAAATTTTATATTCGGCTTGAACAAAAGAAAGGCTTATTGAAGCTCAACACCGATGATTTTGTGCTTGAGCATAGTCATGCGACAATTGGTAATTAGGTAATTCAAGGTTCTTATGTTAAATGAAATTTGGTTTTACTCAAAGAGTTAAAGCAGATGGATATGTACTAAGTGCAGAATTATGATGACATAGATAAATTAGTAACATGTAAATATGTAAGCTAAAACCTAGGAATGTTTAAATTTTATTTATTTATTTATTTATTTTTTGCAGCAAGACATAAACTCAGTCGGTTCTCTGATGGGAATATAAACAGCTGTCAAGCCGCTTTTGTTTTTGGATCTGTCTTGGGCTATATGTTTATGTTATAATATTATATATATATATATATATATATACGTTTATATATAGAAAAGAAAAACTTCTTGACATTTTGTCGGTAGCAGCCGAGATGTATAACTTGAAATCGGCAAGATAAAAAAATAGGGATAGTTTAATTTAATCTATACTCAGCCGCAGTATTTTTGAATGATGAAAGTTAGACCATTTTAGTCAAAATTTGAATTTGACGTGGAATAGTCATTGTTAGATGCATTTACACGTGTGGAGCATCTTAGACTTGGAAGGCTTAATTTTCTTCACAAAAAACACAGACTCGCGAGCAAACCTAATAATTGATTAATTAATTAATTTTGTCTACGTGATCAATTAGGAGAGTTCCTGGGGTTTCTTCACTCTCTTGGTTTCTACGCGAAGTAACCTCAAGGTTCAACTTCAAAGTATGTTTGTATGGTAGATTGCTGCTGTGTCTTGACACAAAAGAGCTAACAATCATCAACCTGCTGCTGATTCGTATTTTCTTCTTTGATTACTCCGTCACATGACATAAAGTATTAACAATCACCAAACAATGACGGTTTTTTTTTTTTTAAAGCTATTAGTCATCATTTTGGTTTAAGCTGCTTATTGAAAATTTGATACAAATAAAAATAAATAAATATCTTTCACTTATAAATAAATAAAAAAACTAGACACAAATCAGATACAGATAAAGTACTAATACATATGTAAGATCGGACAACCCAAATAGGTTTAAGTTTTTCCTTGGCAATATTTTTCAGATGGTAGACATTTGCTTTTAAAAATCTTTCATAATGAGTAATGTGAGTGCAAATTCTTTTCTTTTTGTTTAGATAATTTAATAACAATAGCCTCATATTCTTTCTAACAGAATTTGTGATACTTTTCATGCACGCATATGATATCTGAAAACACTCAACGAAAGTCGTGTGTGATTTGTCAATCCAGGGTCGTATTAAGAAAAATCAGGCTCGACTTCAGAAATTTTCAAAGTAAACTGTGCGTTTTTGTCCATTGTTCTATCAAGGATAAAATTGAGAAAGTCGAGGCTCGTACTATTGAGGCTCAAGATAATTCTGATGAAGAATTAGTCTGTCAAAACGATTGTCAAGGGTCGAGATTTGAGGCTCAACTTTGAGGCTCGATAATATATTTTTTTCAGAATGATGCTCCATCACTTCGATTGAAATCGAGGGTCATGTCGAAGGCTCATAGTTAAGGCTTGGTAGACAAATTTTTGCTATTTTTCTTCCTTTGTTTGGCCTCAGCTGTGACTTTACAGGGCTCGACTTCTACAATCTTGACTTTAATTATTGTTTTTGCTCTAAATATGAATTAGAACACTTGATTACTTCTTATTTGATTCTAAGAGCTTTAAAACAACATTATTTATCAAAAATAAATTTGTAGGATTTTATCAAGAATTTTTAGTAAAATGAGCTCAAAATCCTATGAAAAATATAGAGTAAAAATGACTTATCAATAGTAAATTGTAGATATAGGTAATAAGCTTTAATTTTATAGGGAATATGCATGTAGACTTGAAAAGATATGGCAGCTATGTTTTGCTACAAATTTAGAGGAAAATAATAAAATAATAATAGTAAAATATCATATAAGTTCTAGTAGAGATAAAATACGCGTAAATGAGCTATAATTGATGCTTGTATGAGCTGAAAAATTTTTATCATATATTTTATGAGCATCTTAATATTTGTCTAGTAAAACTTGACTATTAAATTTTTTTTTCCTAATTTTGTATGTCAGTAGTTGGATACAGAACGTGATCCCTGAAAGGTCCGAAACGATTGAATTTTTGACCAATCTGATCTTTTTAATGTTTATATTATTTTTATGAACTGTAATTTGGGTTTATCTCATTTTTAATTTTTATCTCATATTTTAGGGATCTAAAAGCTGCTCGGTCTGGTCTATTGGCTGACTTATTCTGACCTCTAGAGTTTAAATTCTTGAAACCATATTTAAACTTACATTCTATCGTAACATCTAGGGGTTTATGTTTATACTATAATTTCGGTTCAAAAATTAAGTTTACTCTATTTTTATGATTTATTTATTATTTTAGGATTCTCTGGATTGTTTAATCGAGTATAGGGCTTCTAGTGTTATATGTTGAGTCGATTTTACTTTTGGTATTGATTTTAAAATTTTGACTCCAAGATTCATCAAAAGGTTTAGGGTTTTATAATTTTGCTATTAATTGTAATTCGACGAGGTTATCTCAGTTTACGTGCTAAGAAGCGATTTAGTTTAACTGGTGGAAATTTAGACTTGATAAATTTTTACTATATGTCTATACATATTATATATATATATGTTATTTTGTATTATTTCTACATTAAACATTACTTAGACATATTATCTCAATTTACGTGTTTGAGATCAGATAGATGAATTGTTCATCGTAAGGATTTTGAGTAGAACGATTATTAGATTTTTGTTTTGTTTTTAAAGGTGCTCTTTTTCTTAAAGTTTTGAAATTTCGTATTTGATTTTGTTTAGGGTTTTTAGAATTTGGTTTTAACTTGGGTCGGTTTTTTTGTTTAGTTTTCGATATTTAGCTTTAGGATTATTTTTTAAGAGTACCAAAAATTTCAACGGTTTGCAAATAAAGTTTTGGTATCAATATTATTTTAATTAGAATTAAAAATATTTTTTTAATTAATCAATCTAAACACACTTAATCAAGCCGAGCACAATCTTATGTAGTGTTACTTCGAATTTGACTCGAGTTAAAGATCTTAAACTTGGTTGAGCTCAAGCTCTGGTTTGACAAGTTAATCTCACGCTTGAGCTTAGCATTGTGTCATCTTGACTCTTGACTCATGACTCAACTTGTTTATTGTCCAAATTAAAAGTAAAAAAATAACTAACTTATAGTTCTACTGTTCTTGAACCGTGGTTCATGTAACAATAAAATCTCAAACATGATTCACCTTTTTTGTTATTTCTTTTTTTTTTTTCATTTTTTAAATGGAACTTTCAATTCAAATAGTTTCCTTCTATTCTTAGAAAAGGTGTGTTGGTTTCCAAAATTATCTGGTTTAGCAAAATTTTCAAATGTAGATCTAGTCTGTATACATAAGATGACATGGAGCTCTCTATCTCTTTACTATTTAATTAGAAAATACACTCTATTATGATGTGCATATGACATTCATAGTAAAAGTGGTCCTTTGTTCAGCTCTGTCATATTAAAAAAGGACAACTACAACTTGTCTGTGTTGTATGATTTTGAAAGGCAAATCCATTATTTAATTGTTTAACGAATCTCGTCACGTTGAAGACCATTATTTCCAGCTTTTATGTCGAAAGTTATGCTCGTTTCTTAGATTGCCTAAGACAATTCAATAATATCGATTGAAGAAAGATGAAAGATTGCAATGCCTTTGAAATTAACTTAATTTAAAGGCATTCCAACTTTGCTTTTCCTCCTACTCAATGAGATTTTAGATTTGAGATGATAAAGTTTTGAATTACTACAATTCATACATTAGTTATTGCACACTACATATTGTTATTATTATTACTATTGTTATTAATATATAAATTCTAATAGAATTTTAATACATGTAGCGTGTTAATACGCCGGGGAGGGGGTTTGTTTTGAAATCTTTGCATTCCATTAACATATGCATCAAAATATTATTGAAATTTATACTATGTGTCTTATACGAGGTTTAATACCCCATTAAATATTTTTTTCAACTCATGAGCTAAAAGTTTGACGAGCCATTAAATCTGGTGTATGTTTAATTTAATTGGTCAGCGCTTTCTTTCCACTTATAAGTTAAGATGATTGATTGAAGGCCACAAACTATATCCAGCTAATATACATTTTTGTAGTGTAACGTCCTAACTGATAGCATTACAACCCGTCACGAGTCCTTTTTTGATAAGGACATGCTAAGACTATAAATTCACTAATCCACAAATATTCAATTATATATCTCCAATACTCACATATAAAAAGAATTTGCTTATAAATATTTCATAACATGACTTTCTTAAAATTTTTTTAGCATAAACAAAAGCCGACATGTCTCAAAGTTAAAATATCATAAATAAAAATTTTAACAGTTTTCCAAAAATATAAAACTTAATATGATCTTCTATTTATTATCTTCAATCCATAGCTACTTTAGGATCAGTAGGCTAATCAAATCTACTAACGTCCTCCCCATCATCAATATAAATGTCATGTCCGGATAGATCAAACACTTGCGGATCTCCACCTATACCAAAAAAAATAAAAGAATAAGCCAAAACATCCAGTGCGCCATACCACAAATAAATACACATGAACACACAACATACAACTTTCACATACAATCTAAAACTAATGCAGCAAACACAGGTTATTATCTTTTATTAGTCAAGCAAACAACACAGTTTGTGATTAATTGCAAATAATCCTAAACCCGAAGTAACTCATGACCCCGAAAAAAACAACTCTTTATATAAAATGCTTTTATACATATATAGTAATGTTGGGTACTTCCCTCACATCGTTGCGTACCACAATTAAGCTGGCATGATTCCTAATCTACTAAAATCATCTCTAGGTCCAACTCCACTTGGGACAACATCACATAAGGACCATCAACTTACCAACATTAGTACCATATCTCCGTGATCTTTATTAACAGCAACCAAGCATAAACAACAATCATTATAATTAAATTTTAATATAATTAGATTCATTGAAAAAAATCTAAACCTACAAGCGCATACAACAAATAAAGAATGATCGTACCTTATTTGCTTTCAAAACTCCAATTCTACCAAAAAATTCTTTTAAAAAGATTGAAAACCCTAATTTTACCAAATTTCCTGATCACATAAATAGAACGGATTTCAATATACAACTTCTTTAGTATAAACCTAATCCAACTTCACCTCAAACCCTAGTCTTAATAGGAATATAAATCCACACCTTCCTCCTTTGATAAAATTTCACAATTGTCCAATCCTAGATCTAAGGTTTTCACCATATTTTCCCACGAATAAAACTTTCAACAAAAGATAAAGAAAAAAAAATTGATCTTTTATATCATCAAAAGAAAAGAAAAGATTCAATATACCTATAACTTTGGATCTTGGTCCTTCTTGATTGTAGATTATAAAATCTCTAACAAAATATAGAGTTTCTTCACAAAACTTGATCTTCGAAATTAAAAAGGACTTTAGGCAAAGAACATTTTCTTTAAATCCCCATAGAAAAGAAGAAGATCAACTCAACTTGATCTTGTTTCTTTATCTTCCCTTGAAGAAAGTCTCACAAATAGATCTTTTTAGAGTGTTTTCTAAGTTTAGGAATGAGTTTTGCAGAGGAAGCCTAATTTATATAGAAGACAAGGAATAAATGTTTATTTTTAATAATGTCTATTCATCTTCAACAATATTCATTTATCTTTAATAGCGTCTCTTCATTTTTAACAACGTCTTTTCATCTTTAATAACGTATCTTCATTTTTAATAACGTCTCTTCATATTATCTTACGTAACTAATAACCAATAAAATAATTAATTTAAACATTAAGATTGATCATAAAATCCTTTTATTTTATGTCAAATGGCATCTTTATCTTTTAATATAAAATATTTATTTATATATTACATGTAACACAGAAGAGGCTATAGTACTAGCTATTATAAAACTGGATCAAAAGAATTTTTTTCCTTTGCCCAGCAACCCAAAAGAATTAAAAGCCACATGAGATCTTGACTTACATTTGACGGTTAATAATTCGTTTTTCCTTATAAACGGGTCGCAATCTTTATTGAGCTTGAAATTTCCTAAGCCATAATTTTTTTACTGTATCTTATATTATTGGATAAATTACATTATTTACTCTTGTAAACTTTGTAAAAAAACACCCATACCCTCACTTTTTCTAAACACAGTATTTTGTTTACATCAATTACCGACAGGACGTGTGCTGAGTTATCATAGTCACTTTAATGTCACTTGCAGCATATTAGAAATTTTATTTAAATATTATAATTATATACATATTAATATTAATAGAATTAGATAAAAATAAAATAAATCAATTCAGAAAATTAATTAAAAAATTAAAAAAATTGATTGTTTACGAAACAACACATACGTTCTATATATTGTAAAATATTTTAACAAAAAAATAAAAGAAAAAAATTAAAATATATTTAGCACGGCCATTACCAGGTTCCAACCACCCATGGTCGGTAGCAATGCACATGATGGAAGCGAAAAATTTATATTTGGCTTAAACCAGAGAAAGACTGATTGAAGCTCAACACCGATGGTTTTGGGCTTGAACATAGTCATGCGACAGTTAATAATTAGGTAATCCAAGGTTCTTATGTTAAATGGAATTTTGGTTTTACTCCAAAAGTTAAACCAGAATAGATATGCGCTACTTAGTGCAGAATTATGATGACATGGATAATTTTTTTTTTAACTTAAAAGGAATTCATTGGGAAACATTAATAATTGTCAAATACAAGAGAAGTAGACAAATAATTTGAATTGCAATTCGTAACATCTAAAAGAATCAGGTTTAGGAGTTGGAAGGAGGGTTACAACACCGATTCATAGGACACATCCCTCTCCTAGTCATAGAAGCTACCCAATCAGCTACCTTGTTAACTTTTCTAGATACAAAAAATAAGGACAGTCTGTTAGAAACCACATCCAAAGAGCTTTTGATTTTAGCTAGATAAAGTTTAGTGGCCTAGTGTAGCTTTATCTTATTTCCCAAATAGGTTTGAAAAATAGGTAGACAATCCAACTCAAGATCAACATTAGCCCAGCCCATATCTAGAACTAAATCAAGGCTCATAAGGTTCAATCTCTTCAACTGTTACACCATAGCACTACATTGAATGGCCTAGAATCAGTCTCCCCAAAGGATCATGTATCGATACGCTTACTGCCTTTCGATCTTTAGCACTTGTCCAAGATCCATCTACATTTAACTTTACTTTGTTTGTCAAGGATTTCTTCCATCCTCTCTTCTCCACTTCGTGACCTTCACACTTTCATCAGATTTCTTCCCAAAACCACTCAGTTCGTTTTACAATGTGCGAGTGTAAATTAAAACCCTCGATGGCTCTATACTTCCTCCTTCTAAAGCATCCTTACATCTCTCCTTCCAGATACACCATGCAACTCCACTGATTTTTGCTTAAGCATCATTAACCAATCTCCTACAAAGGGAGGATACCTAATTGACCCAATCAAGGAAGGATCCAACCATCTGGTTGTTGATGCAGATTCCAAGACTCCTAAAACATATCAGTTGGGTCTACTCATAGATTTGTAGTGCATGCTCAATTGTTTCAAACTCACCACATATTGGACAAATCGAATCAAGTAGGGTTCTTCCTTTCCATAATTGTTCTACTATTGGGAGATTGTTGGTTCCAATATGCCATAGGAAGTGTTGGATTTTGGGTAGGGTTTTTAATTTCCAGATTTTTTTTCCATTGCAACTTCAAGGTTCCTCTAGACGACAATGTAAAGTTTGATGGAGTTGACTCCTGCTTTGTTTTCAGATGGTGATAAACTGATTTCACAAAGCAGACTCCCTTTCGTGCATGAAGCTAAAGTAAAGAATCATCTTGATGAAGCCTACCCAAAGGTATACTTTTAATGATTTCCACTTCCTTATTTGGCATCAATTGTTTGAGTTTATATATGTTCCAGCTTTTTATGTCATCGTCTATTAGTTCCTTAACCAAAAGGTTATCAGTGCCTCTCACAGCCTTACTCCTAGGTTATTGGTGCCTCTCACATCCTTTCCCCCCAACCTACTTGCTAAATTCCCTCCTTAAAGAGTTGGTCTTTCCTTTTTAGTATACTATTCTACGCCCAGGATAGCCTACCTCCACGAGAAGCATCTCTAAAATCCTTCTCTGAAAAATAAAGGCCTTTGAGAAATCTAACCCAGAGATCATTTGGATTATTTTCAATTCTCCAAGCCAATTTAGTTAGTAAGGCAATGTTAAACAGATGTAAATCTTTAAATCCCAATCCTCCATCTCCTTTAGCTATCATTAACTTGTCTCAGCTCTTCCAGTGTATTCTTCATTCCTCATTTTTCTGTCCTTAAAAAAATTTTGCTATCAATCCATTCACTTCCTTACACCATTTCATTGGATAGCAAAAGCAAGACATTAAATACATAGGGATAGCTACTACTATTGATTTGATTAGGATCTCACACCCAGCCTCAGTTAGAATGTTTTTCTCCTAACCCTTTAACTTCCTCACAATTTTCTCCTTGACAAAGCCCAAAGCTTCATATTTTGATCGGTCCTAAATCATAGGTAGCCCTAAATACATTTTTGGGTTATATGTGATAGGCATACCTAACCCACTTCCAATCTTTGTCTCATCAAAATATCAGTGTTACTACTGAAATAGACACTGGATTTTTCTAGATTTACTCTTTAGCTAGATACTTTATAATACCTTTCCAAGATGCCAATCAATTTCTCCACTTCCTCTAGCCTAGTTTCCATAAAGAATAGGGAGTCATCTGCAAAAAATAAATGAGATAAAGTAAGAAAAGTAGGTTTCATAATCAATCATGAGAGATCCCCATTTCTCCTACATTCTTCGATGCCTTGTGACAGCACATCTGCAACCAAGATAAACAAATAGGGTGACAATGGGTAGCATTGTCATAACCTTCTACTAGGCTTTATTTATGCCACTCTTTTACCATGTAATAAGATATTGAATTTAACCGTTGTAACACAACACATCACCTAATTAATTCATTTAATATCAAAATCATACTTTGTGAGCACTTTTTTAAGAAAGCTCCACTCAATTCTATCATATGCTTTGTTCATATCCACTTTTAAAGCACAAAAAATATTTTTACCTCATTTTTTTTTTATTTTTTAGAAAATGGAGTGCTTTTTGTGCTATGATTATATTATCATGTATCATGCTTCTAGAGATAAAAGCACTTTGGTTTTCAGAGATAAGGTCTCCTAGAATAGGTTTCAGCCTATTAACAAGAATTTTTTAGATGATTTTACAAGAAACGTTGCAAAGACTTATAGGTTGGAAATTAGACACATTTTGAGGTTGATGGATTGTACGAATAAGGACCAGATCAGTTAAATTTAGTTCAAAGGGGAAAATACCTATGACAAAAAAGTCTTTTATTACATCAGAGACTATCTTCCCAATGATAAACCAAAATTGTTGGTAGAAAATTCCTGAGAACCCATCTGGATCTTGTGCCTTAATCCTCCCATTTGAAAGACAACCTCTTTAATTTCCTCCTTCTCCATAGTTCTGCAAAGAGCTCCGTTCATGTCATCATTAACTTTTCTGTTAATCCAATTTACACAACTTCCATCATCAGCTTCTCCCTCAATGCAATACAACTTACTGAAGTGATCCATAAATTCCTGAGCAATTAAGTTTTCATCATCCAACCATTTCCCATCTCTATCTTTAAGTTTCAACACTATATTCTTGTTTCTTCTAATCAAAGTTGATTGGTGGAAAAAGGAAGTATTTTGATCTCCATACTTCAGCCAATTAATTCGTGACCTATGATGCTAGAACCTTTCCTCCCTTTCCCACAGCTCATTTAGTTCACCGAACAAAAGTTCCTCCTCCTCCATATCCAATCCCTTTAGGTCACTTTGAAGATTAGACAGCTTTTGCATCACCTTATCTATTTGCTTCCTATTGTTAGGGAAGCATTTAACACTCCATTTAGTCAAAATTTTTTTACACTCATTTCGATTTTGTGTCAAGGCAGTCCAATGCTCGCTACTGTTCCAGACCCTCCAAGATTCTTCTATTACTACTTTACATTCATTTGACGAGCGCCACATATTTTCAAACTTGAACGTTCTTGGCCTCTTGCCTTCCTCTTTAAATAATCGCACTAGGAGCAATACATGGTCAGAAGCACTTGATGGTATATGCTCTATGCTACATCCAGAATAGTTTCCAATCCACCCAATAGTTGCCAACCCCCTATCAAGTCTTTCTCTTACTAAATCAACTCCTTTTCTCTTATTACTCCTAGTAAACATTGGTCCAATGAATCCTAGGTCCTGTAAGGAGGTATCTTCTATAAATTCTCTAAAACTAATCTTAGTTCTTCTATCCGCCTTTCTACCTCCTTCCTTCTCATACTCATATAGAATAGCATTAAAGTCTCCAATAACTAACCAATCATCACGATCCACAAATAAAGCTTTAAATTGGTCCCATAGAATTTTCTTTTTGTGGAAAATCAATGGCTGAGTGAATCCAAGTTATAGAGCCTATTCTGTTTCCATCTTCCCAACAAACTTTAGAGTCAATTAGGAAGTTGGTTTAAATTAGTAACCTATAAACATGTAAGTTAAAATCTAGGTATGTTTAAATTTTTTTTTTTTTTTCATTTGAAATTCCTCCAAGTTGGTTTTTTATTTTTTATTTTTTTTATTTTTAAGTTTGCAACAAGACATAAATTCAGTCAGCTGTCTGATGGGAATATAAACAGCCGTTAGGCCGCTTTTGTTTTCGGATCTGTCTTGGGCTATATATATAATAGAAAGAAAAACTTCTTGTCATTTTTGTCGATACTAGCCGAGATGTATAACTTGAAGTAGGTAAGTAAGATTAAAACTAGGAACATTTTAATTTAATCTATACTCAGCTCGTTGTACTTTTCAATGATGAAAGTTCGACCATTTTAGTCGAAATTTGAATTTGACGTGGAATAGTCATTGTTACATACATTTACACGTGTGGAGCATCTCAGAATTGGAAGGTCTAATTTTCTTCACAAAAAAAGACAGACTCGTAAGTAACCATAATAATTGATTAATTAATTAATGCTGTCAACGTGATCAATTGGGAGAGTTCCTGGCATTTTCTTCACTCGCTTGGTTTCCACGCGAAGCAACCACAATGTTCAACTTCAAGGTACACATTTGTATAGAACAATCATCAACTTGCTGCTGATTCATATTATCTTCTTTGATTACCTCAAGACATGACATAAAGTATCAGCAATCACCAAACAATGATGTTCAGTCACATTCGTTCTCGTGTTGAGAATATGTTATCGTTTCGATTTAAACTGTTTGTTAAAAAATAAATATCAACATATTAAATAGATTGAATTAAAATTAGATACGGATAAAATATTAATACAATTAAAAATTAGATAAGTTTTAGGATTTCACTTGGGCATTATTTTTTAGATAGTAGTAACGAGTAATGCGAGTGTAAATTCTCTTCTCTTGTTTAGATAATTTTATAACAATAGCCAAAAAAGAGTAACATGCAATTATATTTTATATCCCTACAGAATCATATATAAATACATTATATGTGTGAAATTTTTATTAATTTTTATACGTCTTAAGTGTTTTTTTTTTTTTTTTTTTTCATGTGAAAAGTAGCTAAAAAACAACGCACCGTTCCAGCAATGGGCGTCTTATATTTGCAAATGTTCGAGGCATTTTGTACTCTTAATAATTGGAATACATAGATGGTTTCTCAAATTCTAACACGTAATGCTATTATGGGTGAATTGTATTTGCCGGTTAACTTTGATATATGTCGATATAACAGATGGCGTCTTTTTGTTTTTTTTATCTATTTTATTTTATAATTTGCGTTAAAATAGCAAAATGACAAACAGTCAAAGAGTTACGTTCACGTTGTCCCTGTTAGAACACTTGTCAATCGTTATCGATTAAAGGCTCTTTTTTCCTCGTTAACTGTCCATGGCAGCTAACAAAAGGGTGGAGCTAAACAATGTATCTTCCATGGCCTCCATCTTCCGTGCATATTTTGCAAGGTGGTTTTGACTTTTGAGCTCGATGGCTCTGTTTGATTTATGAGTTCAATTCAAACCATTTATTAATAAAAAAATATAGATTAAAATAAATATTTTTATTAATAAATAAATCAAACAAATAAAATATAAATATAAATATAAATTAAATACACATAAAATACATATGAAAATCAAATAATTCAAACGGACCCATAATATAAGAATAGATGACTTTGCACAATCATATTATGGGCTTGAAAATATCAGCATCAACAAGCTTCAATTTTTTTTAAGCAATGTCAGAAAAATAATCTATTGATCCCAAAATTTTAGGTACTATTTGGTTCTCTGAAAATAATCTTTTTATCGTTTTGACTTCATCTTTTTATCATTTATAAATAAATCATCTGTCAAAATCTGATACAGATGAAAACCATATATTTTTACTCATAAATTAATATAACTAAATATTAATATAAGAAAAATATATTATAGATATAATATTATCATTTCAATAATATATAAAAAACAGACCATCCAATAAACTTAGAAATTGCTTTTAACGAGACTAGCAATTTAGGCTGAAAATGTGATATATTTGCGTCGTGAATCAATACAATGACCATGAAAGGGATCCGACTGGTTATGCGACAACAATCATATGCATTTCTTGTTATAATGGAAATTAATCACCTTTAATTTGCCAATATAGAAGAGAACTTTTCGAGTCCTATTTGGGGAATATATGTGTGTGTGTATTTTAATAATTTTCATGAGATAAATAGATAGAATTAAGAATAAAAAAAGAATCGAGTGGATGGTTTCCATTTGCCCTGCACGCATGTACATGCGGGTTTGTAGCTCAAAGTAAAGATGTTTAACAATAAGTTGCTTGTATACCAACTTGCTGTTAAACTGGTTTAGGCTACTAATACAATTTCAATGTATAAATTACACTAGTAAGTCAAAACGTTTAGGGATAAGTTCTTTTGGATACAATATTTGGAGTAGTTAAACGAGGTCACAACATTTAATGATAAGTTTATTTTTTATCACAAACGTTTAGAAAGTAATTCAATTTGATCTCCGTGAACATATGTCAACAAGAAAAGCTGTCACGTATCAATAGAAAGGTGACATGGTCCATGGAGATTTGATTTGAAGCACTTTTTCAAATATTGTGATCCAAAATGAACTTACTACCAAATGTTGTGATCTTTTTTTAGCCACTTCAAACGTTATGACTCAAAATGAACTTATTCTTAAATATTGTGATCCATTGATGTAATTTATCCCATTTTAGTATGGCATATCCTTTAATTACCTTTTTTCTAATTTTTTTTCCAATGAAAAACCCCAATTATTTAACAGGTAGCTCAGTTTCCGAAACTCTCCAGTTTGATAAAATTACCAATGTTTGATTTGATCAGCCTATATTTAGACATCTCTAAACCCGTTTGGGTTAAGAATCGGTTCGAAACCACCATGTTGCAATTCAAATTTCAAGAACAATCACAACCCTATCTACACCTTGCTAGTTTTTGACCCATGACCCGATCATTCTCCCTAATAAATTTTATATTTAATTTATAACTAAAATTTAAAAATATAAAATTTTATACTCAAAATAAATTAGGCTTAAACTATGATAATTTTTACATATTTTCATAAGCAAGCGACATGGAAGTACATTTATTCATATACTAATACACCCTTATTTTAGCTGTAAATTAGTGATGTGAACTTGAATATACTCTAGCAGCCTTGATAAGATTATAAAAGAAAAACAGTGTCATGTTAATAAGAAATGATTTTCTTTATAGAACTCTAACTTAAGTACAATTGTTTCCTCTTATCATCCAGTAATGAACTAAATACCATAAATAGATAATAAATCATTTTTATTCATATAAAAATAGTTAAATATTATATCACTTTTAGTTTTTTTTTTTAGTTTTTAATTTAATTTGTTTGGGTTTATTCTTTTTTTTTTTTTTTTTATTTGATACCCACTTAGTCTTAGACTTGTTGGGTTCACGATTCATGGTCGACGAACCAATGGGTTGATAATGGTTGGTGAAACAGACCTGCCTCGTGTGGAATAATGGTGGAACTCTGAAAATCTTTACTGTATCATTTAACATGAGATGGAAAAAACATTATATATAATGATATACATATGACATTCCGGAAAAAGTAATCGATTGTTCAACAATGTTAGCCATATTAATATAGACTACAATTTTCTGTGTTATCTAATTGTCAAAAAGCTACAGTTATTTAATTGTTTAACGATCCTTTTCACATGGAAATACCATTATTTCCGTCCTTTTTATGTTGAAAATTCCATGCTCCGTAACATTAAATTAGCTTTCTTCACTATGATGCATCATGTTAAATAAAATTAGTCAAAGACGGATGGACTAGGAACAAAGCCCTTGAATGTAACATGATCATAACACGCACCTTTTTGGCAAAAAGGCAAGGAATATCTACTTCGAGGAGACGGAGGAAAAAGGAATGGAAAAGTAAAGAGAGGAGAAAAGAAAAGCTATTTGTTTGTTATTTATTAATAATTTTTTTTAATATTTAATATAGTGGCAACAGTGTGCTCTAGAGTATCTTATTACCTGTGAAGGTACAAAGTGCATAGTTTTAGAAGTGTATATCCATGGACGGATTTGGTCCCCCACCTAAGCTCGGAAAATGTAGTTGTTTGGCTTTACAAAATATATATATATATATATATGCACAATAACTAACAAAATTAAATTCATTCAATATAAAAATTATATTTAATAAAAAATTATCCTAGATTATTATTTTTATTCATAGTATATTATAAATAATAATTTCAATACTCATATTACAAACGTTTCATCCTATCATATCAATTATTTGTAAATATCACCAATTACATGTATTATTATTGACTACTTATATTCAATTTTTTCTTTTAGTATTGTTAATTATATAAACATGTATAGTTATAATCAATGAACAAGTAATTATAGAATACTAATATTCATGCAAATTGGCTTTTTTACTTGTAGTTTTTTATTGACATATTTTTACTAATCTATTTTTGTTGAAAGAAAAAATTATATAAGTTTTATATATAATTTTTTCAATAAATGTATATAGGTAAATATTTGAATAGATATACTATATGAAAAAGGCGAAGAAAAACAAAAGAAAAAAGCGTTCTACACATATCAAATACAATTAATCTAGGCCCCCAACTATTTGTTTTGTGTCCATCCATATTTATATTCTATATCCTACCCTATATTCTTCATTATCCATCCAAATCATACTCGATTGGGGTGGACCCCTGGTTTTAATCTATTATTTTTCTCCCTATATTTGCAACTTGTTCAAAGAGCAAAAACAAACTCGGTTGAGGATGGACCCTAGTATTATTTTGTCCTTGTATATGCAATTTGTTTAAAGAACAAAACAAACTAACTGAAAGCTTTGTGATGCCTAAGGGTTGAGCCAACTGTTTCATACGTGTAACCCAAAAGAAATATTGTAATTATGCAAGAAAGATATTGCCTCCTTGGAGGGAAATCTCCTTTTTTTTTTTTTTCCGTTCTTATATCTTTTTTATTGTCTTCTTTCCTGTATTAATCATAAAGTACGACTTAATTAATTGCTGACAAATTCTTCTGAAAATTTTCAAATAGAAAGTAACTAGCACTTACGAGTCACTTCTATTGCAAATCCGTGTTGATAATATATGCTTTTATATGCAATAATTCATCTTTTATTTTAAGTTAAAAAATTATTTTAACAAGTTTTAGCTCTCAATTTGATCTATAATATTTAATATGAACATAAAAGAGTTTTTTTAAGCCAAAACTAATGAATTGTGGTTTAGTTAAATGCACTTTAACCCTATATATAGCTCTCCATCTTTTCAATTTTTTTTTTCTTTTTTAATGTTACAAGTTGCGGAAACCAAACCAACAAAATCAAATCCCCAAAAAAAAAAGAGAGTATATATTCTATACAAAATAGCAACTTTCAAAAGCTTATAAAACGATTTGTCCAATCCAACAACAACAACAACAACAACAACAATAATAACCCTAATATTGATCATACGTGTAAAATCTTATTAAATCCATTTGCATTCAGGAGCGAGTTTCACCAATCTCCAAATATTATCGTGAAGCTATTCTCAACACTCTACTCGAATCACAAGGAGGTAGTTGATTTCTCTTACGAAGAATATAGTTGCAATATTAGTGTATGCTTTCTTATCGACACCGGCGTGTTCAACAACAACCTCATAAAATTAATTAAGGATTCATAATGATTGCTTATGCATGGCTAGTTATCAAACTCACTTTTGAACTTAATTCTCACTTTGATGTCATTTGGTTTGATCCAGAAAAGGGCCCAACTTTTAGGTGTTTACCAAATTATTTTGTTTACACTGGTGCATGAAGTAATAGTGCTTGAGACTTGATTAATCACAAGGAACTTAATTAATTTATTAATGTAAATCTGATTACGACATTTGACTTATTCTAACCTTTTAATTTATAATGGCTTTAATAATTAGATGAGAAAATGTTAAATTCAATATCTAAACTATATATAAAAAATTAATTTTAGACAAGAATTTTGTAGTTAATTTAATACTTTATCAAACTTTTATGACTATTTCTACTACCCATTGACATTGTTTACTCTATTTGCTAACATGGAAAAGATAACTTGTCAATACCATACAATATTTGAAGGGACCACAATTTCCTATTCCACAAGGCAATCCCTTATCTCTCCCCCTTGAATCAATTCGATGATTGTCTCAGTGACGTTTTTACAAACTCCATCAAGGTCACCGTCAACAACCACCTTGATATATAAGGGATCAATAGATTTCGACTATTCCTCACCATCATCATCGTAAATATCCAAAGGACTTTGATACACTTTATCGACAAGATCCTTGTACAACCTAAATGATAGCTTGAACTCTTGGGGGACCTCAACAGATTTGCCATTCCTATTGGCATAACCATTACTTGAACTCGTCCTTTCACTGGACGACCTCCTCCCTCTACTAGAGCTTGGGGTCCCGAAACTAGTGGAAGGCCCCACGTCGTCCTTCCTAGCCATGTCAGTAATTCTCTACTCCCTACCTTTAGAATCATATGAAAAAGATTCATAATTGGAATCACCTAAACTCTGCCATCGTTAGAAACATCGGAATGTTGGAGGCTAGTTTTGAAACTGAAAAAGAGAGGTCGTTCATTCACAATCCCATTAAGAATACTTTGTGATGAGAAACTAGCTCCAAGAACTCAAGTGTTTATAGAAGATATGAGGGTAGGTGTGACGACCTTTGCCCTTAGGAATGTCGAATCAAACCTCGGAAACTAGAACGTTATGGTGATGCCTACTCTATCAAATGTCAAAAACCATCATTACCATATGTTCTCAACTGTGTCTTTTCAACTAACGCACACGTCCTTCCAAATATACAAACTTCTCCAACAAGCTAAGTTAGCCTGATCCCATTGCCTTAGTTTAGCCATGAATGAATCGCAACCATGACTCATTATCTCGAGTAGCTCCCTTAGTGATAACTCCTTCGCAAGCTTAAGTAATTCCCTTAGTGATGACTCTATAGGAGCCCTAAAACCTAATAACTTGCTAGGGAATACTCGTTGCCAATGGGGATGTAGCTCAAATGGCTAGACATACCTTCGGGTTCTAACTTACGTGTCGCCCTCATGGGATATAACTGAATACTCTACTTGTTTCCTCACAATGGGAGTAGGGGGGACAATTGTTGATGGTAAATAATAAGTCCAGGCCTTCAATGCCACTCTAACTACCAACTCGAGAACTATCGTAATTGAAAAGATTTAGTAGGTCCCATTCCTGTATAACTACACGATCCAGTCCCGGCATAAGGTGGGTAGGGGGGACATCATTAATTTGGTTACGTTTCACGCCCTTTCGGCTCCTTTACCCCACATTAGAGGCAGACCCTCCACTTCAATGCTAAGTCAACTACCAGTTCGAGGACTGTTGTAATTGAAAATATTCAATAGGTCCCATTCTAGTATAACTATAATTATAAATAGCCCTTCCATCGATCAGGTACGAGCAAGCTACTTTATCTAATCAATACACTTTCCTCTCGTATATTCTCTTTGGTACTCTTTAGGTGACCCACTAACTGACTTAAGCATCGAAGTAGTTACTCTAGGTAAGCCCGACGCACTACTAATCATTCTCTGTGTTTGTAGGATGCAAACCCTATTGGTGGAATCAGTACCTATAACAAATCGGAAGAAGATATTTATGTGGTTATTGTTTCAAGAATGTGGACTTGTAAAATTTTGGAATATGAGAGATTTTGGAGTATTTATTAAATTTATTGCACTTATAGCAAGTTTTGAGTGTTTATGTATCCATATTTAATATGGACATGATGATTGTAAATTACCCTAAATTTAGGCGTTACATGCTCATTAACAACTAAATGTATTCATTATTAACATTTATCAAACTGAGAGTCAACCTTTTTATATCATTTATAGATTATGGATAAAAAATCTAAATAATCATACATTTTAATACATGTAAACCATATTTGGAAATGAATAAACACAAATTATAAAATGTTTTAAGTACTATATTATATCATAAGAATTTTCTTATTACAATATTTTTTTCTTAAGTGGTTTTGTATCAGTTTACGAAATGATTCGATTTAACTTTCTAAATCAATTATAAATTTATATATTTGTTTGGTTTGAAATTTTTTTAATCAAATTATTATAAAAAAAAAATCTTTGAGTTTGGTTTGGTTTACAAATCAATTCATTTTCATTTTTTTTTTTTGGCCAAATAATTTATTTTCATTTTGGTCGAGCCTTAATTATATCATTTGGGTTTATAGTCCTTGATTTATATTCATATAAAATTAGGATCGATGGCATATATGTAGTACAAATCGTCCATTTTCAACGATGCTGTAATGCATAAGAAAGGATTTTATATTACTGAAAAATATATATATATTATATTGGTTGATAATGTGAAAAAGTAGATTGAATAGCCGAAAGGAAAATCAGCATGGTTAATTAAAGTAAATAAGTGTTGTAATTCATGTTATGTAACTGTTAAAAATAATCGGCCGAAAAAAGAAAGTAAAAATAAACATAAATTAGAAAAGGAATAGAATATGAAAGTCTAAAAATGTTTTTCATTAAGGCATTATTTAACTCACAGCTCATTGAGTATGATATGACATTTAAAGCAAAGAAATATAGGTAAATTTTTTCTAACTAATAAAGTTGTCTTTCTATTGTTTTATAAACCCTTTGACCAAATCATCAGAAAAACTTAATTTGTTGAATATGATGTAACACAAAGTATTAACCCTACGTGCCTTTTTCGAAAATATAACAATACCTTTTTCTCGGAATATTATTAACATACTTATATATATAGTAAATAACTTTTAATTATATATTAACATATAGAAAAAATAATAAATAATTTTTAAAATAATTATTATTTATAATTTACAAATATCATTATATATAAAATAATAATAATAATTAATAAAATTTTATTTAACGAAAATACTACACGTAGCACACAGTAAACAGAATCGTTTTGCTTTTTCCAAGAGCTGACAAGAGATGAACGCTTTCTTTCTTCCAGAACTGATAAGACAGGACTTAAATGAATCCCAACCACAGATCCTCCACTTGACCAACAGCCACCCAATCCAACGGTCCAAACTAAACCCAGAATTATTCAGGATAATCTAAAAAGGAAAGAGAGAGGAAGGAGCCTAGTGCCACTTGCATATCTTTTTCAAACGAAGCAACCGACGAACCATCCCTAATTATTATCCGACCTTTTATCCTCCCTATAAATAGCCTTTTTCCACTTTACTTGTTCCACTCAAAATTTCAAAGCCTAATCCTCACTCTAACAGAGGCATTTTTCTCTCCTTTTCTTTCCTTTCCTTTCCTTTCCTTTCCTTTTCTTTTCTTTTCTTTTCCGTCTGTCCAAACACCATCTTTTTCCAATACAAATGGAAATGAATCCAATCACCGAAGTATCCTCAGAGCTTCAACGAATTAAACAACACCTTCTTGGCGAGTTCGAACTATCCCCGCTCGGAACCAACTCGTTTGGTTTCGAGGACGACAAGTTGCTAGCTGATCCTCAATCAACCACGTTCTCGCAAAGTTCTTGCGTCGATGTGTCTTCGATCTCTGTGTCGGACCTTGACTGCTTCGATAACACGGGGAATCCGTTTGAATTCGATGTGAAATCCGTGGAATCGAAACCTCAATTCATCGATTTAACGAGTACGAAATCGAATTCATACTCGAATATTGATTTCGAGGCAAAACCTGAGATATCTAATATTAAGACTGAAAATTTGATGAGATTTGAAGTTAAACCTGAACGTTTCGATCGTTCTTATACAAATTCATCATGTTCGAGCTCCGATTCGAGTTCTTCCTTTGAATTCGAGTCAAAATTCAAAGGAATCAATCATTCGGTTACAAAATCCTCACAATCTAGCAAGAACAAACCGTCGCTAAAAATCTCCGTCCCAAACAAAGTTCAATGGCAACAATTCGACAAAAATTCATCAAATCAACAAGCTCAAGGTGTCATTCCAAACCAAAACCCTAAATTGAAGCCTGACGAAGTGGTACGGAGGCACTACAGAGGTGTGAGACAAAGGCCGTGGGGGAAATTCGCTGCGGAGATTCGAGATCCGAATAAGAAAGGCTCCCGAGTTTGGCTCGGTACTTTCGAAACCGCAATTGAAGCCGCGAAAGCCTACGATCGAGCCGCTTTTCAGTTCCGTGGTTCGAAAGCGATACTTAATTTCCCTCTCGAAGCTGGAAAACACGAGCCAGCTATGTCGGTAGCTGGAGATGAAGCTGATGAAGCTCAAGCTCAGCTGAAAGCGGAAAACGACGCCGTGAAGAAGAAGCCAGTGAAATGAAAGGGGAGGTGGTTGTGAAGAAAGAGAAAGTAGTTGAAAGTGAAGAAGTGGTTAGAGACGTAAGTAAGGATTTGCCGTTAACGCCGTCTTGCTGGAATTCAGTTTGGGACTCGGAAGGGAAAGGGATATTTAACGTCCCACTTCTGTCGCCGTTATCTCCATACCCGTCTCTAGGATTTACACAGCTTATGGTTACTTGAAGTATTGATGACGTTGTAGTTTTTTAAAATTTTCTACTCAAAGCATCATTTCCGGAACGTACATATATTTGTTGATTGGTTTGTTGAAATATTACTTTGATTTGTTAAATCAAAGCTTTTTCATTTTAACCAAAAGCATGATACACCGAGTTTTTACTCTCAGACTTGAAATCCGAATACCTTGTGCATGTTTTGATGGTATTGTTGTCATTTAAAATTGTTTGTGTTATAAAATATCAAGGTGCAATCAAGTCGAATGAAACTAATACAATACTAAATTTGAATTATCCGAAATCTCTAACCTATATGATTAAAATCTACCACATGCTATTAAAAGAAAAAACACTGAAGTTATTCTCTCCAACAAAGGCCATTTGCTGTTGACTTTCGCTAACTTAACAAGTGAAGAGCACGGATAAGCTATATTAGTTAAAAAAAAAAAAAAAATTCATACATCATGTACCTTTTCATATCATTCTTTGTTTCGCATTGATGCTTTTTCTTTATGTTAATGAAACCTGTTTGGTTCATCTAATATTTTATTTTTATTATTTTTAAATAGATCATTTATCAAGATTTATATACGGATAAAAAAACAAATATTATTATTCATAAAAAATTAAATAAATTAGATATAAATAAAATATAGATCAAATACAAAGATGTATATAATACAAATAAAATACACATATAAGTACAATAAAAGTAAAAATCAAACAATTCAAACAGTAAGATACTTTTGGCCACTTAGATAGAAACTAGTTGTCAAAACCGGCCCGGACCGATCGGTTCGATCGAGTTCAACCAGAACCGGTACTAATGCCAGGCTGGATCTCGCCTAAAACTCGTTTTTGGAACAAACCGGCGAGATCCGGATTGACCCGGTCGAACCGGTTGAACTGGTCAAACCGGACTGGTTGACCCGGATTCAAAAAAATAAAATAAAAAATTAGAAATTTAAATATTTATTCATACTTTATTATAAATTTATAAAATATAATCATTAAATCATATTTATTTAATAATTAATTGATGAATTTGATCCAAATATAGATTTAATTAAGTGATTACACATATATTGGTCTTTTATAATTAAATTATTCCTTATATTTTTATTTTTTCGTGACCCCGGTTCAACCCCTGTTGAACCCGGTCCGACCCCTCGACCCCTGACCCCCCAGCTTGTCCGGGTCAAACCGGTCCAGTTCTGACAACATTGTAATGCAATCCATTTATATGTTCAACTGCCATTTCTAACTCTCAAGTGCTAATTGTTCGATTTTTGTGACAGAGATTGGCCCAACATAGGTTGAAACTGGATGGAATGACTCAATAAATTGAGATAGGATGATTGCATTCTCTATCTACTTAAGTTCTCATTTGCATTAAGTTGTTTTATTGGGTAATTTTACATTTAGAGCCTGAACTTTGTGAATTTGTACATTTACCTATCTATCATTTAGAAATATCAATATATTATCAACAAACTCTTCGAATTCATTCATAATACCTAGATGAGATAATTGATTACAAAATATATAAAGTTTAGGTACTTAATTATAAAAATGGATAAAGTTTAAATAGTAAATTGATACTTTTAAACTTTATATAGTAAATTACACAAATTAATAAAATTCAGGTATCAAATGTGATATTCGCCCTCTTTAATTTTACACGAATGCCTCTAAGATGTAACCTGCATAAATTCATTGTCTAGATAGCTTTCTCGTGTGTCACAATTTGTAAATTCACTATCTATATAAATTCTTGCTTGCATCAATCTCAAAAGTCATGACCTTCCTCCAATGCTTAAGTCATTGTAAAATTTAAATCATGAAAATGCAATATAGAATGTTGCACGAGCTAATTTTCGTCGATAAAGATAGCTCCTGAGAACACAGAAAAATCAATTAAGGGGGTGCCAAGGGTTACCTAGCGCAGCCACTCCGATACTTAAGTCAACTCATAGGTAAAAATAATATATTTATACCCATGAAGATTTCTCTTTATATTCTTTAGTCGGAATGCTAGTCAAAATTAACTTGACTAAGATGCCAATCAAAACTACAGTAATGATCTCCTTCATATTAATGAATTTACTTGTAACTTGATTACAACCTCAATTTTCTTGTGTAGTTGTTTTCTTTTTATTTTTTTAAGCGATTTGGGATCTTCGAGGAGAGTTACCCTTAAGAGGGAGTTATTCGAGCTTACCAGGAGAGTTATCTTGAAAATGGAGTCACTCGAGCTCATGAGAGCAGTTACCCTTCCGAGAGAGTTACCTTAGCTCATGAGGGGAGTTACCCTTGAGGGGAGTTACCCGAGTTTACGAGAGAAGTTACTCATGATAGGGAGTTACCTGGGCTCACGAGGGGACTTACTCTTGGAAGGGAGTTACCCGAGCCAACGAGGAGAGTTACCCATGAGGGGGAGTTACTCGAGCTCACAAGGGGATATACCTGAGTTCACGAGGAGAGTTACCTTTGAAAGGGAGTTACTCGAGCTCACAAAGGGAGTTATCCTAGAGAAGGAGTTACATGAGCTCATTCAGCACGAGAGGACGGAGTTCTTTAAACTCCCAAGGTCCTCACCAAATATCCTTTTTGTTATTAAGTACATAAAAGGAAGATCATTGAGATGCATTCTTAATGTAGAATCCTCATTTCATTCATGATTTTTTTCTTCTTACGTTTGCGTTTTACACATAAACAAGTCATAGTTATTCAAAGAACTTTCTCAAGTTGTTTGCATTCCAATATCTGGGAATGAGATCGCCATTTAATGTTTTGAGTTTGTACGCTCAATTTCCTAGAACTTCTTTCACTATAACGGCATCTTCCCAGTTTGAGGCGCGTTTTCCTTGAGCTCCCTCTGATGCCATTTTCTCTAACTTTTTTGCAAATAATTTCACATGGGAGAAGACCTCATGCCTGAATTTTTTGTCATAGTATCGCGTTGCCCTTTGCTAGTAGGCTAATAAGTTAATTTTATTATATTCTTTTCATAAAAATTCAAGCTTATTCTAATATGTTTTTAGTTAAATTCCTATGAATTTAGTTCTTTTAATATTAAATTATTTTTTTTCAACTCCTAGAATCAAAAGAAGAAGAATCAAAGTATATTTCATTAGATTTGGAGAAAAACAACAGCAAAAATAAAGAACAGAAATGTCGCGCCCTAGATAAATACCGATGAAGACCAAAATATAAGGCAAAACAAGCATAAATTAGTTTGTCGCAACTCAAATTTAGCCCTTGACGTGATCCTTGATAATTGTTCTGAGGAGATCGAGCCTAAACTTGAAGAAAACTTCTATAATTCCTCAATGTCACGCATTAAATCTGGCTTGCGATAGTTGCTGAAGTGAAGTATATACCTATGTCTTACTTATGTCGCGCCTCGAACCATCAAAGCAATCGGGCCCTCAACAGCACTCAATTTAGCCATCAATGGAAGAATGGACAAAAATGATAGCATTTCATTAGCTCAAGTCGAGCTCTATCTTCAATGCCGCACTCGAGCACTTAATTTACCCCTCGATGAGTGATTGTTTTAGCAAAGAATACAAATGTGTGCGTGGATAAAGAATTTGCTTTCCCTTATAAAGAATCTACCATGTTTGCAATAAATCATCATTTCTTTCTATGCCCTTTTCCTATAAATAAGTATGCATAGCGTTGTAATAAAAAGATTGTACAGTGTATAGAATTAACATAGCATAGTAAGAGAATTTCTAGAACGAAAGAATCTCGTTTCTTCTTTCTTTAGAGAGTCTCAAGGTTTTCTAGGTAAAATCATTTTAATCCATTGTTTGTAATTTCTGCAAGACTTTGTGTTAAATTGTAATATCTTTCGATCAATTTCATATTATTTCTTCAGATAATATTCATAATTTCTAAATCCATGGAGAAATAATCTCCTATAGCTTAGAGTTTGTGAATCTAAATTTTGATTCATGTGATTTTAAATGCGCTTTCAATTCAATATTGACTAGATGTTTGTAATTAGTAGCTTGATTTTAATTTCATGGGTCTAATTGCATAATGCACAAATGAGATTTATGTTTGATTTCAACTGAATAGGCTGAGAGATCATTCTTTTGAATTGATCTATGGCTACTAATGGAGTCGATCCTAAATATCGAGAGAGAGGATGGGTTAAGACTTTTTGTCACTTGTTTTGAAATTCATTGAGTTGGTTTTAAAAATAAAGGATTCTTAAACTTTATGTGAATTGAAGCCGATGATAGCTTGAGAAGATATTCCAATAGTTTGGTTTAGATCTAGAGCTATTGACCTTGAAAGAGGTTTTAGTTTACCTCAGTGAATCCGGCGGTGCATATACCCTAGCAAACAACTCTCTCTCTGATTTTGGTTTTCAAGAAATCATATGATAAGGAGTTGGTGAAGCAAATCCTAGTCTATTGTCTTGCATAGTTGTAAACCAATCCTTAATTTTGCTCAAAACACATTTGTGAATGCTATTAACATTAGCATAACTTCTGTTTTTATTATGATTTGCTAAATTTTTCTTGGCTAGGATAATAGAGGAACTGTGAGTATGATAGATGTCACTATTCCCTTAGGATTTGACCTAATTCTTTCCATACTATTTCGGTAGATACGCTCGCCATTATTGTTGGTAATTGCTAATCGAAGTTGGATAGAACCAATTAGTTTTATAAATTTTGAAAAGCTTCCACTTCGAGTTATGTTTTTAAAGCTAAACCTACAACCCAAGCATAGGCTGCCACCTTTTTGCTCACCATAGCTCGAGTTTCTTTTATGTTGTCAAGCTCTAATCGGAGTCCGACCTCATTAATCAGTTTCTCATAGGATTGGTTCCAAATGTTCGGTAGTTCAAGCTGTATAGGCAAGACGGCTTCCATTCCGAAGGCTAGATGAAAGGGGGTTTCATCTATCAAGGTTCGTCGAGTGGTACGGTATCCCTATAGGATGTTGGGCAATTCATTAGCCCACTTGCTACTCTAACAATCCACCCTATCCTTTAAGCTTTGCATGATTATCTTGTTGATTGCTTTCGACCAGACTGTTAGCTCTGGGGTGTGCCACTAAGGTGTAGTGTATAGTAATATGGTATTAAGTGCAGAAGTCTTTGATTCTTCTAGCACAAAAGTCTTTGATTCTTCTGGCGCTAAAGTGCCTTCCATTGTCCATCACTACGGAGTATAGGACTTCGAACCTAACCGTAATGTTTGTGTAAATGAAGTGTTGGACATCTTTGTCTATGACCTTTACCACTGCCTCGACCTCTACTCATTTTATGAAATAATCACATATGACCATTATGAACTTCCTTTAGCCTATCGAGGGAGGAAATGGGCCTAAGATGTCCAATCCCCATATATTGAACGGCCACGAGCTGGTAAAGTAAAGCAAGTCGATGCTTGGGGCGTAGTTGATAGGGGCGATCTTCTGGCAATGTTCATATCGCTGGACAAATACCTTCTCTTCGACCTTTATTGTCGGCCATAAGTAGCCAGCTCACAAGACCCAGGTATGCAACGATTGGGCTTTAATGTAGTTGTTGCACTTCCTTACGTGGAGGTCTTTTAGGACACCCTGCCCTTCTTCTAGGCACAAACAATGGACAAGGGGGGAACCGAGCCCCTTTTGTATAGGACCCCATTGTTCAGGGTGTAATTGGCTACCCTATACATTAATTTTTTTGCCTTCATTTTGTTTGAGGGTAGGGTGCCATCTTTGAGGTACTCCTCCATGGGGGTCATCCCGCTCGGCAATGAGGTTAGCTGCTGTAAGTCTATCACATCATGAACCATTGTAGCAGTGGATTTCTTGAACGGGAACTCGACAAATATTTTTTCTTCGATCTTTCCTAGGTCAGGGACTATCATAGAGGCGAGCTTGGAAAGCTTGTTGGCTTTTGAGTTATCGGCTCTCAATATTTTGACAAATTCCGAAGAGAGTAATTTCTTAGTGAGGGATTGGATTGCTTCTAGATATCTGCTCATTTCTTCGTTCTTTGCCTCATATAGGCTTTTAACCAGTTGTACTACAAGTTGGGAGTCCAAAAAGATCTTAAGGTCCTCCGTTTCTACTTTAACACTCATAATGAGCTTGAGTTCGGCCAATAGGGCCTTGTATTCCACTTCATTATTGCTTATGGGAAAATCGAATTTCAAAGCATAGCAAATCTTGACTCCATAGGGGCCTTTTAGACCTAGGCCAGCTCCACTCCCTCTATGTGTGGATGATCCATCCACATGGAGGGTCCAGGTAGTCTTTTGCTCATCACCGCTTGGATGTCCCGGTGTATCGGCCATAAAGTCTACTAAATCTTATGCCTTTATGGCATTCCGAGAGCAGTATTGCATCCCATAGGCATTGAGCTTGTTCATCATCTTTCCTAAGACATTTAGCTTTTGTAGGACTGTCTGTTGGGTTTCCATAGGTTTTTGAAATTATAAAGATCAAATCTTTCACTGCAAAATTCAAAAAGAAAACCCTAACGCAGTATCCATGTGCATTGATTAGATTAAAACAAAACAAATAGTTTGATTTCGTACCTCTAAAAGCTTGAAACTTGAAACTTGAAATCAATTTGCAGATCGGACCTATAGGTACCGCAAAAATCACAATACCTTCTATGGTATCCACACGAACGAGTATTCTTCAAAAGGATCCTTTACGTCCTAGCGTGATATAGAACATTTCTAGATGATATTGAGATTTTCACACACGACTCTTCGTGCTTCACTCTTTAGGGTTTGCTAATTGTCTCTGCCAATCTAATATTGACAAACAAGTCAATAACCCTAAAGAGATTTGTTTATGTGCCTTTTATACTAATGCCATTCTTACATGAGTAATGACATTAGTGCCCCTTAATCTAATTAGGGATAATATTTCTTAAAATATAATTCTTGCATATAACAATTTAATAATTTATTATTATTCTTAATAATAATAAATTATTATTCCTACAAAACATTAAATTTAGTCCACGATCCTTTAATTTATTGTTATTCTTAATAATAATAAATTATTATTTCCACAATACATTAAATTTAGTCTATGATCCCTTTGATTCGTTCTTTTGTGTGTGGCCCTGTAGGTTCACTTAATATTGGCAGTTGACCTAATATAATTTTAGTCAACAAAACATAAGCGGCCTCTAGTGAGACATTATATTTACCCAAATTAGGTAAAGATCGGTGATCCGATTTTTATCTAATCAATAACTTATGTCATTATCCTTTTGTCATATGATATCTAGATTAAACATAAGGCATGGATAATGTCATCCTTATGTCGTTCAATCTTATCATTTCTCAATTTCTAAGTGAATTGATAAAATAAAATAAAATTGATCACACTGTCAATTTATTTGAGCACAACTATGCATTTCTCAGTCTCACTCATCGAGAGGCTTAGAGATATCTCTCTCACAACGAAAGGGACAAATCCTATCTTAATCGCTCAACTTTCTCTGCATGATTTACATTATGCCCAATCTCAACCTTTATAATTATTCGGTTAAAGACAACGTTTGATTGAGTTGAAACATGATATTCCTCATGTTGGAATCCATGGTGATTTCAGGTCTGAGGATACGATGACATTTTATTTTGAGAATCACTTATGACACTAATGCATATAGTGATCTCAAAGCGGGTCAGTCTAGTACATAGTTCTCCAACATATACCTATGAGTTTGATTTGTATCTCCATACAAATAAACATCCCATGATTATCAATCAAACCTCATGCTAGATTTAATTCATTATAGTTCCCACAATAATGAGCATCTGTGGATATTTAGATAATTAAATTATTCATAGATCCTATTATAAAGTAAACATGCAAACTATATAATAGAAATATCTTCGTATGACAATATCCAGTAATTAGCCTATGGCACAATCATTAACAATCTCCCACTTACACTAGGCTAAATCATACAGGTATCTAATACCCATTGACCTAGTATGATGATCATAATATGCCTAGGCAAGAGGCTTGGTAAGTGGATCAACGATATTGTCATCAGTTGAAACTTTGCATATCTTCATAGCATCTGATGCTATTATACACTCAGCTTTTCTTATAGAATCTGCTACAATGTTATGCTTTGAACTTTTCAAGCTTTCTATACCTCTATTCAAAGGAAAAATATATCTAGATTGTGATCTAAAATCATCCTTATTAGATTGGAAACTAGCATCTGTGTAACTATTTACAACTAGCTCGACTTCAATCCTCCATATATCAAGAATGCATCTTTAGTTCTTCTTAAGTACTTAAGAATATTCTTGACTGTTATCCAATGAGGTTTACTGGGATCTGATTGGTATCTGCTGGTTATGCTTAATGCATATGACATATCTAGTTGAGTGTACAACATGGCATACATGATTGATCCAATAGCCGAAGCATAAGGAATCTTACTCATGTGATCTCGCTCATAATTTGTCATTGGACATTGAGTCTTGCTTAGATTTATACCATGTGACATGGGCAAGAATCCCCTTTTGAAATCTTGCATATTGAACCTATTCAGTACTTTGTCTATATATGCACTCTAACTTAGGCCAATGAGCTTTCTAGATCTATTCCTATAGATCTTAATTCCTACGATATAGGCATCCCACCTAAGTCTCTCATTGAAAAACATTTTTGCTAACCAAGACTTGACATTCTATAAGGTAGGAATGTTGTTCCCAATGAGTAATATGTCATCTATATATAGCACTAGTAAGACTACTATACTCCCACTAATTTTCTTGTCAATACGAGGTTCATCTTCGTTTTTGACGAAATCAAACTGTTTGATCGCTTCATCAAAATGAAGATTCCTATTCCGAGATGCTTACTTCAATCTATAAAAGGATCTTTGAAGCTTGCAAACCTTATGTGAATTCCCCAAACTGTTAAAACCTTCAAGTTATGTCATGTACAATTCAAAAAGGTTGGTTTGACATCCATTTTCCATATCTCGTAGTCATAATACGCGGCTATAGCAAGAAGAATTCTAATAGACTTAAGCATGACTACAAGTGAAAAGGTTTCATCATAGTCTATACAATGAGTTTCTTTAAAACCTTTTTGCAACTAGTCGTACTTTGTAGGTATGCACTTTGTCATCCATGTCAGTTTTCTTCTTGAAACCCCATTTGCCCCAATGGTCTTTATACCTTTAGGTGGATCAATCAAAGTCCATACTTGATTATCATACATGGATTGCATTTCTGATTTCATGGCTTGTAGTCATTTCTCAGAATCTTGACCCAACATGGCCCCTTGATAGGTGGTGAGCTCCTTTTGATCCATAAGCTGCACATCACGACTATCTTTAATGAGAAATTTATATCTCTCAGGTTGATGTCTCATGCTATCAGACCTATATGGGCCTTGTGTTACCTGTAGAGGGTCATAAACTAACTGTATATCTTGTTGACTTTCCGTTGGCGGTGCAAAACTATTTTGTGGATCTCGGACTACTTCGAGATGTACTATACTCCCACTGGTTCTTTCAGAGAAACTCTTTTTCTAATAAGATGCCATTCTGAGAAACAAACACTTTGTGCTCAAAGGGATTATAAAAGTAATATCATTTGGTATCTTTTGGATACCCCACAAAAAGGCATTCATCTCACTTAGGTCCTAGTTTAATCCACATCTAATATGGCGTCTTTTTAACGCCTTAGAAGGAACATGATTTAACGTGAATGCAGCTATCTCTAGGGCATAGCCTTAAAAGGATGCTGGAAGATCTGTTTTGTTGGTTCCAATAATGTAAGCAAGGGGGGGGGGGTGGGGGTGTGAATTGCTTTTTCAAAAAAATAATTCTTTTCGAAATTTTCAATTCACTTCCTTTTGATTACTTTATTAAACTTAGAATTAATTAAACTTGCTGTTTAGAAACTAATCACAGCTGATAATCACACTTGTATATCTATTTTAATTCAAAACAGATCAAATTTAATTTTATGCGGAATACAGACAACTCTCTGAAGTACTCTCTGAAACAGGTTCTGAAACGTGACAGTTTATCAAATACTTCAATATAAATTGCACGAAAATAAAAAGAGTAGGGTAGAGAAAAATGCAAATCGATTTATAGAGGTTCCGCCTCGAGCGTCAATCCTCTCTTCCAGCTCCAATGCCGGGGTCCCGGTATTCCTCACCGGTTGTGTTCTACTATCCAATCAAATCAATGAAGTTACAAGAAGTATTTGCCAAACTTTTGGCTACAATTCACTTAGCTTGATTCTCACAAACAATCAATCAACTAAGCCTACTTGTAACTCTCAACTCACACTAAATGTGTAACAACAAATCAGAGGAATAAAAATTGAATTTCCTCAACTATTTGCTCAATGAACAGTAACAATAAAAATATGACAGTTTTCGAATGGGATCTTGAACTTTCTGAGATCTGATGTTCACGTTGTTCTTTTTCACGTGAGATTTTTCTTCTGTTTTCTCTCTTGGATGAATGCTAGTTTTATCTTCATAACACCAACGGTTAGTAAAAGAAATGGATAAGCTTGTTCCTATTTTCTTGTGCATGATATCAGCTGGAGTTTATCGGCAATATCTAACAAGATATCATCTTATCTCTTTCTTCAAAATCTGTAAATTTTGAATAACTTGAGATCTTGTTGTTGTAATCTCGAAATTCTTGCTCCAATGGATAAGTTTAAATCTCCAACAACTTGTATAATTATCTTGAACTTGAAATTCGAATTTGAAATCACCGTTGTTGACTTGTTCCTTCGTCTGGTACTGTTCATGCAACAAAAATATCATATTTTCCATAAATTTCGACTTCCTTATATGGATAAATAATCATCAGACAAGTTCCTTGCATATTTGGATCATGTTTTCCATATTTCCAACTAAAATTTGAATAATCTGTTGAAGATGCATCATTGCAAGTCACGTTCTTTTTCTTGCTGTCAAAACATAATTTTCTCAAAAAAAATGAACTTTAATTCGACGAAATTCGAATCCCCATGGATATTGAACCAACTTTGTAGAACACATTGAGTATATTACCCAAATATACTCAATCTTTGGAGCTGGGTCTTCAACATATTAAATCTAAAAAGAAAATTCGAATCTGGAGCTGAAACTCGTCATTTTTTTTTTTGTTGCAGTTCACCTTCTGATGTACCTTCTGATGAACCTTCTGACGAACCTTCTGATAGTTTAAAAAGCCAGCGGCGAACCTTCTGATTAACCTTCTGACAGCTCATTTGTTCTTGAAATCTTCTCCAAACACTTTCTAAAGTATTCTTTGCATGGAGTCTCTTTTGAAATCATTCTCTTAAGTTATTGTAAACCACTTTGATTTATTAAACCTTGCACACTTAATAAATATGTTAGTAATTATTTACTCATTTTTGTTATCATCAAAATCATCATTTGAGATAAACCAACATTCTCCCCCTTTTTGATGATAACAAAACCCATATAAACAAAATATTTTTTTTTTAAATGTAAAGTGCAATCTAAATATTTATCTCATATTTTGTTTACTTTCTCCCCCTTTTTGTTAGCATCAAAAACAAAATACTTATTCAAAAAAAATATAACCAAGCATTCTTTTCAAGCATGGAAAAAATATTTTTGTGCAAAAGTGTAGTTTTTTTATGCTGTTTTTTTTAAAGCTGCAGAAAAATGTGAAACATGCAGAATTTTTTTTTTTTATATAGAAATTTGATAGATTGCAGAATTTGTGCAGAAAAAAATGATGGAATTACAAAAAATATACAGAAAATGCAGAAAAAGTGCAGAAATTACATAACATATGCAGAAAAGTGCTGGAATTGCAGAAAATGCAGAAAAAATATGGAAAAGTGCAGAATTTTCAAAAAAAATGCAGGAAAATGCAAGATTTCCTCAAAAAGTGCAGAATTTTGTCTTTAAAGGTGCAAAAATGACATAAATTTGTTCATATATTGCATAAATTGTCCTTTAACACACACATAACAAGAAATTACAAAGTAAAACAACTTCAACATATTTGATCGATGTACTTATCTTGTTTCAAACATTTCTCCCCCTTTATAAATTTCTTTTTGAAAACAAGCTCCCCCTTAATATGATACCAATTGATTTTAAAAAGTATTCAATAATTATTTCCATATCAAAACATAGAGAGCAAATAAAATAATATATAAGGGAGTTGGAACAATAGTACCAAATTTTCATATTTTTCCTTCTTGCTTATGAGTGCACATATATTTATATATATATTTTTATAACCGAGGCAATTATTGATCATGATAATATCTATGTGCATTTGCCTTTAGTACCTGCACTTCACTCACAAACAAGTTAAACTTCTTTACGAACCCATACAAGTTTAGGTCCATTGAAAAATTTGTTTCCTTGTTGATCACTAAGCTTGTTTCTTTTGTAAAAACAATATTTTTCTATATGACCTCTTCTATTACAAAATGAACATGCATATGGATGTGTATTGTACCTTTGATTTACCTTTTGATAATAATTTTGTCTTGGATAATTATTATATGCATACCTGTACCCTCTGCCATACGTTCTGATAGGATAATTTTGTTGAGTATACCTTCTGATGTAGCCTCTGCTGTTACAATTCATACTCTTTTTGACAGATTGCATAACATCTTTTTCATTCCCAGATTCATTTGCTTTTACAAACACTGTTTTATTCATGCTATTTGTCGACTTTTCATGTTCATATAAGTCCATGCTTAATAAATGATGGTCTTTGACTACTTATAAGCATGTTTAACTTCTTATCACTTTCATTAAACTTACTAAAAGTGTTTTTAATAGATTGTGATAAATCTTCTACTCTTCCTTTTAAATCTTTAATCTCATTCTTCAAAACATCATTCTCTTTCTTCAAAACATCAGATTTGACAAACAATTTTTCATTATCATTTTTCAAAATATCATTCTCATCAACAAGCAATTTATTTATTTGTTTCAAAACATCTTTTTCATTTTTCAAAGCTTTATTTTCGGCATCTAGTTTTGAATTCTTCAAATCAGCCTTTTTAAGAGCCTTTAAGAGCTTTTTCATCTCAATATACATCTCATTATCATTCATTTCAATTTCGGATTCAGAGTTTACCTCAGATGTAGCCATCAAGCACAAATTGGCTTCTTCTTCATCTTCACTTGTACTTTCTGATTTAGTTTCTGACTCGTCTAAATCACTCCATGTGGCAAGTAATGATTTATGCTTCTTCTTATGCTTTTCCATCTTCTTCATAAGCACAGGACATTCATACTTAATATGACCCGGCTTCTTGCATTCATAGCACACCACTTCCTTTTTCTCCTTCTTCTTTTCTTTCTCTTTATAACCTTTTCCTACATCACAAGTGGAGTAATATTTCTTATACTTAACAGTTTTCTTACCTTGTTTCTTTAGAATTTTGTTGAGATGTCGAACTAATGAGTTGACTTCCTCGTCTTCATCACTACTAGAATCAGAATCTGAGTCATCATCCACTTTTTCTGTTTTGAAAGCAGTTTCTTTCTTGCTTCCTTCACTCTCTTCTGTCACATCTATGTGAGATTGATATGCCATCAACTTTTCTTTGAGTTGGCTTAAGGAGAGAATGCTAAGATCATTGGCCTCCTCTATTGCTGTCTTCTTGGCATCCCAAGATTTCGGTAGGATTCTTAGAATTTTCCTGACAAGATCAGATTCTTCTAACTTCTTTCCAAGAGAAGCTAGTTCATTAGTAATAGCAACAAATCTATCAAATGCATCCTTAACTTTCTCATTAGGTTTAAACTTGAACAACTCATATCTTTGCAAAAGTGCATTGATTTTAGTATCTTTTATTGTTCTTGTTCCTTCATATGTTTCACTAAGAGTATCCCATATTTGTTTAGCAGTGCTACATGAAGAAAATAAATAAAATTCAGATGATGCAATGGTAGTTAAAAGAAGATTCTTAGCCTTGTTGTTTTTCTCAATGGCTTTCTTTTGATCATGAGTTATATGCCCATCGCCATTCATAGTGACTTGTGTGTCTCCAAGCAAGATGACCTGCCATGAATCAAAATCATTAGCTTTGATGTATGTCTCCATTCTCATTTTCCAATAAGGATAATTCATGCCATCAAAGAATGGTGCTCTATCAATTGCAACATTATTGTCAACCATTGTTCAAGGATCACTCAATATGAGAAAAGAGTTTAGCTCGGATATCAATTGTAGTTATCAAAATTTTAAAACAAAAACTCTTTCTAAAAATTGAGCCCCGCTCTGATACCAATTGTTGGTCCCGAAAAGATAACCAAGAGGGGGGGTGAATTGGTTTTTCACAAAAATAAATTCTTTTCGAAATTTTCAATTCACTTCCTTTTGATTACTTTATTAAACTTAGAATTAATTAAACTTGCTGTTTAGAAACTAATCACAGCTGATAATCACACTTGTATATCTATTTTAATTCAAAACAGATCAAATTTAATTTTATGCGGAATACAGACAACTCTCTGAAGTACTCTCTGAAACAGGTTCTGAAACGTGACAGTTTATCAAATACTTCAATATAAATTGCACGAAAATAAAAAGAGTAGGGTAGAGAAAAATGCAAATCGATTTATAGAGGTTCCGCCTCGAGCGTCAATCCTCTCTTCCAGCTCCAATGCCGGGGTCCCGGTATTCCTCACCGGTTGTGTTCTACTATCCAATCAAATCAATGAAGTTACAAGAAGTATTTGCCAAACTTTTGGCTACAATTCACTTAGCTTGATTCTCACAAACAATCAATCAACTAAGCCTACTTGTAACTCTCAACTCACACTAAATGTGTAACAACAAATCAGAGGAATAAAAATTGAATTTCCTCAACTATTTGCTCAATGAACAGTAACAATAAAAATATGACAGTTTTCGAATGGGATCTTGAACTTTCTGAGATCTGATGTTCACGTTGTTCTTTTTCACGTGAGATTTTTCTTCTGTTTTCTCTCTCTTGGATGAATGCTAGTTTTATCTTCATAACACCAACGGTTAGTAAAAGAAATGGATAAGCTTGTTCCTATTTTCTTGTGCATGATATCAGCTGGAGTTTATCGGCAATATCTAACAAGATATCATCTTATCTCTTTCTTCAAAATCTGTAAATTTTGAATAACTTGAGATCTTGTTGTTGTAATCTCGAAATTCTTGCTCCAATGGATAAGTTTAAATCTCCAACAACTTGTATAATTATCTTGAACTTGAAATTCGAATTTGAAATCACCGTTGTTGACTTGTTCCTTCGTCTGGTACTGTTCATGCAACAAAAATATCATATTTTCCATAAATTTCGACTTCCTTATATGGATAAATAATCATCAGACAAGTTCATTGCATATTTGGATCATTTTCCATATTTCCAACTAAAATTTGAATAATCTGTTGAAGATGCATCATTGCAAGTCACGTTCTTTTTCTTGCTGTCAAAACATAATTTTCTCAAAAAAAATGAACTTTAATTCGACGAAATTCGAATCCCCATGGATATTGAACCAACTTTGTAGAACACATTGAGTATATTACCCAAATATACTCAATCTTTGGAACTGGGTCTTCAACATATTAAATCTAAAAAGAAAATTCGAATCTGGAGCTGAAACTCGTCATTTTTTTTTTGTTGCAGTTCACCTTCTGATGTACCTTCTGATGAACCTTCTGACGAACCTTCTGATAGTTTAAAAAGCCAGCGGCGAACCTTCTGATTAACCTTCTGACAGCTCATTTGTTCTTGAAATCTTCTCCAAACACTTTCTAAAGTATTCTTTGCATGGAGTCTCTTTTGAAATCATTCTCTTAAGTTATTGTAAACCACTTTGATTATATTAAACCTTGCACACTTAATAAATATGTTAGTAATTATTTACTCATTTTTGTTATCATCAAAATCATCATTTGAGATAAACCAACATGTTTGACTCATCATAGATTGAACCATATCTAATAAGGTTCTATTTCTCTTTTTAGATACACCATTCCATTGTGGTGTTTCAAGTGGAGTTAATTGTGAAATTATTCCATAATTTCTAAGATGGTCCTTAAATTCTTAACTTACATATTCGCCACCTCGATCCGATCGAAGTACTTTGGTTGTTTTGCTAAGCTGGTTTTGTACTTCGTTATGAAAAACTTTGAACATTTCAAATGATTCAAATTTATGTCTTATCAAAAAGACATATCCATATCTACTGAAATCATTAGTAACTCTTATGAAGTACTGATAACCTCCTCTAGCAGCAACGGTTAATAGACTACATACATCGGTATGTATTAAGCCCAATAAATCAATCGCCCTTTCACTGTCCCTAGTAAAAGGATCTTTGGCCATCTTGCCTAATAAATAAGACTTGCATATTTCAAATCATTCAAAATAAAATGAATCTAAAAATCCATCTTTATGGAGTTTTGATATGTGTTTCTCATTTATATGACCAAGATGAAAATGCTATAGGTAGGTCATATTTAAATCACTGGATTTAAGTCTCTTAGTATTTATGTTATAGATTGATCCATTATATAGTTTCAAATTTAGAACATAAAGACCATAATGTAAATCAACATTTGCATGATACATGTATTTATTATAAATGGAACATTTATTATTCTCAATAATAAATGCGAAACCTTCATTGTCTAAACATGGAATAGAAATAATAGTTCTACTGAAAGCAAGAACATAAGAGCAATTGTTCAACACTAACAAAAGCCCATTGGGCAAAATCAATTCATGAGTTCCTACAGTTAGGGTAACAACTTTTTCTTCATTTCCAATTTGTAGGTTGACTTTGCCCTTCTTTAAATCTCTATAACATAGATACTCGAAGCAGTAGTTTGACTACTTTTCCTTTTCTTCAGATCTTCCAAGTAGGGTCTGCAGTTCCTCTTCTAGAGACCCAGCTCACTATTGTGGAAACAAACTCCTTCCTTAGGAGGCGTTACCTTTGGTTTAGGCTTGGGCTTAGGCTTTGAACTTTTCACAGCCTTAGCACCTCCCTTACCTTTCTTCTTCATGCCCTTCCCTTTTTGAATTATCAAAACATTGCTAAGCTTCTTCCTTTTGATATTTTCCTCATCACTTTTAAGCATCAAATGCAGTTCAGAAATTGATTTGTCCATGTTATTCATAATATAGTTCATGACAAACTAGTCATAACTATCTAGTAATGAATTTAGGATCAAATCAGTAGATAACTCTTAGCTTATAGGAAATCCAAGCCTTTCAAGATGATCAATATAACCCTTCATCTTTAGAACATGGGCACTTAAGGATCATCCTTCAACTAGCTTGCAAGAGTACAGGGCTTAGGTAGTCTTATACCTTTCCTGTCTGGCCTGTTGTTAGAGCATTTCCTTGAGATGGACAATCATCTCATAAGCCTTCATGTTTTCCAAACCCTTCTGAAGTTCTGGACTCATGATAGCAAGCATTAGGCATCCCACATCAAGAGAATCATCAGAATGCTTCTTATAAGCATCCTTTTGAGCTCTTGGAGCATTGCCTGGAGGCTCTTGAGGGATAGGCTTATTTAGGGCATATTGCTCCTTTTCTTGCTTGAGAACAATTCTCAAGTTTCTAAACCAGTGGAGATAATTGCTTGTCCTTCTCAAGGACAAATCATAATGATAAATTTGAGGTGTTGTATGTAGCCATTTATCTACAATTACTTGTGCAAAGTTTATTTTAATAAATAAAAACTCCTACTAAATCAGTAACCCTCATTATTAATGCTGTTGCATTTAATTATTGCATTCTAGTGGGCTAAGATTCATATTTCACCTAACTCTAAGTCAGCTTTGGCATGATGCTAAAAATTAAGTTATTTAGGTAAGTAACTCTTTACCAATTACATCACATGTAACTCTTGGGTCCTTTATGGGATTTTTGCAATCACATGTCCCGACATGTTTAAATCTCATTTAATGCCTTAGGCTTAAAACCTTTTTGATAGCCTAATTAAGTCAAACCATATTAAACACATGAGTAGCACATTTACCTATCCTGCCTTACTAAGATAACCTAATGCACCCTGCTTTGGCAGAAACTACATTATGGTGATCAAAGTCTTGATAGGTATTTAATCATGGGTGGCATTTAACTTTAAATTTATTGAGGGATTTTAATTATTGATATTCTATTTTATCATCATGTATAATGGATATATAAGCATACATAGTGGTAAATATGGTATCACATGCATGTACATACATCATCTCATGATATATCAAGCTCACATAATAAAGAAAAAAGTGTCATAGCATGGTCCCTTATTCTATATTGATTTTCATAAGCCAATATGAAAATCAATGGTCCAATCCTAAGGTGAAAACCATCTTTATGGTCTTCAGTTGTAAATATTCTTGTATCTTTTTTATGATCTTTGCTTCTCCATCATCATGGATTAGGAAGAGTCTTCGTAACATCTCTATGTCTTCATTACAATAATAAAAGATACAAAAAGTCCTATAACTAATTGTAGAAAATAAATTACAATAGAACAAAACAACACGTATGTCGTATTTATGAAATTACAACCCATAAAAACAAAGGAATAAAACCTACCAATTACATGGGTCTTAGGGCCATGCTATGCACCATACATGTGAAATAAGCACACATAATAAACATACATAAAAGTTATAAACACTTCAAAAGCGCGTTTTATGTTAAGTATCATTAATTAGTGCTTATGGAGTTAAGACATGCACTTTGCAGGGGTCAAGGGGACAACATCCCCTTTAAAATTGTTTCCGAAATTTCCATGAGATTCTTTCTTAAAACTCAAAAACTGTTCAATAATTGAACAATTTGTTTTAAACAACCCAGATCTGTTCAACAATCGAACCATATCATATATATTAAAAGACCCCAAGAATATACGCATTTTTATATTTAAATTAACAGACGTCAGAGATAAGTAGATCCAATATGCAAAATTGGATAATATTTGGAAAAACAGCCTACCACATCCAATCTGATTTAAAAAAAATGATGTTTGAAAACTTGAAAATAAATTAGATGTTCGCTGCTCTTTCAGATGTCCAACGTGCATTTCAAAATGAAGAGTGTGTGGACGTCCAAACATGACTACACAAACAGACGTCCAATCGTATTATTTGATGTGCAAACAGACCCAATTTCAAAACACCCAATTCGTGACTTTTCAAGAATTTTTTTTAAATAAATATAATTTAAAATATCAGATGCCCAATTCAAACGTCCGTAGTGTCTAAATCCGTAATATTAGTCACATAAACAGATCCAATCTGTTTTCTGTTACAAGCGAGTTGCGATTATTTTTTTCTTTTAAATTAAAATCACGTGCGTCAAAAATTTGTGCGCCCTATTTGCATCAATTTTTTGCAGATTAAACCACTGTAATCCGCATCCAATACTCGTCCAGTATCAGACGTACGCTCAAACAAATCCAATCTATTTAAAAATATCATGCTATTCGTAACAGTAGGTATTAACAAAAACCTTAAAATTTCTTTGTAATCAAATTACAATATATTTATTCAATCCCTTAATGCAAGGTGCTACAATAAAATTACAAATCCACATTTGTATTGATTTAGTTTTTCATAAACTCAAATTAATTTCACAATTAACATGTATAAAACCGAATTTCATAAATTCAAATTTCATAGCATTACATGCAAATCATAAACTAATTTCAATTTAATAAAAAACACAGATGGCTCTGATACCACTGTTGGGTTTCCACAGCGTTATAAAATTATAAAGATCAAATCTTTCATAGCGGAATTCAAAAAGAAAACCTTAACCCAATATCCATGTTTATTGATTAGATTAAAACAAAACAAATAGTTTGATTTCGTACCTCTAAAAGCTTAAAGCTTGAAACTTGAAATCAATTTGCAGATCGGATCTGCAGGTACTGCAAAATCACAATACCTTCTATGGTATCCATACGAACAAGCACTCTTCAAAAGGATCCTTCATGTGGTAGCGTGATCTAGAACATTTCTAGGTGATATTGGTACTTTCACACACGACTCTTCGTGCTTCACTCTTTAGGGTTTGCAGATTTTCTCTATCGGTTTAAAGTTGACAGACAAGTCGTTAACCCTAAAAGATCTATTTATGTGCCTTTTATACTAATGTCCTTTTCACATGAGTAATGACATTATTGCCCCTTAATCTAATTAGGGATACAATTTCTTAAAATATAATTCTTGCACATAACGATATAATAATTTATTATTATTCTTAATAATAAAAAATTATTATTCCTATAAGACATTAAATTTAGTCAATGATCCTTTAATTTATTATTATTAACCCATGATCCTTTAATTTATTATTATTCTTAATAATAATAAATTATTATTCCCATAAGACATTAAATTTAGTCCATGATCCTATTGATTCGTTCTTTTGTGTGTGACCTTGTAGGTTCACTTAATGTTGGCAGTTGACCTAAAATAATTTTAGTCAACAAAACATAAGCGGCCTCTAACAAGACATTATGTTTACCCAAATTAAACGAAGATCAGTGATCCAATTTTTATCTAATCCATAACTTATGTTATTATCCTTTTGTCATATGATATCTAGATTGAACATAAGACATGGATAGTGTCATCCTTATATCGTTCAATCTTATTATTTCTCGATTTCTAAGTGAACTGATAAAAACAAATGAAATTGATTACATTGTCAATTCATTTGAGCACGGCCATGCATTTCTCAGTCTCACTCATCGAGGGGCCCAGAGATATCTCTCTCATAATGAGAGGGACAAATCCCATCGTAATCACTCAACTTCCTCTATATGATTTACATTATGCCCAATCTCAACCTTTATAATTATCCGGTTAAAGACAACGTTTGATGGAGTCGAAACATGATATTCCTCATGTTGGAATCCATGTGATTTCAGGTCTGAGGATAAGCACTTATGACACTAATCCATGTAGTGATCTCAAAGCGGGTCAGTCCAGTACATAGTTCTTCGACATGTACCCATGAGTTTGATTTGTATCTCCATACAAATAAACATCCCATGATTATCAATCAAACCTTATACTAGATTTAATTCATTATTGTTCCCACAATAATGAGCATCTAAGGACATTTAGAATAATTAAATTATTTATGAATCCTATTATAAAATAAACATGCAAACAATATAATAGAAATATCTTTGTATGATAATATCCAGTCTTTGGCTTAGGGCACGATCACTAATACTGCCCTTATCAGTGCATCAGTGAGGATGATGACCTGGTGCACCTGAAAGTATGGAAGTAGCCGACTTACAGATATTACTATCATAAGGGAAAACTTTTCCAGTTTGGTGAATATTTGTTCTAGCCCTTGTAGGACGTAGCTGTAATCCTCCCTAATTTTACATAACTCGATTATAATAAATATTATAGATAAAATATAGAATCATAAAAGAACTATAATAACAATATCAAAAATCACTCCAAATTTTTCGCGATTAAATTTTAAGTATAAACAAATTAGAATAAAGAATCCTCATCAATAAGACTTTAAAAATACAAAATGTTTAAAATAAAGTAAATGAAAGCATAAAGAAAACAGTTTAATATTTAAGAACCTAAGTTTTAATATTCGAAACATATCAATACTTTTAAGTTATATAATTCTGAGTCTATAGAAACTAAAATCCTGATCTAACCTAGTAATTTGTAATTAGTAAAAGAACAAAGTAACAAATATAGAATAAATATTAAATTTCTAATCTAATAAGAACTATAGAATAAATCTATAAATAGAAATGAATTCATATGTAATTTCAAACCCTTTTAATTTATAATAAAGTCAAATTAAGGGTAATATAATTATTAATTATCGAAATACCACAACAAAAAAAATTTTAAACAGATAAAAATATAATTTACGATAGCAAGTAAAAGCTGAAAAGTAAAACCCTTAAAGTAAAGATTCTATGTATACTATAGTGTTCAAAATATTTAATATCAATAATATGTAAATTTTCATCTAAAAAGATTACCAAATAAGTATTTATCATACGTGTCATTTGAACCAGCAAAATTGACTTTTTGCACAAATTCATATTTTTGCCCACTCCTTATAGAGTTGTTGGCTATAAATTCATCTTCTTCTCTTTGTTTTTGTATTTCCATTCATCCTATCTCCTTTACATTTTTTTTAATCATTGGCACAAATTTTGCACATATACGATGCAAATTGCACCACTTATATGGTGGAAGATACATTGAAATGCTCCAGTCGAAATTTTGGTTGCTATTTGTCCAAATTGTCTCTAATAATGTATCATAAAGTCAACAAGTCAACACTCAACAACCAATAATTTTTTTCCAACAAAGTAAGCTCATTAAGTACCACAAATCATGTAAGAATCAAGCTACATTTGGAGTAGGAAATTCCTTCTTCTCAGCTGGCTACTTCTACCATACTTTACATATATAATGAAATAACCATGAAATTCCCAATTTATATTCTATATGTGTGTTAATAAATTTATACATATTTTTGATATGTATTGAATATGATTTTTTTTTTCATGATGAATTATGTGTTTTATTATTATGTTAAAATATTGAAATATTCTAGAATTTATTAAATATTTAGTTCATAAAATTTTAATTGTATTCATATGTGTAATTTATGATTTGAATGTGTTGAATTAAGTGGAGGGATGTTATGTAGCAGAATTTTTAGGCAAAAAAATAAAGCTATTAAACACTCATTAAGGCCTTAAGACAATGTCATTAAGTAACAAAAGGTTAAGTCATTAATTGCCTTAATTACAAATGCCTTAAAAGTCAAACAAGTAGATAATATCTACTCTTTAAACTTAAATTTCGGGCAAAATTTCAGACCTTAGCCAAACCATTTCTCCAAGCTTCAAAACACCTCTTAACCCTCTCAAAAGCTCCTCCAAGTGGTATAAGATTAAGCTCTTCATTTTCCATCACTTTTACCACCAAAAGATTGCTAGAGGACCATTAAACTAAAGCCTAAAGTTCTATTGGTGAGTTTGTCTTTCATGTCTTAATCTATGCATATATGTGATTTCTTGATAATAGGTGCTTATGCTAAATATGAGAAATGATGTGTTCTATATGTTAATGGTAATTTAAGTAGTATATTAAGGATACAAGAACTTATAGTATATGTTTTATGTGTAGCAAGAAGTATGGGTGTTGTTGAATTTGGGAAGAAGATAATTTGGGTAGTTGAAGTGTGGATTTGGAGTTTGAAGTATGATAAGTATTAGAAGTGTTGTATGAAGTTTGCATAAGGTTTAGGATATGTTAGGAGTTGAGAAAAGTTGTTTTTTTTTCAAGTTAAAAGTGTTAAAGTTTGAAAAATTTCGTATAACTATCACTACACCTGTCAAAACACCCCGTTGCCAAGGGTGTAGTGCTCTCGGATCAAAAATTTAATTTCCCCTGAGTTGAAACGCCTCCAAAACACCCCGTTGCCAAGGGTATAGTGCTCTCGGATCAAAAATTTCATTTCCCCTGAGTTGAAACGGCCTCCAAAACACCCGTTGCCAAGGGTGTAGCGCTCGCGGATTTTCTTCCCCTGTTGCGATGCTGTCTTGTAAATTAGCCATAACTTTTTCACCCGACTTCCAATTGAGGTGATTCAAGTTGCGTTGGAAAGATAAAAAAGAGATCTACAACTTTTTGTTTTAAGTTTTCACAAATTTTAAACTTAACAATGCTTAAATTTTGATTCTTTCCCGATGCTACTCTTTCCAAAACAATGTTAAAAGCTTATATTGGTTTACTAAATGTGTTTCAACTTATGAAATGAATCTTTTTGAGTTAAATGAATAAATTAATGATATATGATATGTAATGATGATCGAGTAATATAATTAAGTATGATTTAAGGATATTTGTATGATTTAATAAATTATTGATTATCTTTGTTTTAGGATCTTGTGATAACTTATTTGAATGTATTTGTATGGTTATGTATGAGATTAGTTGAAATGAGTTTAAACTAAGTGTGAATTGTGATAATTCTTGTGAACAGTTATTGATCCTCGCTTGGCCACCCCCATTAATTCCCAAGCTAATACAGGTACGCAGTAACTTGCTTGTATGCTTGTTAGGATAGACATACTTAAATTTGATATAAGTTCTAAATGACTTAAGTATTACTTGAATTGCTTATGTTTTCACCGTTAAATCCGTCCGAGGAGCGGTAACTTATCATGATGCAATGATAGGTTAGTGTAACGCTTAGGCCAATAGTCATGATGCAATGACTAGCTCGGCGGATAATCGATAGGAATGTATAACTGAGCAACATTTACTTACTCTTGAGAGGAAATAATATAATCTAATTCAATGTTTATGGAGCATGTGAATTGCTTTATTATGGATTGAGTTAAGTGAAGCTGAGTAACGGCTATATAACCTGGATGAGATTATTATTTGCAATGTAACGTTATCTAGGAGATATAGGTATTCAGGCTACCTATATCAACCCCCTGAGCGTTGTGAGCATTACTCAGGACCCCAGATATCCTCAGCTTGTCCCGGAGTTTGAATACTCCAGTGTTGATTTGTTTAAGAAATATTAAAGAAAGATAAATGAAGCAATTGTTTTTGCATTGCATTAGTATAGGTGTGTATGGCTTCGCTTTTGTTTGTGTTGCTGTGTACTGGGCCTCTGGCTCACTTTTGCTATTTTCAGGTGTTGATGATGATTGTTATGATGATATGGGATTCGGGTCAGATTGGGAGAAGTTTATGGACAAGTGGGATGAGTAGGACCCTGTGGCGAGAAGTTTTTAAGAAAGTTTTATTTCATGTGTTCGTTTAACAAATGTATTTTGTATTTTGGAATAGAGGCTTGTTAGTTAAGCCTGGGTTGTATTAAAAGACTTAAAGTCTATTTTCTTCATTTTGTAAGACTTATGTATATTCTGTTGTGTCCTATGCTGGACACAAGGATGTAAATATTTCCTTAAACTATTTTATGTAAATAGATTACTCAAGTGAGTAATCCTTTTGTAAAAGCTTTTATAACAAGTTTTAGTAGTTTTAAACAAACAATTCACATAACTGTAGATTAGGACAACCTTCCATATAATACGAAAGTATTATATGTGGTTGGGGACTTAACTTGCTAAGTCTTAAGGATTAGCAGGTCGGGTCTTTACATATAAATATACACTTAATGGACTATAAACAAAGCTCAAACTTTCTCTAAGAAACCCACTCAAAACAGCTACAGATTAGACCATCTAAGACCAAACAATCCAAAAATCGTAGCCAAAAAGATCAAGAACACAACTTCCATTAACAAACTTCAAAAACTTGGAAGCAAGAGGTTAAGGTAAGCTTAAATTCGTTTTTAGCTAGTTTAAGTGTCAACCATTGTTCTAAACAATGTTTCTTGCTGTCTTAGGTCCAAAACAAGCTTTGGAGTGGAGTTTAGAACATCCAAATTCGGATCAAAAAAGTAAAACTTGCAAAAACTCTAGTTACACTTTTTCAAATTCGAAAATTAGAGACCATATACATGTTGATGCGTTATGAGTTGATGTATGTATATATATATCACATAGAAACGCTTAAGAATGATTTGGGAATAATTTTAAAGTGGAAAATTTAAAAAAATACGAACTGGTTTATTGGAGAAGACGATGAACAGTGTCAATGCTAGCCCTACATCAGTAGCCTCTACCCCTAATGCTGGTGGCTTATAGGGATAGGCCGACGGCACAGAAGCAGTGTAGTCTGGAACAAAAGCTACGTAAATTTTGAATGACGTATTATATGTATGAAATATGGTGGCGTATGCCACAACGCCGATGGCGTATGTTGAACATTGGCAGCCTTGAGCCAACATACGTTGGCTTTTGAAGTGTGTAAAAATTTACACGAACGCCGATACCTAGGAATAAACGCTGGCGGCGTAGGATGCCGGTGTACGTGTAAAATTTTTCAGATTAAGTCCGTTCCATCCGAAGCCAATATATAATTATATTTATATATGTGTGCAATAAAAAAATAAAATAAGATTTAAAAAGGTAATTTCAACAAAAAAGATTTAAATATTAATAAAATATAGTAAGTGTAATTTAGCAACTTCTAAAATTATTAGAAAAATATCACTCATAATATTATTGCTAATATTGATATATTGTACAAATAAAAATGAATTCTAAATATTCTAAATAATTATCTAGTATAAATATATAAGAATGAAAATTTTAAATAAGTTAAATTTGGGACAATGTGACTTCCGAAAATAACAAAATTATTATACGAAGTAAATTAAGAAAAACACGACGAAACTAAATAATAAGAAATAAACACTAGTTATCCTAATGAGCAAACTAAAAGAATGACATAAAAATAAAAAATAATAATAATGATGAAAATATCAATCTACCAAATACAACTATTACAATTACCCAACAAAAAATATATAAATATCCAACAAGATCAAGACAAAAAAAAATGAAAATAAAATATTAAATAATAATTGTTATCATAAGACCATTAAAAGACCAATACAGTAATAGACATTAAATTAAATATCAAGATAAGACACTTGGACAATCATAAATATTTAGTTGTGTTATTTACATTATGTTAATAAGTATTTTGTCTTAATAAGTGACAATGAATTGTAAATAATATAAATAAAACTAATATATCTTAAATGAATTATTCTACTAAGAAAAATCATATTAGGTTGATTAAGCTAATTAAAATAGATTTAATAATTGAATGAGGTGATTAGTTTCAATCAACTCGGCCTAAATTAATATACTAGGTAAAATCATAAAAAGAAAGGAATACATAATTTCTAAAATACGTCTTATTTAGAATTAGTGTAAATTATAGTATAAGTTATGCCATAATTAATATGGTGAATATGTTGTTTCAAATGTCTTATTTTCGGAACTAATAAAAAGATAGATTGGTTAAATAATAAAATTGGATAAACATTACAAATAGGAAGACTTCTCTTATAAATTGCATAACTTTGATCATAAGAAAATATATATATATATATACATATAAAGATAAAATTCCTAGTTAAATAAGTAGATGATATACCAGAATTGATAACTAGGACCTGAAAAAATACCGTCAATATCGTTATATAAATAACAAAATAATAATAAATACCTGTTATTTCATTTTCATAGAAAAAATAGAACAGTTCTCGGATTTCCAGTAGCATATTCCGATAGCTTAGCGAGGACCACATGTGAGTAACTTTAACCTTATTACATTGTTTGTGCTTGTAGAACACTGCGATTATAATAACGTATTCAACTGAAATGCATGTGGGATTGTGTATAATGCATGATGATTGGTGTATGTTTGAATGCCAAATTATCATAATATAAGTGATAATTCTATTGTATGATAAATATTGAATAAAGCATGTTGATAATTATCTGTGAATTGTATGATCACCTTAAACTTGACTAAAAACTACTGGTAATATAAGAAAAAATGGAAATGCATTGCATTATATGCACATATTGCATTTTAAAAAAGAGTGATCCCCCCTCATATTAACATTTCGATTCTGTGGTGACGCGCCTGGTTTTCTAGATGACATTTTCCTAGTTCTTCCAAGAGCACCTTTGTTCTGTTCTGTTCCACGAGAACTAATTGGTATCGAAGGAACACTGCTCGTGGTATTGACATGATATGGCTAATACTTAATGGTGTTTCTTTGTTTCAAGGATAAGAGTGAAATATTTTAAAGTAATTTGTGAGAGTTTATGATACCCATTCTTCGTTGGTTCTCTGATTCTCCTGGGTACGGTATATCGCTCTTCACGGCTTCCTCCCAACCTTGATGGGAGGGCGTAAATCTATATCCTGTTTGGAATTCGATTATCTAACTTGTACTTGTACATATGATTGATTATTGCATAGCATACACTTGTTAATTAAACTTGTTTGTTATTGTTTTAATGTGTGGTCTAGTCAGGTTATCTCACTAAGCCTGTGGTTCACTTACCCCTCAATAGTTTTTGTGCAGGATTAATACTAGTTGGGATAAGGCTGGAACATGTGAAGAGAGTTTCTCCAACATATCTTATTACAGATAGAAATGTAGGTTATGATAAACCTAGAATGTAAATTAGATAAATTGTATAATAATTGAAATTTGTAAGTTATAAGCTTGAAACCTTATTTTCACTATTTGGAAGGGTACACCGATTCTCTGCAATCTTAGCAGAAAGTGAAAAATCGAATTCCATAGTTGAAAATCATTAATATTATACGTAAATATATCATTTAAATTATAGACAATAATAAATAGATAAAGTCTTGTATACTCTGACTTGCAAAATGGTTTTCATATTACGGGTACACACGTGGTATGGTAACTTTAGATTAATCCTACTAGGCCTCCTTTTGAGGTGTGACAGTAGCTGACGTAATATACTGGTCAGTGTTGTTTTCCTTCTACCCATGTTAACAATGCCGAGAGAGCTTGGTTGCTCACTGTGAGGTAAAGGCATAAGACCTCACCCTATAGTAGGGTCGTCAATAGTAGAGGTTTTGTTAGGAACTTCTTGAACTCGTCGAAGGCCTCTTATGCCATTTCTATCCATCAAAATTGGTCAGGTTTTTTGAGAATTTTGAAGAATTCTGAGCACCTCTTGGTGCTCCTAGGGAGGAATCTACTTAGCGCAATTATCCTATCAACAAGCTGTTGCACTACTTTAATCAATGTAGGTAGCATCATTGTTAAGATGGCTTCAATCTTGTTAGAGTTAGCTTTGATTCCTCTTTAAGACACTACATAACCCAAGAATTTTCCTAACGATGTGCCAAACATGCTTTTCTATGGATTAAGCTTTAGATTGTAGAAGCGAAGTCGATCAAAGGGCTCTTGGAGGTCATGCAGTTGAATCTCTACTAGTTTACTTTTCACAATCATGTTATCTATGTAAACTTCCATGTTTCTACCTATTTGTTGAAAGGTGATGCTAGCATTTTTAAGTCCGAATGGCATCATTTTGTGATAGTACGTGTCAATGATGTGACAAAGGAAGTGTGGACCTCATCGATTTCCTTCATTTTAATTGGTTGTAACGTGAGAAGGTGTTCATAAAGCTCAACAAATCGTAACCCGAGGTATTGTCAACGAGTTAGTCGATCCATGGTAGTAGGAAGCAATCCTTCGGACATGCTTTGTTCAGGTTGGTGCAATCAACACACATTCACCATTGCCTACTAGGCTTCTTAAGCAAAACTACGTTGGCTAGCCAAGTGGCGTATTTTGCTTCCCTAATGAATCCTGCTTGGAGTAGTATCTAGACCTCCTCTTCGATGGTAGCTTGTCTATCGGGGGTAAAGCATCTAATTTTTTGTTGAACTGGCTTCTAGGTATTGTTGATGTTCAGTTGATGTATGATAACACTCAGGCTTATGCCGGTCATGTCAGAGGATGACCATGTGAAGACATCTTTATTCGCTTGCAAGAATGTGATCAGGCTCTCCCTTATGTCGAGAGGAATCAATTTTTCCACCTTTGTGGTGTACTGGGGGCTTTCATCAAAGGCGACCTCTTCCACGAGCGTCACTAACTCACCTCGACGTTGGAACACGCCTCCTAGATCTATGTCCACAATACATACATGGTCTCCTTTTAGGGCTCTGATGTACAGTTTTCAAGATTGTTCCTGATCTCCTCAACATATCCTTATCCTAATTGGGTTTGGGGACTTCACTTTGAGGTGGGGTTAGGAAACGATTATGCCGAAGATTGATTGCGTGGCCCTTCTATTATAGCATTGTAGGAGGTCCAACAGTCTACCACAAGGAAATCTATCTGGTACATGACGTTGTATGACCCTTTGCAGAGCTCGAAGGGTAAAGTGATGATCCTATAAGGTCAGACGAGCTGGTTATCAAAACCATATAGCTCGTGGTCATAAGGCCTTAACTTTAGTTTCAACTCATGCTTCATCTGCTATTATGCCTGATTGAAGAGAATGTCAGTTGCTTTCTGTGTCGATCAATACTCTTTTAACTTTAGAGATCACCAGGATACCTTGGTGAAGGGTTTGAATCCCTTCATAATCTTCATCTGAAAAGGAGATAGTGGTGTCGACCTTAGCCCTTTTAGGCTTTAAGTTCATCACTTATCGAGACGAGCTTGGGCTGGGTGGTAGCTGTAAACCCTTGAATCTCATGCTAAATTTATGCTTAAATCTTAGAATTAAATGTCAATCGGAAACCTTAAAATCAACAAAAGACTACAACAAACCTTAGTGTTTAGATCCGGCAATCCCACGCTCTTAACCCCTAAGCAACAGAATTGAGATAATTATGGATAACAATTCATAATAATATAGGGAAGCTTAAAATTATTAGATTCGTTAGTTTTTAGCGTATTTCGGATTCAAACGGAATCAGTTCTCAAAGAGCGTATTCTAGGGCTCGGAATAGTAAAAATATTTCGATTATACTGTTTGATTCATAATAATATAAAGATTTCAAAAATATCGGTTTTATAATTTTTCGATAGATAAAAATATCATATATCACATTTATACGCGTATTTTCTTTATTATTGGTAGATTATTGTCTTATTTACTATTCAATGTCTTATTCTACTATTCATCTATCTCTACTTTTTTTTACTACCTATTGTTACTACCAATACACCTATGCACCTATTTCTTACTTTTTTCTTTTCCAATACAACTTTACATCTCACATTTTAATCACTTTTCATTGCAAAATATAAATTTAATAATTTTTTTCTCCTCTCCCCTTCACATGGCCGGCAACTTCCCCCTCTCTCTAATTTAATTATTTTCTTTTTTAATTTATTTTATTACATTTAATTTCTTTCTACAAAATTGTATAAATACCCCCTCCCTCCATTTCTTTCACACATTTATTTTACATGCCAAAACTCTCCAAAAATCACTCCACAAAAATTCTCTCAACAAATTTTTCTCTACTACCTTTTCTTCTTCTTCTTCTTTTAACTAATAGGTAATCATCCTAAACTTTTTTTATGTTCATGTAACTTAGTATGAGCTTAGTGTATGTTTTCTAAAAACTCATAGAAATTAAGAAATCAATAATAGGTTCATACTTTCTTCTTGTTCATACATACCTTCATATATTTTTAGATTGTTAATAGATTATTTCTTATGTTCATGTAACTTAACATGAACATAGTGTATGTTTTCTATGAACCCATAGAGGTTAAGAAAATAATATTATGTTCATATTTTATTCTTGTTCATACATTATGTTTTTATTATTATACTTTTACTATTATGCTTATATTATTATGCTCTTATTATGCTTTTTCTTTGTTTCTTTTTTTTTTCTTTTTGGAACTAGTCTATTCTTAGTCCCGAGTTGCCTTGATGAAGCTAAGCGTCCTAATACTTGATCATATTATTATGCTTATATTGCTTCTTATAAATATCTTTATCTTATTATGTGATATTATTCTCTTTCTCATTACTAAATATTCATAAACATGCATGAACATGTTGATATTGTCTCAACAAAAATAAAAAGGAGTTTTTTTAAATGAAGAAAAATAAGAACTCTCTTAAAAGATAAATTTTTGTCACTTAGGAAATGATTTTTTTTTCCATAAAAACTTAAAGTTTTATCTTAACAAATCTTTTCCAAAATTTATATAAGTCCATCACAAGTTTTTAGTAATGATGGTACATTGGAGTTCATCAAAGAATAAATAAAGTAGATTTATCACATACACTCTTTTTAATCCAACAAAATAAGAAGTTTTCTTTAAAACTAAATATTGCTAATTCTTTGGTTGACAAAGTTTTTTCTTAAACTTATTTGTAAGGTTCTCATCAATACTCTAAAATACTAAGGACTAGACATGTTTTACAAGATCATTTAAAAATTAACCTTTTAGAAACATGTTTTGTTAGGAAATAAAATTAGTAAATAACTTAAAAGATCATCATTAATTATTTTAAAATGGACCTAACTTTGGAAAAATTAAGAACATATAAACATGACTACTTTAAAGAATATTAGTCTACCATGAAATACTTAGAAAAACTTCACTTTTCAACCACAAGAAATAAAATTGATAGAAATCTTAAAAAGACTAAATTTATTTTTGAAAAATTTGCTTATTCTCAAAAAGTTAAGAAATGAAATTAAAAGAAGAAAATACTCACTTATGATAATTCAAGCAATTTTTCCAACAAACTAAAGTGAATTTTCAAGTCTTAATTTTTTTCCAATTTTTAAGACACATTGCTTTACAAAAATTATTGTTGAGAAAATACTACTAAATTCATGCATACAATATGAGTCCTCTCTCTCTCTCTCTCTCTATATATATATATATATATTTAAAGGAATTTCCAACTATACAAATATCTATATTTTTGTACAATAATTTTTGATAGAAAAAAAAGTTTGAAAAATTATGTTTTGAAAGTTGGGATTTTCGTGGTGATTCTGTACCTTGCTGCGAGACCCAAACGAATTTTTATGAAAAAAAATAACCCTAAAAATGGATAGAAGTTTTCAAGTAGATAGAAAATGATATATAATATGTGAAATTCCGAATTAGAATGAGCAAGTTATAGCCATTTTAAGTTGGAATTTCCACCGATACAAATTTTATTGCAACTAGAAGATAGAATTAGAAATTTTGATTAGAAATTCCATTGAATACTCATTTTAGGTATTTCCTTTGTTTAGGAAATGAAGAGGAGGACATTTACTATCCCAAAGATTATTTCGATTAAGTAAGTACCATCAAGTCATGGCCGAGTGAGTTTACTTCCCTTACTCTTCATACTTATGATTGTGCTTCTAGTATAGTAGCACTAGAAATAGGAAAAAGATAAAATAGAAAGTGCATGTGACTTATAATATTAGTGAAAAAATCTTAACCATATTGAGTCATGAATTGCCTATAATGAATTGTATGTTCTACTAGTATGTTGAAGTGCCTGAAATTGGTTGATCACTTGCAAGAAATTGAAATTAAATGACTAAACTCTAAATAAAATTTGAAGTATGCACTTCATGAATTGAGTCTCATTGCATTCGCTGTTATACAATTGGTAGGGCAAGAATATAATAGTGGTGGTTGGCATAACCAGTAGTATCTACATGTGACGAGTAGGAGCAGGTAAGATCTATACAAATTGATGGCAAGTAGGAGCCGATAAGATCTGTAAAAATTGTTTTGTTAAAATTGGTGGCTATAATTGGTTGGAATACCTTACCTCGAATGAAGGGCATAAATTCATTCAACATATGGTTCCCAAAAAACCATATGTTTTGTATGTTCACGTGTTTATTGCATTTCACTTGCTTGTATAATAACTTAGTTGATATCTTTGTTTTAAGTATGTTAACTAGGAATATTCTCATTAAGCTCGTAAAGCTTACAGTCCTATAGATTTTTGTACACACATAACCATTTGTTCTTATATCCAGGGTCTCCACTTATCCATATAAGTCATCTTTTTGGGAGCTTTTGGGGAAATCTACTCGAAGACTTAGAATAGACTTCCTCTAAAATCGTTTGGTGAAAGTATTTAAGTTTTCTTGTAAAGACTTAGTAATTTCTATATGACCCTTGGAGATTAGTGGAGGAATGCCTCTAAGGCTTGTGTAATAGACTCTTAATTATTATTGTGGGTTAACTTTATTCCTAGATTTTTGTTTGTTCATTATTACTTGCTTAAACCATACTTCCCAATGGCGTCTCCTATTACCGTGTTGTACGCCTTACATATAATATCGAGACTTTCGTATGACTAAGGTAATCATTCTTATGTCTTGATAATGTATGTGACAGACTGCCACTTTTAGGGTACCCATTGGGGCATGACAGTAGCCTTGCTTTCTTTGAGGTCAGGGATCTACCTATGATAATGTTAATCTTGTTGTGGCATTGTTGGTGGAGTTAGGGCTAATCCGAGCAGTCTCAAGTGTTAGTGGCATTCACTTGTTCGTCATTCCTACATTTCTATGAGGGTGGCTCATTCTTTAGGTTGTAATCGATATATTATTTGAGCTAGCCATGCTGTATGGCATCCTCTATAGCGCTCTTAAGCTATCAACAATTCTTTGTATCATGCCCATGGATGTTGTGGTACTTACAATATTCTTTTGAGTCTTTTCTTCTCAAACTAGGCCTCATTGGCGATGGTGGCAGCAGAAGGCCCTAATTCCTTATTTCAAGGAATATGTCATGTACAGGTAATTTTAGAGGCATGAGCACATCATACATTAGGAAGAGCTTCCATTTATCCTTATCTTTGCAACCTTGATGTAAATTAGCTATGTTAAAGCCGTGATGGTCTTTTTTGTACTTTTCCTCCTACAAATGTGTTTTCTTTTCCCTTTAATGGGGTCGAGGATAGATAGTAGCAAGATAGAGCTAGATGCACTAGCACTTCCTACCTCATGTTCGATTAGCACTTGAGTTACATTATCTTTAGCTATTACCTACAAAAGAAAAGATCTTAAAGTGTTTAGAAATAAAATGAGGCAACCAATGCATATGTACCACAAATAAGAGATGGTGCAATGACATACCTCATGGATGCATAAATGCTTGGTGTGCTTAACGGTAGGTAAAGCAGGAGGTGAATGGTTATCTTTCACCTTTCTACGTGACTAATGAGTGGAATTTGATCCAATAGTAGGAAGCCGAAGATAGCATTCATGCCTATGAATGACCGCCTCAGCTACTTCATCACTAACATTAACACAAGCATATTCCAAGAACATATCCAGACAATTTGTCCAATATGTCAACCATCCAACAAAAGCTACCCCAAACTGATTAGGAAACTGAAAATACATTTGATGAACATATGGATAAATGCCCTTATACTCCTTTGGTGCAAGTGCCTTGCAACATGCATCAAAGTATTTGTTAATATTGAATTGGTAGGGAACACCCTGATCAAATCTAAATTGATAAGCAACCCAATGAGGTCAATACACCATTACACTTTGCTCAAGGAAACATGTCAAAGAGTTCTTCAAATCACGGAGGGAAGGAAGACTTCCAAGTGTGTACCAGATGATAAAGCTAGCCTTTGACTGTTCAAGTTTCTCTCGAGCTCCCAACAAGTTTATTTGATCACTAGATTCAAGGGGTGAAAATGGAGACAACCCTCATAGCCATCCAACTTCTTAACATAAGGATGAAATGTGAATTCACTAGCAACATCAATTACCTCAAGCAATGGTTGTACATGTTTCGTTTTTGTCCATGCCGAAGCTCAAGGACAAGCAGATACAGGCTTCTTGTTCTTAGTAGGAGAACCAGAATAGTTCCTATAGTGCTCACTAAAAAAAAGGCCCAGGAATATCAAATCTACTTATGACAATATGGTATAGCACCCCTTGGACCACATTGAAGCCAAATGATAGATATCTAGGTGTCGATATAATGAGCTTAAGCAAAAGGGCCTTAATGCAAAACACTAGCCTTGAGTAATGTGAATTGCCAAAGAGAATAGTCATGGACTAACGTTGTCTTCTGGCCTTCCAGGAAGTACATATAAAGATAACCAAAATAAAAGAAAGGCTCGTACCTTTAAACAAATGCGTACATGGGTCATTGTAGTATGACAAAATAAACATGAGTAATACATTACAAAGTAGAGTATAAGCACTTACTCACACCCACGACGGGGTCTTGGAACCACTCCATCATCGTTCCCTTCACTCGTAAAATAGTGTTTAAGCCATAAGGCAAATGTCATCTTCTTACTGCTCCCCTTTGCTTCTTTCATAGTAGCCATTAAGAGAGGTCACATCTTTTTTCTCATTTAGAAGCATTAATTGCTACAATGTCAGTATGCCCAAAGGTGCAAAGACCCAATAGAGTAAAGACATCTTTAAGTTTAAGAGTTGGCATAATCTCACCTTACGTATTCACATAGGTATGTGTCTAAATACTCTACCTAGCAAGAATCACCTATTAAAGCTTCATGTCGTCTATACGAGGGAAATGTAGCTCAAAAGTGATGGCTACAGCATGGTACGCTCCCGCCTTATGTAATTTCTCAACATATGTTGGGTTGTCTATAATGTATTTCACCCACTCACACCAACCAGCCACCCTTTGCCTTGGACACAAGAATTGGGTTGTGAGAGGCGAAGCTCCTTCCTCTCATTCCTAAATCGCAATACCAACTTCTCCCATAAGAGAATTTTCTATTGAGGATGAGGTTCTGGTTTTATAAAACGCAAAGTCCCATCAACAGGATGATACTCATATGTATCACATTTCTTTACACTTGCCTAGAAGAAATCCTTAGTGATGGTAGGATCTAGCCATATATTGCAAGGAGAAGACACCTTTGGTGTTCGCCTGTCTGAACAACCTCTCAAGTTCTTTTGCTTGTCAACACTAGTACTCTGAGATCGATTCTTCTTATACTCCATACCCATGGTTAAGATAGTGGAGTTGTCCACAATATATTGCAATGAAGATAATGTTATTAGAAGTGGTGTGTAATAGCCAAGGATACTGTCACCACCACTTGGGGGAGGAGAAAGAGATCACCTAGATGCGCTATATGCAAAGAAAAGAGATTGGACATATGACTTAGTAAGGTGAAATACATATGACGTGAAAAGAGCAAGCATATCTATTATTGTGGTCGAAGAAACAACACTAAAGCAAAAAAAGGGCAATAATGAAGCATTATTAAAAAAAAAAAATGCTACCATCACTACGATAATCTATAAGCATCTATCTCCTTTATCAATTTGGTTCGAGCCTTAATAGAACAGGCTAAGTGAGTTTATGATCTCTCCATTTACACTATTTAAGGAGCAAAGAGATATATTTTATATTAATATGTGTATAATAGCAACACATCTATGTGTTTTTTTCCCTTGTCTCGCTCGTCGTATAAACGTCAGCTAGATGATTCAAGGATATGCCCTCATTCAATGTTTTTTAAGGGATTATGGAGGAATTGAATTTATAAAGGATGAAATTATCCACTGCTAGCTAGATCGCGTAGGCGCTGACCCTCAAGCACACTACCATTGGTTGAAGTTTCAATGAGTCCGCCCTGCATGAAGGTAGTAGGCTTCTTAGGATTAGAGTGACTAAAAGGTGTATTGTTGATACTTATTAATTTGAGATAGTTAGGACGAATAAGATCTGAAGGAAGGGTTAAAAAAACTCATTAAAAAAAGTGATGGGAAATAAACATAGATTTGGCAAGTGATCTTTTGATTTAAAGCTCATTGCGAATCTTCGGAAAATTGGCAGTGCATGGCTGGCGGATTTTAATATGCATCTTCATCCTGGAATGGATTATTATAGTGCAATTAAATATGGGAATGTTAAGGTTGATATATATATATATATATATATATTTATATAGATATGGGAAAGGATTTCCAAATAGTTCTGTACGGGAGAGTATATTAATATATAAAAAAGAAAAATGAAGAGAAGAGATACTGAGAAAGATATGATCGTGACATATGGTTAGGCATGATAAATGGGCCGCGGCACGTGTGGGACGGGGCCTAACAATACACGCACAACATGCAAAGGAAATGACAAAAACACGAGCACGTGTGGCTGGCACGCGGCACGCAAAATAAGTGGGCCGGCACAGTACGCCACGCAAGGCATGCGGATTAGTACGTGGGCTTTTTTTTTTTAATAGTAATATAAAAATAGTGATTTATATTTTTAATTTACTTGAAATTGTATTTAAATAAATTATTTTTATTATTTTAATTAAATGTATTTGTCTTCTTAAAAAATATAATATGTTTAGTATATTTTATTTGTTTAAAATAATTTCAATTGTGTTACTATTAACATATTAACTTCAATATTGTTTGGGAAATAAAAGAAACTGAAATTATAAATAATATTGTAATAGTAATTTATTTATATGCACTTTTTAAAAATAATAATATAAAATTAGTGACTTTTTTTAATTTATTTTAAATTGTAGTTAAATAAATTATTTTTATTTTTTATTTAAACATATTTGTCTTCTTAAAAAATATAAAATATTTACTATATTTTATTTGTTTAAAATAATTTCAATTATATTACTATTAACATATTAAGTTATTAACTTCGATATTGTTTAGGAAATAAAGAAAATGAAATTATAAAATAATATTGTAATAGTAATTGATTTATATGCCTTTTTAAAATAATAATATAAAAACGATTTATTTTTTAATTTAATTTAATTTTTATTTAAATAAATAATTTTCATTATATTATTTGAATATATTTTTCTTCTTAAAAAATATAATATATTTAGTCATTTTATTTGTGTACAATGATTTTAATTGTATTACTATTAACATATTAAATATTAACTTTAAGTTTTTATAGGAAATAAAAAATAAAATTATTAAATAATTTTGTAATAATAATTAATTTATATTAAACGCTAAAATTGCTTAATTTATTTATTTATAATAATTATGATTTGTTAAATAAAGGAAATTAATAAATACATTGAGATCGATAGAAAAGTAAATTTTATTAGTAACATTTAACTACAAAAGAAAACAAGAATATTGAAAAAAAAAAGTTATCAACTATATATCCTCTCTCCTAGGAACCTTCTCCAGTCCCACCCCACTGTTCCACTGTGTCTGCTACTACAAATCCAATAGTGATAACGACTCCCCCGATTCGGAGTCGATGTCTTTGGACCACCAAAAGTATGGGTTCGTTTGTTTCCTACTTATTTTAAGTACACACATACTTTGGCAGTGGCAGCTTTTAGTCTATGGCAGTGCGGTTCAAGGATCTGTCCACCTGAACTAAAAGCTGACTCCGATGAAACTGTTGAAGTCGGAGAAGCCAAAACATCTCGTGTCAATATGGAAAAACACCGGCATCACATGTGTCCTCTTCTTCCACCAACTAAGGAAATTGAAATCATCCCCCTTTTTCTCCCCTCGTTGTTGCGGTTGCAGTTCCTTCTCATCAAGTTGTTGGACTTCGTACATCAGCATGTCACTAAAGATTTCTTCGGAAGTTGCACGGTTGCTCTCAACATTTTGAGGGATTTGTTTACTTCTCTTTCAAAATCCCCATGATTAGTGACTAGTGGATCATTGTGGTTGGGGTGGTGGTGCATTCGTTTGATCACGACACCGATATAAGTCTTTGAGCAAATTTGTTGTTGCAGTACGAAGACTTGCAACCTTTGATTTAGGATCGACCACTCCAATATTCTTATAGAATTCTTTAAGGACTACTTGAGTCGCACAGAAGTTATACCATAGATCTAGCATTGTTGCAACATGGAGGGGGGGAGGGACAAGATAATCTCGGAACTTATTGGCCATTACAGACACAGTGGCAGCCAGATTAAGGTCGAAACTATAGATACTCAACACATCCAATATGTGTCACGCCCCAACGGGTACCCTAAATGTGACAGCCCGCCGTATACAATATTAAAACTTAAGAATGACTACCTCAGTCACCCGAAAGTTTCTATATCGGTACAAGACGTACATTCACATCAAAGGGAGACCGGTGAAGTAATGCATTTTAAGATATTGGCAGCGGAACATACAAAATATCACTTAATATATTGCATTAAAAAAAATACAAAGTCTTACTTCTTCTAAGGGGCATTCCTCTAATAATAACAACATGGTTCTAATAGAGATAAAGTAACTAAAGCTAGAAGATTTTAGAAGAAATCTACTCTTAGACTTCAAAACAGAATTCCTTCAAAAGCTTCCCAAAATAAGGGTTCTACCCAGGAAATCAAGGTGGTCTCGGGTGCAAAAGATAATCCTGCAATATCAAAAGTCTATAGGAGTATAAGCATAACTTGCTTAGTGAGATATTCCTTACGCAAAAGTACTCATAAAAAGCAATCAACCAAGTTTATTAAACAAGCATATGAATGCAATAACCATATGATCAAACAGTACATACGACTATCCGGTTTCGTATGTATGATGGATTTACCCCTCCATTGGTGGTTAGGGAATGCTTTGAACTGGGCCCGAACGACCTCCTTAGAGTTTGCGCGCGTCTTAGGGTTCCAACGAACTGTACTACTAGTCCCCGGGCCTTCCATGCCCAAAGTGATCGATCCGGCTCGGCTACACCTTGAGGCCGTATTCCCCGAACGTCCTAACCCTCAAGATGTAGCTAGGCAGCTTACCTTTCCGATCCCACGCTGAGGAGTAGTAGCAAAATTTCGAAATGATATTCTAAGTGATATGCATGAGCAATTTATTATATGGGTATTTCAATATGACATTAAATCATTTAAAGCGATCAAACAATATTTGCACACATAACAATACACACATGGAACATTTATATCAATCACAAATCGGGTTCCGATATACTTATTGTTCATTGATCGCACACAATGATTCACATACATAGTTCCCATAATATCCCACATGCATATCAATTTTATCTTTTCCTAACATCTAGTGCTCTATTGTACAAGCACATGCGCGAATACATAAGCGTAAAGGAAATTCACTCGTCCATAGCGATCTAGGAGTCGAAGTAATCCTCGGGGAAGACAAGATCGTGATCCTCGATACCTAAACAAAAGAAATACTCAACATGAGTATTTCATCCAAGATCTATTCAAATTCTATAATTCTACTTTAAAGAATTCGTAAAAATCGTATGAAATGGAAATTCCAACTTAAAATGGCCATAACTTGCTCATTTTAACTCGGAATTTCGCATATTATATACCGATTTCAACCTAGTCTAAAAGATCTATCTATTTATAAGGTTATTTTTATCAAAAGAAGTTATTTAGGTCTCGGAATAGTAATATACAGATTTGATACGAATTTCCAAAAATAGAGTTTTCAAACTTTCTTCATTCAAGAACTCCTTGTACAAAAATATAGATATATTGTATGGTTGAAAAAAATCCCTTGAATACATATATATATATATATATATATATATACTCAAACCATATGCATGAATTTAGTGGTGTTGTCTCAACAATGATCTTGTAAAACAATGTGTCTTGAAAGGGAGATAAGCTTAAGACTTGAAAAGAAAATAGTTTTGTTTTTGAAAAATTTCCTAAATTATCATAAGTGAGTATTTCCTTCTTTAACTCCATTTCTTAGTTATTGAGAATAATTAAATTCTCAAAAAGAAATCTTAATCTTTTAGAATTCTCATAACTTTATTTCTAGTGTTTTGGATAACATTGCTTTTCTAAATATTTTATGGTTATATGTTCTAAAGCTTTTCTAAAGTTTGATCCACTTTAAAAGAATAATATCAATGATCTTATAAGTTCTTTTTATTTCCTAGGTAAGGCTTATCTTTAGAAAAGTTATTCTTTAATAATTTTGGAAAACTTGTCTAGACTTTAGTATTTTTAGAGTGTTAGTAGAAAACTTTGGTAAATGAGTTTGCGAAGACTCTTGGTTAAATCAAGAATTAAGTTTGAAGAAACTTTCTTATTTTATTGGTTTTAAAAGAGAGTTTGTGATAATCTTTACCTTATGTATTCCTTGGTGAAATCACATATTATTACTAAAACTAGAGCTAAACTTATCTAACTTTTAGAAAAATATTTGTTTAAGATAAAATTTCAAGTCTATAAGGAAAGTAATTTCTTAAGTGACAAAATTTATATTTAAAGAGAGTTCATTCTTATTACTTAATAAAACTTATTTTCATTATGGTTGAGACAATAACAATATATTCATGTATGAATGAGATTATAGAAATGTAAAAACAACATAAATAAGATAAATAAAATAAAAGCACGAAAATAAACTCAAGTATTGGGAACCTTAGCTTCATCAAGGTATCCCGAAACTAAGAATAGACTAGTCTTCAAATAAAAAGAAAAGCAAAGAAATAAAATTGTTTTGACTTGATATGGACAAGTCTAAGACTGGAGAGACTAGTCTTAATAATTGCATGAAATAAAATAAATTGCATAACTTAAAAATAAACAACAAATGAGCTTATATGCTCTAAATAAATATATATACATAATACTTTATATAAGTTAGGTTAGAACAAGTAACAATAACAATAACAATGACAATAACAACATAATAATAAAGAAAAGAATCGGACATGAACAAAAACAAAACATGAATAAATTGTTGCTTCTTTAATTCAATGAGTCTAAGAAACATACACTAAACTCATGTTAAGTTATATGAACATAATGAGTATATGAAAGAAACTTTTACCCAAGGTTTATGTGTTGGTTGAAGAAGAAAAGAATGGGTTGTAGTATTATGTGGGTCTTGGTTTTTAATGAAAAGAAGAAACTTGAAAGAGATTTTGAGAGAGTGATTTTGTGGAGTGATTTTGAGAGAGTTTTAGTATGAATTGTGTTGTGTGAAAGAATGAAGGAGGAAGGGGGTATTTATAGATTTTTGGAGTGAAAATTAGTGTGATTAAATTTAATTGAAATTGAAATAAAATGGATGGAAGAGGGAGGGGATAGGCGCTGGTTCTAGGAGTGTAAGGGGGGAGAAATTAATTTATTTTGTTTGTTTTGTAATAAAAGAAGTAATGTGTAAAGTGTGATGTGATTAAAGCTGCATGGGGAAGGTAAATTGTAAGGTATAGGTATGATAGAGTGTAAGAAAAAATAGAGATAGATGAATAGTAATGAATAGTAGAAAAGTACTATGAATAGTAGACTAGACAATTAAAATACCGGTAGTAAAGAAAATACGTGTAAACGGTCTATATATGATATTTTTAGTCACCAAAAAATTCTAAAACTGATATTTTTGAAAACCTTATATTTTTACGAATCTATTGGTGTTGTCGGAATATTTTTGCTATCCGATGCTCCAGGGCACGGTTTTCGAAAACTGATCTTCTTTAGATCCGAAAGACACTAGAAAATTACGAATCTGATATTTTTAGGCTTCCCTATATAATTACGAACCATAATCCACAATTATCTCAATTTCGTTTTTTAGGGTTAAAGAACACGGGATTGCCGAATCTAGATTCACTAGACTAACATAGAACTAAGTTAATTTTAGGGTTTCGTTTTGACTTCCGGTTCTTAGGGTTTGCTAATATCATCGGAAAATCTAGGGGCTTACAATATGTTAACCAGGTGGGGAAGTACCTAGTTACTAGTGGGGTAGTAGGAGCCAAATAGTTGCATTAGGCCAAGAAATGCCCTCAAGACCTCTTTAAGTGCATGCATTATTTGCCAGTCTCGACTCTCTATCAAACCAATGTTAGGATTATAGGGATTGAGCAAGGTATTGTGCGAATGAGTTACAGCCCATTTGCACTTCAATGCCCGGTTATGCATTTTGAATGTAAAATTTCACTTAGTTGCACAATCAAGTGCAGGCATCATTTCCTTTAAATGGTGTGTCTTGACAAACTCCACCTACATCTATTTAAATATCCGTGAAACACAAAGACAATGATTGCATATCTTATCTTCTCTCAATACGTAAGTCAAGGTCATAAGTTTAAGGCCGGCCTGCTTACACTTCAATGATTGCTTTAGATTACGAATGGCAGTAGTGTTGTTTGATGCATTGTCGAACGGTATGTAAATATAGTATGTATACCGTACAATTGGATGGCTTCCAATATGTTATTTGCTATTGCTTGCTCGATGTGCCTCTTCCACAACGGCTTGAAAGCAATAATCCGCTACTGGATTAACCATTGGATTATGTATATAGCTAGCTTGCACATCGTTGATAGGAGATTTCCACACATTTGAGGTGAAGGAGATACTACACAAGCAAAATCGAGTGCATTACTTAAACCAAAAGTAAATATCGTAAATCAATGTATGATCTAAAAAATTACATGAATAACAAATTATTTTAAATGATTACACCTAGAGGGGAGATTTTACAAAAGCTCCTTCAGAGTTTCACATCTTCTCTTAAAAAGGCTCATCATATCATTTTTTAACATTTGCCGACCCACATGTTGGTATAAGGGTTACATGGCGCCCATACTCCAACTGTCGATTTTTTCATGACCAACTGTATGGAATGATATATATGTAGCTGCTATCCATTCCACTAGCTGGTCTCATGTATCTTACTGATTGGATTGGCATGTTGCGGGATCGATATGCTCAGTATGAGAGTTATTATCATTGGTGGGGTCATTCACCACAACATGCCCTTTCAATATGTGTGCTTCTATGTGTCATTTTAAGTGTCCTGTACTATTGTGCGACTTAGATGGCAACTTATTGACGCAAGCTCGACAAACAACATATTTAATAGGTTCACCACTTGATGTGGATTCTTCAGTTTCTATAAAATATTTCCATACGGTTTTTGTCTTCTTCCTAGAACGTTTAGAAGTACCGTTGGTCATGGTAAAGTCGTTATTACTTTGCGTTGGGTTTGATTGTCTAGTTAGGGAGAAAGTTGCTTCCTATAAATAGAAAATAATTACAGATAATTGTGTAGGAGTGATAAAAAAAATTAAACACATCAAAAAGTTACCCCTCCATCGTTCCCACTATCCATGGAAGGTGGGTGTGTAACTGTTGGTAGAGCTTATAAATACCACGCTCCAGTTGCTTCTTGTCCAGGAAAATATACTAGCATTGGTGGTATCGACGTAGGTGCTATATATTTAGGGTTTCCTATATAATTCATGAAGGTGTTAAACCCTATGTAGTGTTTCTAAAAATCCATGAATCATCAAACTCATTAAAGTTGGGAAAATTATCCTCGCTGTTGTTGTTTCCTGTCATATTGATATCTAAACGAACAGTTAGAAAGTGTTAACGATGTTTGAATTAGAATTTGCAAACAGGTAGGAAATGATAATGGTTAAATTTGCTGCAAAATTGGTGGAGTAACAATCTAGAGCCTAACTAACACTCAATATATTATGTTCCCGACCAAGTCTTTTTTCTTTTTTTATTATTGTGGCTGACATGGGCATGTCAACAACCAACGTGCCAATGTCGATGGTGTACGTCGGCATGTTGGCCACTAGCTTGCCCACATCGGCATGCCTACGTCGATTAACTTTTTTTTTAGGCAATATAGGTACTCCGTCGGTCAACGTGCCTACATATGCTGCTAGTATGCCTACATACGCCACTGGCATGGGCAAGTTGGCCGCCAACGTGCCTATGTCAGCCACAAATTTTTTTTTTCAAAAATGTATCCATCGATTCTATATATACCTTCAACCGATGAGGCTACGTTGATTTCCAACCCATGTTGTTTTCACACCATTACACTTACTACTTGCATACTCTTATTATTTTCCATTTACCAATTGTTTTAAAAGTTTCTTCTATTATAAATAATGGAGCATCCACAAAGTTCACATCTTCGTACTAAAGTAATAGCACGACGCTGCTACCGGGAAAGAATTTCTACCCCGTTCCCATCTCCTTCACCATCACCATCCCTACCTTCTTCATCCAATCACCCACATGATGATCATAATAATATCCATTTGCCCACCCCGGTAATGATATTATGATACGAAACTGAGTTCTACTTTCAGCCTGTGCTTCTAGGTAAAAATTATGACATGGATGTGTTAAGTCAGTGGTACAACTTCACTAACGTCTTATGTTACACTGGTTTGGCTGTACTCATGGACCATCCGGACGAGACATATATCGATCTCATTCGAATATTTTATTCAAATACCACTATAAATGATGTTATAGAAGATGGCAATGTGGTTCCTTCGGTGGATAGTAGATGCCAAAGCCAGGCCTTCATCACTACTTTTATGTTTCGTTGTGTTCTCAATATTACCCCAGATTATCTAAACGGTCTATTTCATTAAACCTACGAGGGTGATAAATTGCGGAAAAATTAGGATATGACCGCTGTATTCCACTGGGTATTTGATCGAGCTAGTGCTCCAATATGCACTGGTAAGCGTCAATCTGACCACGTGAAGCATCTCAAGCAAAAAGATCTCTTACCAATTTGTAGACTAATCCATCATATGATTAGCCATAATATAAATCCACAGGCGAATTCAAATAACATCTCTGTTGAATACGTCTTCCTGATGGACACAATGATGGATCCCCGAGCATTAGATGCCGACTATTTGGTGATACATTGTATGCGTCGAGTGCTCAGGAGAAAAGAAACCCATCTTGCATATAGTCGCCTTATCACAATCATTCTAAAATCGTAGGGATTTGACTTTTTAAGTTACAGAAAATCATAATCAAGCTCAAAATTCACAAAAAGCAACATAGTAAGAAGGTTAGATTTCGAGTATGATCCTGAAGCCAACCAATATATTAGAGATCATGATGGTGTATCATAGCTAAGAGATGGAAATGAATCAAATGAACAAGGCTTTGATCTCAACTTGGATGATCTGTCCCTCCCCCTCCATGGCACGATGAAGGAATAGGAGACGGGCACAAACATGGACACGGACAGTAGCAAGGTCAAGCTCAAATACAACAACAATCCGGATCCGGTCCATATAATATGGAGGAAATAATGAACACTCTAGCACAGATAGCCAAGGTCCAAAAGAACATGGAGATTTACTAAACTCCATGAGTATCCACCAGCACAATTTCTCTCATTGGGTAGATTATCGACCGGTGCATCCTCCACCACCCACCCCACAATGACCACAACCATCGTATCACTATTAGCCCTCGAGAGATACTGATGATCAAGACGGACAACAAGGCGGATAATCATCACATTCGCATCATTTTTTAAAAAATTAAATTAATTACTTTTTTTTTTACTATCAATGTAATGCATGTCATTATTAATAGAGTTTAAATTATTACATTAGTAATTATTTAAATTGTATTTATGTTTAATGTTAAAAATAATAATTTATTTGTAACTAATTTAAATAATTAGTTTAATTAAAATTTTGAAAATCATCCAAAAAACCCCTAAGTTGAAAATAATAAAAAAATGGAATAAATCGTGTGAAAATGGATCCCAGCAAAGGCATGCAAACCAGCACATAGAAGCACGCAATATGAAACTAAAATAATTGGGCCAACATGGTATGCGAGGTACACGAGGACAAATTGGCTAGACATGCAAAAGTACGTGAAACGCAAAGCATACAAAATTTGACACGCGGACAGTATGACACAACCCATTTATCATGCCAACATATGATGATATTGATTTAAGAAAAAAAAAAAAAACGACACATTGTGATAATGATTTGGAAGGATTCATATTTGAGCTAGTATTCTCCCAGATTAAAAAAAAAAAGTCGCATGGAGCTTAGGATTTGATAGCGAGATTCCGGTGAAGCATGTTATATGCGTCTCCAATATTTTAGTGAAAATTTCATTATGTGGTGTGATAAACCATTCATTACATAAATATGTGAAAATTGCCAAGAAAATGGCAAACCGTCAAGTGAGGCTGTGCTGAATTTTTTTTTTTTTTTTTTTTTATTATGGAGCGGAGTACTCGGAAATTCTATCGAGGATCATGAAAAGTTGACTCGTTATATGACCAAACATGTGTAGGTGCTACATAATTCCACTAAGAGGTGCATGTAGACATACATACAACTCAATTCGAATCGGAACTGAACTAGAATCATCATCGGCGGTTTTAGGACTAGAACCAGACTGGTTGAACGGTTCTAGAATAGGCTAAGGAACCGTTGATTTTTTGGTTTCTAGACGGTTCTAAGCCTAGAACTGGGTGGAACCAGTTGTTCCATTAAAAAAAAATATATGTAATTTTTTTTAAATTAAATTAAATATATAATTATTAATGTTTATACTATTCATATGAATAGTAAAATTTATTATATATTTACAATATTTAATGTTTTATTATCAATAATATAAATAAACATAACTTAAAATTATAAATAATTTAGTTTATATAAACTTCTCCTAAACGCAAAATTCATTCTTTAATAACATGGGATTATTTTTTGTATTACAATTTTCTTGTTATCCTCTAGAGTATTTCACGATCTCATATTACTAATTATAATTGATATTATTTATGTTCATATATAAATAAATGTGCATTCTAAAAAACTTTTTAGAAGTTTTGTCTAAATAATTTAATATTTTTAGACCTAATAATTAATTATTTTTAGTTTAAAATTTATTTTATTAAAATATAAAATTTATTTTTTTACTTAAGAAAAAGATTGTTCCGCGGTTCCAAAACCGAAACCGGGAACCGCCCATTCTATAGAGCCGGATCGAAACAGTAGGAGATGGTTTCGATTCTGATTTCTCATCTTCAAGACCCAAAACCAGAGATGCTGATTCCGATTTGATTCGATTTTAGAACCGTGACGATGTCTAGGTGCATGATAAAGCACTTTGCGAGTTTCAACTAAAGGAAAAAGTATCTAAGCAGCCTATGGCATGCTCAAGAAGCATGAAGATGTGGTCAAATGTTCATATATCACGAAATCCGAGAATTGTGCCGGATAATATATTATACCTTTGTTATATGCACACATATAATACCAAGGTTTAGTATCACATTCAAGGATTCAGTGTAGTTTATCCACATGACCATATGTATTTCATGAAAGGCTTAATGTTATCTACATTTTATCTACGTAGGTTACATTAATTTATCAAGCTTCGGATTATATTGGATATATTAATCAAAAGTATATTGGATTACCTTTACTCCATGATTCATTCATTAATGGCTCGTTCACTTCGCTGAAAGAATAAGGTTGTAATGGAATTCCTATTACGGAGGAATGGAATAGAGCTCTAATAGGATTTTTTTTATTAATTTTTTATTTAAATGGTAGTATTTAAAAAAAAAGAACAAATTCAGCATTGAATTGGTATTCATAGATTTGAATAAAGAATGGCTATTCAATGTTTTGTGTAATAGGGATTCATTGTGGAATCGCTATTCAATGAACTAAATGTTGTAATAGCTATTCATAAGAAATAGAGCTGTAATAGAATTGCAATTACAGCGAAGTGAACGAGCAGTTAAAAGAAGAGGGAAGAAAGGGGTTTACCGTGTTTTTGCTTAAGCTGTTATTAGCCAATGCATCTGTCAAAAAAATCTATATATATATACACACACTATAAAATTAAAAAAAAAAAAAAAGAGAAAAGCAAACAAAAAAAAATTACAAAGATGAAGGTGCAAAGTGAAAACCCACTATGTTGGTGATGACCAATGGGTAATAAGAATTTTTTTTCTTTCAAGCTTGAACATGACAATGAGTGGATTTGGCGTGGCTACAAGTCCAACACCTTTTGTGATAGTTAGATAACTATCACTATTATTCGTCTATGACAACTAGACAACCATTAGTGAATAGCGATTTGTGGCAGCTATACAACCACTGCGATAATGATAGCTAAACAACTATCATTGGGTACTCATTTACCGTTGTTAAGGCTATCACCTACCAATTTATAGAGAATGAGGTTTGAGCACATATGGCAATGAGACATTGCATTTTGGGAAAGAGAATATCTAATTAAGTGTGAATACTCATATCGCCACTTTTATGTGGATTTTTACTATATGAATAAAATCTATTATGAACTAGTCAATAGGTGCCAAAAATAAAAGATACACTCCAGATATATTGACGTGTATTTATGGAAGGTACTTAATAAATGAAAAGGGAAAGGAGCTATTGATATCTATATTTCAATATCAATATCTATTGACATGGAAGGTGCAAAATAGAAGGAATAAGAAAGGGGAATGGATATTATCCCATTACAAGTATCCTTCCTATGACATCTTTTAGTGTGATGTCTCATTACATGTTAAGCTACGATGTCGCATCAAGTAGCTATGTAACTATTTATGAGTGCATAAGCACCAAGCAATGCCATAGCTAATTATATATATATATATAATTATGCCCAAATCCCTTCAATTTTATTTGAAGAATTTTGGCTAGGGGGCAAGTGCACATGAAGCGACATGTTGAAGGCTCATATAAAAAAAAAAAAAAGAAGAAAGAAGAAAAGAAAAAGAGAGATAGAGAATGATGAAGATAATTTATTTTATACGTTGCCTGGGGGCAATAAAAAATAATAGAGCATATATATTTGCACATATGTGCTTTAGCAAACTACTCAAGTTAATAGAGAGAGAGAGAGAGAGAGAGAGAGAGAAGACAAAAAAAATATGCATTGTCTGAGGGCAATGTATAAATATATTTAAGTATTTTGGCCTAAAGCGATGCATGCAAACAAGTCATGCTATGAACTCCAAAATGAAAAAAAAAAAATGCAACGCTAGTACTAGGCTTGTATACCGTATTTTGGTGTCTAACAAAACATTAAGTTATGATAGCACATTTGGCAGCTATTGTATGAGCACACAAGCATTAGACAACGCCATAGCAAATTAAAAGATATTTTTTTGATTAAACCCCTTCAACTTCATTTGAAAAAATTTAGTCAATGGGCAAAATGTAAAGGGCTAAATTTGGATTTTAACTCTTTGGGCTGAGTGACAAGGCTCAAAGAGTCAAGTCTATGAAATTGGGATGGCTAAGGAAGATTTGGCATGGTGGGCTTGAAGCAGGGACCGTTGGACCAAACTTATTCATCTACTCTCAACCTTTCTCAAAGAGCCCATACACTTAAAGAAGCCTTCCATTGGCTAAGGAGCCCATGGAGAATTTCACTATTAGAGGACTCATCTCGCTCGTTGATAGTCGATACGATCCAACATATGTTATTAAGAGTTAAGTTCTATAAATACCTAGAGTTCCTCCTCATTTATAGGATTAAGAATTTGATAGAAATGGCGTTGTGCTGTTGAAATACTTTTAGAAGAGATCAAACAAAGCTTAGGGTGAAGAACACACAGCCTTTCCTCTAAAATAGTGGAAGTGATGCTATTTAGCTCTTCCACCTGTTACTAATGCATTCGAGTTTTCTTGAGATTACCTGCTCCTCATCCCTACCATCTCATCTTTAGTTATCCCTTATGTGTGCTTCTACGTCATTCCTTTGAGGTCGTGTATAGTGCGAGATGCACATTGCACGCATGTGACTGTTGCAACTGGATCTACCTTACTATATAGAGATTCACTAGAAACGATATGGGCACATCTAGAATAACTTCTAATGGAAAATAGTAAAGGAGTATAAACATACTAGTTGTAGATATAGGAATTTGTTTATGGAGTAAGAAGAAGGATTCCATTGCTACCCTATGTTTTCTACTTGTAAATACAATAATAAGAAGGCTTGTTTGCTTTGAGAACACATTTAAATTTTTTTTTTTTAATTTTTCATTTGTTTGTCAACATGAAAATGTTTTTTTCCCTTAAAAAGGAACATTTTCCATTTTTTAGCAAAAATTGGTATTTTTTAAGAAAAAGATTTATGCATTTTAAAATGGAAAGTTGTTTTTCAAAATGTCGTCGATTCATGAGCTGCCAAAAGCAAACTCTACGCTTGGTAGCTACCGGAAGTTGCTTCGCTACCTAACTCGTTTAAGTCAACCTATTCCATGGATCTATAATAGATAATATTTCACAATGTTATCAGAACTAAATTAAAGGATTCACCTGGATATGCAACAAGGTCAAGCTGTCAAAGGTCATTAGGTTGAATTGGATTCAACTGGAGATCAAGCTGGATTCAATAAATAGGTAATTATATAATTCTTGTTTTAAGAATAAAAGTCAATAACTATAAAATTATACAATCAAATCTATATTTGGATCTCTATTAACCATTAAATTAAATGGGTGTTGAATACATGTAGATATAGAAAAACTTGGATTAAATCAATACTATTATGAGTTAAGAAAGAAATGTGGTAGCTTTTTATTTAAAACACAATCACTTGTAAGTTTGATTGAAAATCGAAATAAGACTTCTCTACTAACACAATTATTACAATCCATTAAAATAAAATAATGAAACCACATAATAAAGAAAAAATTTTGGATTGCTGTATGCACACACAATTTTATCTAAATAGTATAGAAATATATGGTTGTTACTAATTAATTAATATAACTAATTAAAACATTATAAGACCACTCTCAATATCAAAAGATTATTATAATATTATATAGGATTTTTATCAAACATAATATATACACAAGTGAATTTCAAATGCGATATTGAGTATGTACACAAGGTGCAAGCAATTCTATCTTCCTCAAATTGCATTTAAATCATGATGGCAAGCAAGAGAAAGACATTTAAAATGCATATAATAGGACCATGTACATAAGGTGCAAGCAATTCTATCTTCCTTAAATTGCAATTAAATCGTGATGGGCAAGCAAGAGAAAGACATTTAAAATACATATAATAGGAGCACTTATGTAGACAAGGTGCAAGCAATTCTATCTTCCTCAAATTGCAAATATCTCACGACGGGCAAGCAAGAGAAATGCATTTAAATACATATAATAGAAGCAATCTAATATTATTAGTAGTGGTTAAAGAAATACTGCTATATAGACTGGTATTTGCTCTGACTATTGGACTATAAGTTTTATTCTTTATTCAAAAATGAATTTGCTAGGATCCCATGGGCATTTAATAAAGTTTTGGATTATCGAATCTCTTAAGTACACTAATTGTATAACCTTGCTTTCAAGTACTAGTGTTAAAAAATAAAGATGGCCCCAGAGAGATTGAGGTTGGAGATAATTGCAATTTGTGATATAGTTAAACATTGGTTATTTAGTGAACAATGGACCTAAAATTTAATGCATAATTCTTGTAGGTTATGAGATAAGACTTCTATAACTATTATGATCACAAGTAGGTAATTTAACATTATTTGAAATTATTAATATTTGAGTTATTTTAGAGTTATAGGTTCCTAGCAGGTTATGAGCCTCAACATATCCAACACGTTATGGGTACATAACAAGTTGGAAAATATCCTTAAATTTCAAGCGTTACATATTCTTTGAATAATAACTCTATATTCAGCTTCAATACTACTTTTGGCCACCACTGACTACATTTTACTCTTCCAAGTCATAAGATTGGCCCATAGTTTTGTGTAATAACCAGAGGTTGATATACTATAAATATCATTGCCCGATAAGCATCTATAAAGGCTTCAAGATCTCTATTTTTTATTCTTTTGAATCAGAAGACCCTAACCTAGAATTCCCTTAAGATACTTTAAGATGTGATTTACTCCATCAAGTGATGTATGTTTGGAGCATGCATAGCCTGATTGATTAGACTAGTAGAATAAGTAAGATCTGTTCAAGTAAAGGATAAAAATATTAGTCTCTTAAGTAGCCTTTAATATTGACCTTTATTTATTGGATAGCCTTGGTTTGGAACACATAGTTTCTAGTAATGTGATATGGGAGTACCAGTTCATTTGCAACCTAACTTACCTAATTCCTTTAGTAAGACCATCACATATTTCTTTTAACTAATGAAAATACCTTGTCTAATCCTGTCCACTTCCAACCCTAAAAGAACTTTAATTCTCAAAGTTCATTGATTTCATATTCTTGCTTGATCTTTCTCTTTAGCTAAGAAATTTCTCCAACATCATCCCTTGTTGTAATTATGCCATCCACATGCACAATTAAGAAAGATTTCAATCTATCTGCTCCCACTTTAATGAACAAAGAATGTTCAACCCCACTTTGCATCACAATAAAACTAATGTATCTCTAATTTTTCAAAACCATGCCTTAGGATATTGTTTCAGACCACAAAGAGATTTATTCAACTTATATACTGTAAAGACCCGACCCACTAAATCCCGAGATTTAGAGTACCGAGTCCCTAACCACATATAACATTTTGACATTATATGTAAGGTTGTCCTAAACTAACAGTTTATGAGAATTGTTTGATCAAATCTACTAAAACTTTAGAAACAACTTTTAACAAAACGAGATTGCTAAATAAAAGCAATTTATACAAATATATACATCATATGTACAAAGTTTAGTGTCAATACAAGACACTACGAAAAAAAATTACAAGTTTTCTTAAAACAAAAAGAACCCTAGGAGATCTTAAGGTCTTTACAGCTTAGGCTTATCTATCAAGCCTTCTATACAAAGACTTTTGCTTGAACAAAAGCTTCTCCGAAAACCCAGGGTGTTCGAGTCCTATTCGTCCCACTCATCCATGAATTTCTCAAAGTCTGACCCGTAACCCAAATCGTCATATAACTGGTCTCCATTACCTGCAAAGCAGCAAAAGTGAGCCAAAAGCCTAGTACACAATAACAAAATACAAGAACAAGTTATCAAACCAACTTAAATCAAATGGAATGCATCAATGGACAAGTGATTATCTTATTAAGTTTTCTTTTACAAAACAACAGAAGGGTATTCAAATCTCGGGATCACACTTTGGGAATTTAGGGGTCCTGAGTAACAGTAGCTACTTAGGGGGTTGATATAAGCAGTCCGAATACTTATATCTCCTATATCTATTTCATAAAGAAAATAGCTTCATTTAGGGTTCAAAAGTCATTGCTCGACTCTACTTAAACTCAATCCACAATATGAGCCTAATTAACAAGTTCCCATAAACTTTGAACTAAACCATGGTATTTTCCCTTAAGTTTAAGTAAACGTTACTTAGATATTATTCCCCCTATCGACTACCCACTTAACCAAAATGAATTGCTATTGCATCATAGCGTACCATTGCATCATTATAAAGTCATTGCATCATGACTTAGGTTAAGCGCCTAACTAATATGTCATTGTATCATGACAGGTTTGCTGCTCCTGAAACTAGATTAAACAGCGTAATAGACATCCAGTTCATCAAAGCATTAAGTCGAATTGAATTAAATCAAATTAGGGATGGCTAATCCTAGCAAACAACAAACAAGCTATTGCGTACCTGAACCTGATAGTATATCACTATATTCACTCGAAGAGGAACTAACCGAAGAATCTTTAACTGAAATAAGAATATCAAAACAATCAATAATTGAATGTAGAATTCACATCTATATATATATATATATATCATAATCCTAGATTAATTATACAAAGAGATTCAATAAGCTTTGCATATAGTTTTTATATCTAAATCATGCATAAAACATGTTTATCTAGCTTATATATTCACTAGGACATCATATATGAAGTAAAGATTGAAGATTGAAGAAGTTTGAATTTGAAAAACTCAGGGGATACTTGGCCCTCCTATGCAGGAAAAATTTGAATGAACGTCGGTAGCTTGGGAAATATACGCCGGCGGCGTTTCACTTGGCGTTAAATATTTTGATTGTATTCCAATCCAACACTGCCCATACGCTGGCGGTGTTGAAGCCCTAATGCCGGCGTACATTTTGAAAAATAAACACTCGTATAGTTTTCTTGCAAAAGCCGGTGACGTTCGAAACGGCTTTAAAAAATCGATTCTGTTCACTTCCAACACCACCTCTACGCTGACGGCGTTGAAGTACCAGATGCCGGCGTACGTTAAAAAATAGACCTATTCGAAAAGAGCTCATTTCCCTTGTTTTGCACTTTACAAATTTCTAACCTACAACACTTTGAATCATTCTTCAAGTTCATTTTTAGCTTCATATACTATCTCTTATCTACACTAATCAATCCTAGCAACTTAGAACATTAAATCAACACATTAAATCACTTCAATCCCATTCCACTCATCCTCAACTTCAACTACTCAATTCAACATTATTCTTTCCCAGCACTTCATATAACTACTATAACACATAAACAAAATTCACACAATAACAAAACACAATCCAACCTATATCAATGCATGAACCAAACAACTCAAAAGACATTAAACTCATTCTACTAAATATTTCACATAGATACTATGAGAAAGAAAATCAAACAAAAGCTATACTTGTATTAACTTACATGAGTAAGCCTTAGCTTGAAGAGATTTTTTATTCAATGAGCTTTGTTTTATCCTTTGGTTTAAGTCTTGGAACTTGGAGGAAAGAAAAAGAGAAAAAGAAGGAAAGAAGATGAAAATTCATATGGAATGAGAGGGCTACCAAAAGAGGGCTTAATTAAGCAAATTTTTGACTTATTATTGCTAGTAATGTGCCCTAGGCCATATGGATTCTTTATCATTTGTATGTTTGTTATCAAGTCATTTTAATTATCAAAGTTATTTTTGGCCTATTTACTTTGGTAATGTTATTCCTTGAATATTTAGTTATACCTTATGTCGTTAAAGTATGTGACTTTAATAGTAGAACCATAAGCTGAATTATAACTTTATTCTAAATTATCCCTAGTCACTCATTATGTGGAATGATAATGAATTAAACTAGTATGATTGCTGTATGATGATCAAGTTTTACTGATCATGGATATGGGATATCAATTCAGCACATAGATACAAACAGGAGTGTATTGTATTGGATTGACCAACTATAAGAATACTGTATGGATCAATGCAATAAGTATTCTTTTTTACAATGTTGTTTTAGTCCTTTGACCTAATGGCACCATGGATTCCTATATAGCAGTTTCCATGTTTTGATTCATCTCTTCATCATCTTTAATCGGATGATTGTAAGAATAAACTTGGGCATGCAATATGTTATATAGAGGAATGTGAGTGTTAGTGAAGGGATTTGTTCATCTCATTAATTTGAGAGAGATATCTATAAGGCCCTTTGATGAGTAAGACTGAGAAATGCATGGCCATGCTCGAATGAATTGATAAAGAGTTATCAATATCATTTGTTTAAGTCAGTCAAACTCTAGATTCAAGAAATAAGTAATTAGACAATATAAGAGTGTTTTGATCCACACCTTATGTTTGATTATAAGATATCGTGTAACAAAAGGACTGAATGACTAACTGTTAGTAGGTAAAGTCGGATCATCGATCTTCACTAAAATTGGGTAGACATAATGTCTTGCTAGAGACCAATTATGTCTTGTAGTCCTAAAAAATGTTTAAGAGCTACTACCAATTTTAAGTGAACCTACAGGGTCACACACAAAGAATGAATAAGATGGATCTTCGATAATCGTATTGGGAATTGATTAATTATTTATTTGTCGATTTTAATTAGATTAAAATTAACAAATAAATAAATTCGGATAATAAGGATATATATGTCTTTCTACATAATTTAAAGAGACATAACCCTTATATATATATCAGGGTAATTTGAAAAGACATAACCCTTATATATATCAGGGTAATTTGAAAAGACATAACCCTCTTATATATCACTATATATATTCTCCACTAAGTTAATTTTTGATCATCTGATGCTGGCCGTCATTGAGAAAGAAAATTCGTAACCTAGAAAGAGAGAGTGAGGGATTCCCAAAGGTCGAAACCTTTTCGACGTGCTAGCACACACGAAGATCCAATTCATTCACGTGGATACCGGTAGAGGGAGTTGGAGTAATCTGCATCTCCTTTGATCCCATCATCAAAACAAAAAGGTACACGATTTCCTTTTCTTTCTGATTTAATTGAAGCGCTTGGAACAGATTGGGAATTTAAAAAAAAAAAAAAGATTTTCCGTTGCACGATTCAGATTTGGATCGTAAATTCCCAACAATTATTATCTTAAGTTTGACTTTTAAGGCATAATAAACTTTGGGTTGAATTTGGGGCTCATTTGAGTGTAATTTAGGCATGAAAATTGAGCTTAATTAAGTAAATTTTCTGTCAACTATTTCTTAAACAATTCAAAAGTTGATTTTATAAATTTAAACATAACACAAACACATTAATGCTTAAAAGACACAAATATTAATTATATTGTACACTCATTAATATATATATATATATATATATATATAACAATGACATTAATTTCATTACACATGCAAAATAACACATTTGTAATATTCAAGATAGACTAACTTGGACACATTTAAACTATTACCAACTCATCTACTCAAATATTAATATTACTAAGCATGACTCTCATAAATCAACATGCTCATATAGTTCAACAATTAAGACAAATAAAACATATACATGGAAGTTAAATAGAAATTAAATTTAGATCATTTCATATACTTTACAACCTAAAGTAAAACCTAGTGGCACCTTCATATATATCTCCTCTTCTAAGTCCCCATTAAGAAAGACATTTTTCACATCCAACCAATGCAATTGGTAATCTAAATTTGATGCAAGAGACAATATCACTAGAATGGGATTCCATTTAGCTACTAAAGCAAATGTTTCTTCATAATCTATACCATATGCTTGTGCATAAACATAAGCAACTAAACTTTCTATATATCTCTCAACACTTTCACTTGATTTATGTTTAATACTAAAAGACCATTTTATTCCAATAGTCTTCCTCCCAATTGGAAAATCTATGCCATCCTAAGTTTTATTTTGATACAAAGCCCTCATTTCTTCTGGAACTATCTCTCCATTGAAGTTTTCTCATTACTTTCGAAATATCTATTGGAATCATATCCTCATCAACTCTATCTAAACTGGCTTTACAGGTAGGAGATAGTCTTAAATAAGTGACATAGCCAGAATATCTCTTTGCACATTCTCTTCCTTCTTTTCTCAATACAATTGGTAGATCATTTTCCTTCTCTTCTTGTGTTTTATCTTGGGTTTCATCCTCAATCGTGGGTTGAACTAATGTCTAAAGGGGAGGTATTAGCTCATATAGGTGAACATCTTTACGGGTCGGGTTAGAGTCCAAAAAATCTAGACTCGAAACAGCCCTAGATAAGCATGGGTGGGTGTAGACTGGTGGACCTGTTAGATTAAAGGTAGGTCGGGATGGGTATAATCCATCCCCTTAAAAAAATTAATGAAAGAAAAAAAATTAAAATTAAAATAAAATTTTAAACTTTAAATATAAAATGAGCTTAAGAATACATTACTCTTTAGCTTATATTTATTTAATACTATCATGGATGTGCAATTATTTATACGCAAGCATAAATCTACCGAGTTAAAATATTAGCAATGTGAGACTATAGTAATCAAGGGTGGATTTAGGAGGGGTTGCTAGGAGCCCCGATCCCCCAAACTTGGAAAAGGTTAATCTTATAGATTTTTTTTTAAATAAGAAAAAAGTATGTATTATATGTATATTATAAAAAGCAAATAATAATTCAAAACTAATGAACCATGATATTGTTGCGGTTAAGTGTTTGATTTTACATCCATGAGGTTATAGCTTCAAATCCCATGAGTGTACTTTTGTTTTTTTAGTAGCATTTATTACACTCTTTTTTTTCCCTTTTTTCAACATTCATTTATTACTTTATCTTTTTTCTCTCACCCATTCTTTTTTTCCTTAACTTTTTTCTTTCACAATAACTAATAGAATTAAATCCATTTATCGTAAAATTATATTTAACTAAATAAATTCTCCTAAACAACTATTTTTTATTCGTAGTACACTACAACTAATAATTTTATTATTCGTATTACAAATGTTATGATTTTATTACATAGAGTATTTCTAAATAATACCAATTATATCATCTATTAACTATGTTTTTTAATTGATAATTAATTTTGAAGTAACATATGTATAATATGCCAACAAATTCACTAAAATTATTTATTGAATATTTTTTCATACTTATGAAGTTAGAAAATATCACAGTAAAACTATTAATAAATTTTTTTACATATATAAGATGCAATATTATTGTAATAGTAAGTGAATACGTACAGATTATTTTAATATTAACTTAAATTAAGATCTAACTCCCCCAGACGTATCATTCTATGTTCGCCCCTGATAGTAACACTCTAAAAGAGTAAAGTGTTCAAAAGAAAAAGAAGTCTCATATTATTTAGATGTGAGATTTTTCTCTTAGCAGATCTCTATATAAAATATGAGACATGGTTTTTGAATTGTATTTATCACATGTGTTGTTATTAACAACGCGTCAAATGTTGTGAACAGATAATTAATAATTTCTATTCACATGAAAAATAGTTTAAATATTAAGTGTTATTTACTATTTTTAACATAATCAATATGTATTTATTTTATTTTTTTCTAAATAAGACTTGATTGTACCTGCTAGGTCTATGGGTCTAGTCGATAGACCCGAATAGGACCTGTGGACTACGTACGAGTCTAGAAGCTGGGTTGAACTCTGCCTTCAGCAGCGGGTCTAAAGGTAGACTTGGTGAGTTGGTGGGTCAAGTCCCGATTCCGACCTAACCTTTAGAGATATCTACATGTAAGGATAATTTAGACCTTTATGATTACACTTGGGGAGGGGACTAATCTAAAATGTTTTCTGATGGTGGTAAAGACTCTAACTTAGGGCTATTTTTTTTTTTACTGTTATGGGAAATTTTGAGAAGACTTATCCCTTTGTTGATACAATCCAGGCTAGATTCATTTACTGACTCAAGCTATTGTAACCATAAGGGTTCGTTAATAGGAGTGTTTATAGGTTAGCAGTCATGTTAAAGGCACAAACCCTTTCACTCATAAGTTCCTATTGACTCTCCTTAGACAATTGTATTGTTGATTCTCAAACCAAATGAAATCAATAATGGAAAAACTCTTTTTGTAATAGGATGATACTACTTGTATCTCTTATGAGAAGAAGAATAACTAATGAAAGCACACTTGAGAACACTTGATTCAAGTTTTTGTTTGTTTGGTGTATTATTTAGAATGAAAATTGTGTAACCAAAGATTTTATGGATAAGAAAGAGAATTAAGAAGATGAACTTTAGGATGATGCTCTATAAGAATAGTCAAAGGTGTTTGAAAGTTCAAGACTTTGAATGGAAATCTATTTGTCAAATAAATGGCAGTTAACACTACCTTACCCTAGAGATAATTTGGAATAGGGTATTCAAACATCATTGACCTAAAAATTTCAAGGAAATGCATATTCTTATGTTTAGCAACACTATTTTATTAAGGAGTATGAACTCATGACCTTTGGTGAATTCATGACCTTTGGTGAATTATCCCACTATCTTTAAGATATAACTTAAACTCATTAGAGAAATACTCCATCATATTATCAACCCAAAGTATATGGATTGTTTCTTAAAACATACTTAAGATAAATTTGTGAATTCCCAAGAACTTATCAAATTTCTAATTTCTCTTTAAGAAGAGACACCCAACAGATACTAGAATTGTCATCGTGAGCATTGCAAACCATTGATGACCAGTGTGTGTTAAGATACAAGATGCCCCCTAGATTTATGAATTAAGTGAAACGGTTTAGATGGTTTATAAGGTTAAATGTGATAGGAATTCTTTGATAGTTTTGCCTTGATGCAAGATTCATAGCGTTAATCCCTAACTCTCTTATTTTTGAATAATTTGGGATACAAGTGACTCTGATACATAAAATGTGAATGGCTAAGACATTTATGTCACAACAACACATCATAACTACTTGAAACAAACACAAAAGACTTAGACTCTTGTTTGTTTCTAACACTAATACTTGTTCCCATTATATAGTAGAGGTCATTACTTCCTTTAGTACTAGCAATCATCCTGCCTAAAGACAGATCTTACAAAACTCAATGAGTAGAAGAGAAAACATCTAATAGTTTAAATCTCTAGCCAATTTATTGTTTGATAATAACTTGTATTGATGTTTAGGAACAAATCCGTTACCAATAAGTATTAAATTTTCTAATTTTATTGTGCCTTTCCATTTAGCTCTTACAAATTCACCATTGGTAACTAAAATTATTTAGGTTTAATTACAAAAATGACCCATTTGTAAACACATGAAGTGTTTTTTTTTTTAAATAAATAGGCGACCCGAGTTTCATCAAAAGTACCATTATAATTAATTACTATCGTAGGGATATGTGTTAGAGTCTTATTGGTCTAAAAAAATTAATTTAATAAAAAAATATTACTAAATAAAATTAAATAAACAAAATATTTAAATTTTTTTAAAATTGAGAAAATTGAAAAAATGTAAAATTAGTTTTTATGATCAATAACATATTGGCATGTGTCATTCTAAAATTATTGAATAATATTAATAATTTTTTATGAAACTTGGGTCACCCATTTGTCAAAAATAAAAAAAATAAAAAAAAAAACATAAATCATGTGTTTGTAAATGGGTCAAAACACAGGTAATGTTTTTGTAATTAACCCAATTATTTAAGAAACATAAATCAAAGTAACGGTCAAATGCTCCACTATCAATAATCCATCAATCATGTTTAGTCTTTAAGGATCCAATAACAAAGCTTCCTTTTTTTTTTTCGTAATGGCAACTGAAGCATTTTCACTTTTCTAACTTTAATTGGAGGATACACGCACTTGACCAAGTAGTTATTGAAGAAGAGCAATTTGTTTATAATAGAAAGTCAAATCAGGATATGCACCACATGTTTGATTTTGATTTACTTCAGCCACATGTGCTCTTTTTGGAGTTTGATTTCCTTATTTCCATTGAAACTTCAAATAGTCAAGTCTACCATGTATCTTCCAACAAGTTACTCTAGTGTGGTTTGATCAATGATAATGGTCGCACCACTATTTCTCCTTAGGAACTGAATCTTTCAGTAAATTATGCCAGAAGGTATCAATATCTAGGATAAGTTCGTTTAAAGTATTAATGTTTTAAGTGATTAAAAAGAGCAAATATTTTTTTGTAAAGCAAATTAAATAAGGTATCAATGTTTTGCAAAATTAATTCAAGGTGTTACTGGTTGGATTAGTTTTCAACTAAGTTTTGTTTGTTTTCGTCAAATATCTTATTTAACTCACTTTGTAAAACATTCATACATCTTTTTAACCATTTGAAAACATTGATACCTTAAATAAATTTATTTCCAAATGCTGACTCCTCATTTTAACCATTCAAAACGTTGATATCTTGAATGGACTTATCCTAAAATATTGACACCTTTCTATATAATTTGCATGAAAATCTTTTCATTTCTCCCTTGCTAGAGTTGACGTAAACATACTAATTTCTTATGTTTAGGGGGGCATTATAACTCTTTGTCGATTTTATTCCCTTCTTACTTCAATGAAATCCTCTTCAAGGCTAGGCAAGAGCCGTTTGACCTTATACTCAACACCTAAAATTTTTTTCACGAATTGATTGCAAGTGGTATAAAGAGAGCTAGAGATGCTCAATGTAGCATCATAAAAGACCTCTAAGAGAGGCAAGATGTCATATGCATACACCTAGTCTTCTTTTATTTGAAGTTCCCTCATTTTATCACTATTAAGTTCTCATTTATACTTGTCATCCTTAATCTCTAACATTTCAAATGCCTTTTTGAACTTCATAGCTAACTCCAACATTAAATAAGTGGAATTCCATTTAAACACAATAATGCCATATCTCAGCACTTTCTTCATCTGCACAATTCTTAAACCTTGCTAATCTTGGAGAAGAAGACCTAACATCTCTAACAGTTAAACAAATTCTAAATATGGAATCTTCATATATGTCAACCTCTCCTTTACAATTAAATTTAATATATCTGCACAACACCACATGTGGAGATACTTTCCTTTCATCACAAGTGTTCCCCAATATTGCAATCTTTTTTTTTTTTCAAATATTGAATATAAAGGTCATTTGAAGTTGCATTATCTACAATAATTGCAAGAACCTTGGTTATGCTCCAACATTTCAAACAAGCCTCCACAATATTGTCAGTTGTCTCACTAGATTAGTTGAGGATTTGATAAAAAGTTATGAACTTCTTTGGTAATTTTTGGTTGTCATCAGTGAATTAACAAGTGAGACATAAATGAGTTAAAATTTTGACAAGATTTCTATGTGTCAATAGTCAAACATATTGTACCACCAAATTTGGGGAAAAAAAAAAGATAAAAGGAAGAAAATTGCTTCAGTTTTCCCTCTTTCCTCTTTGTACAATGCTGAAAAATCACTTCTTAAAGTTGTATACGATGAAATTTTAAACTTAGGTCATAGTACATTGTTATAACTAATAAAAACTTCATTCTCAACAAACCTAAAAGCCAACCCACCAACTATGAACATCTTAACAAGCTCTTTTCTACATCAAGCTTCATCAAATTAATTATTGAGTTGCCCAAAAAGTTGCTTATTTTCTAAAATGCTAGGAAAAGTTTTTTCCTCATTGTCTCTTTATTAACAAATTGTTTGCACCTATTTCAATGAGCACATAGTGCACTAGTTTGATTTTCCACATTATACTTTAATATTTTATGATGTAATTGCATTTTGCTATCCTTTTCCCACATTCATCTAATCTTAATGACATGTGTCTCCAAACTTCAAACTTGTTGTCTTTTGTTAGAAGTAGCTAATGAAGATGGAGGGGGTTTGGGTAAAATACCGGAAGAAGGTAGAGTCTTACTCGGCTTGCTACTACCAATTTGCCAATTGTGGTTACCATATTTGTCTACTACCGTATTTTGGTTGGAAGCATCCATCTCCATTGATTTGTTGATGCTTGACCAATAAAATTAATAAATTTAAAAAGAAAAATGAAAAGGGACTAGATTAGTTACAAAAACCAATGGAAAAGTTAAAGCCAAGAAGATCAAAGTATAAGAATTAGAAGCTAAATTAAAAAAACTTGAATATAAAAATTAAAAGTCTATGTCGTTCTCATCCCATAATAATCATGAAAAACTATTAATTTATTTAACAATAATAAGTTTGCAAGATGTCATTATCAACTCAATTTGGATGTGGAATAAAGCTGCATAAAACTTCAGATTTGTTCTTCCATGTGATGGAAAATAAATAAAATATATATATATATATATATAGTCATAATATTGTATTACTATCAACACTCCATTTTTGCCCCCTTTTTGAAAAAAAAAAATAAAAAAATCATAAAAATTGTAAAAAGATAGAAAATACAATAAGAATTGAAAATTATATAAAAAATATAATAATAAAAAAGAAATTAGCTAAATTAAAAATCAACAAAAATTACAAAATTGAAAAAAAATATAAAAATTTGAAAATTAAGAAATCTACAGATCCCCATTTTTTTAGTAAATAAGCCTTCTAGAATAAAAAAATTTTGGGCTTATTATTGATCTTGCCATGTTTTAGGCTATATTTGGAAATTAATTTGGATCCCAAACCCGTATCAAATTTGGCTCATTAGAATTATATAAGCCTAGTTTGGAGGGGTTAAATATATTTGAAATGAACTAATTAATGAGGAAAAAACTCGGCACAATTGGTTAAGGCGTGGGAATGTCACAGGAAAGGCTGGGGTTAGATTCCACATGAGCCTGTAATCAGGCAAATTTTTTTAGGTGCGTACGTTCAGACACGTCTGGGGAGACGCGGACGTGTGGCCACACGCGTGTCGTCTTCCCCAACTCAACGTCCACCATTTTTATTATACGGAGCTCGAACGAACTCCATTCAAGCTCGTTTCGAGCTCCATTTTTTCTATTTGGAAGATCAAAGGGGCATATTCCTCTTAAATTGGAACATTAAAGTGTTTTTAAAACAAATCAATTCTAAGTTTGTAACTTTCCCGATCCTTCAAGTTCCACACCCATCGCGCTTCATTTTTGTAACCCCCACTAACTCCTCATTTCTTGACTTTTCAAGCTTCGTAACGGCTGCTCCTCCACCTTCCCCAGCCTCTATAAAAGATAATCCCGATCCCCTCTAGAATCCAAGATGAAAAATTCAAAAAAAATATGAAAACCCAGATCTGAGAGCTCCAACTTCCATCTCCAATACTACTACTTTCTAACACCACCACCAAACCCAGCCATCCTTACCACCAACCAGTCGCTGCCAGCTCCAGCCGTCCACCAACCAGTCGTCGCCACTCTAAACTACCGCCGCCATCTCTCCAACCGCCACTACCAGGATCAAGTTAGTAGCCTCCGACAAAGCCAGGTTCATATATATATATATATTATTTATTTAATTAGTTGTTATTATTATTATTATTATGCTTGTTATCTTTCGTATTTTTTTTATAATGAATATAAGAAAAAAACAAAAAATAGTAGCAAATAAAAAAAATGAATAGAAAACAGAAAAATAAAAAAAGGTAAAGCCTTAGGATATTTTATATAATAAAATGTTAGATAAATAAAATTTAGGATATAGCTTTAGCATAATTTTTTTTGTTAAAGAAAATAATAATAAATAATAGATAAATTTATGTCTATGTATGTATATAATGATATATAAACAACAACAACAACAACAACAACAACAACAACAACAACAACAATAATAATAATAATAATAATAATAATAATAGGATTATTACCTCTTCTTTGATCATATGTGTTGAATTTGATGCATGCTTGTGACTTTAGAGATTTATTATTTAGCAACTCATCTTTGTAAATATATTTTTGATTTTTTTATAAATAATAATACTAAAAATGAAAAAATTGCAAAGATCAACAAAAATTCTTTTTACCTTTTCTATATATATATATATATATCTAGTATATACAATTATTATTAAAAAAATGTTTTCTTAGCTTACATATTATATAAATATCATTTAGTTATTTTCTAAAAATACAAAAATAAAATAAATTGGGTTTTCTAAAAATAGATATCTTTTAGGAGTTTTCAAAAAACAAGAAGATAAAAATTACGTGCTTTAGGGATTTCAAAAATCAAAATCAAATTTGCTAAATAACTTAAATTTGACAGATCTTCAAAATTAAAAATTTTAAAAAAAAAATGAATTTCGAGGACCTGAATCCGATTAGCGAATACGTAAGCACTTGGGGGAGGTCACAAAAAAAAAAAACTTTTAGGATTGTTTTTAAAAGAAAAAATATATTTTTGTAAATATGTAAAAAAGAATAAAAGAATTGAAAAATCAAAATTAATCTCTTTGGCTCATATAATTGAAGATTTCTAAAGCCCATCCAAAGCCTATATAACCGTTTAGGTCTTAAAGTAGCAACCCCCTGACTCATCAATTTTTGGTTTTCCTACAGACCAGTAACCGAACTAGAAACCAAATTATCCATTTAGTTTTTGGTTCGCCTTTTTCTGCCTTTAGCCGGTGGCGACTCCAATCAAAATATTTTTAAAAAATCAGGCATTTTACGAAAACCATATTGGTTCTTTGTCGAGTGATCCGTGTCAGATGGGTCGGGTTTGATATGGATCGGGATCTTTAGGAGAAAAAGAGCAAAATTCGAGCTCGACAGCTTAATGAATCCACAGGGGACATCAAATTCAATGGGGTCGTCTACGCTTAATGGGCTTAACAAATTTTGAAATTTTGGAAGCATGAGCCTTTGTACATATTACTGTGAATATTTGCGTTCAAGTTTTTTGTTTTGCAGAAGTCAATATATAAATAGCTTATGGATCTTGAGGTATGTCATTTATTATAAGATTTTTTTAATATATGTGTGTTGTGTATATATTTTATGGTGTATATATTGCGATGTTTTTTCTTTAATTTATATGTATTTAGAACGGGCCGGACTTGGGCCCATTGGAAACTAAGTTGGAGGGCCATTGTGTAGCCTATGGGCTTATGTGATCTTATCATTGCTTGATGGTGATTAGGCTCCTCCAGCCCTGTTTTGATATAATTTATGATCTCTTCTTACTAGGGGCAGTGAGATTATAGAACGTGATGCCCTCGAACCTACCGTAATTTCTGATTGTTGTAAATATTGTAAATATTTTTGTATGCTTGTGTGTGCTTATTGTTTTCATAATATCCTCCATAAAAATAATGAAAATGATTAAAATCAATTCTTTTTAAACTAATGTAAATAGTTTTAAATTTTTTGAATTTAGAAAACAATAAAAAGAATAGGATAAAACAATAAAACTATGTTTGCCTACACATTTTTTTTTTGTAAATATTTCTCAATAAAACTTGCCAATAAACCGCTTAAGATAAAATTTTATGCAAAAATAAACAAATGATTTATATTTTATAAATAATAGAAAACATTACAAATAAAAAAAAAGCATGAAAAAAAAGAATAGGATGAAAAGTCAGAAAATGTTGATGGGGCATTTTTGTAAATATTTTTCTGTTAAGTATGTAAATAAACCCTTAAAATAAATCATGTGGTTAAAAAAAATTGCTTATGCTTCTTACAAAAAACAATTAATAATAAATACAAAAAAAAAGTCTTAAACCTACAACTCCTGTTAAATAGAATTCAATACCCCTTTAAGACCACCTTGTAAAAATCCATCTATATAGTTTTTATGTCAAGCAAGCTAATCAATCCATATTTGCATAATTATTAGTTTATATCTGTTAATTAAGAAAAAAATAATAAACTTCACAAAAAAAAAAAAAAGAGAGAGAGACTTATGTCTAAAGCTTTTGTAAATAGAATTCAGTATCTCTTTTTAGAACCGATACCCTTGTAAATACATACCCGTATGGAATTTTGATAGAAATCATGATCCTTGTAGATAAAACTTGTTTAGACTATCTAGTTAAAATTCATTACTTTGTATATAAAGTTTATCACACCTTTGTAGTTACTCTTAAAAATAAATCTAACATAGGCTACTCATTTGAAAAACATAAAAAAAAAAAAATCCCTCATCAAGTAGAGCTTATTATAGTTATAGAAAATATCCCCTTTGTTAATAAAAGTCAATAGAGCTTATTTGTTCATCAAATATGAAACATTGAAAAATAGCAAATTCCAATATCAATTGTTATATATAATCTAGTTTTCCCTTGTAAATAGGATTTACCCACCACTTGTTAGTAGAAGTCTAACTTTAGGCACTCACATTAATCATGTCACTTTTTGAAAATTTTTTTTTCCTATAAAACAATTTTGTCTAAAAAAAGAAATAAAAAAAAATTTCTAGAGCAATTCTCAAAACTCCCATCTTTTTGTAAATAATTTCTTTTAAAAAAATGATGAACATTTTTCTATAAAAACAATTATCTTTTTAATTTTTGGGCTAATTTCGAATTGTTTCCTTTAAAAAAAAAAACAAAATTATCCAAAGAAAAAACAAAGTTAATAAAAATTGCTAGTAAGTGGGAATATTTCCAGACCCTAAAATTACTTTAGATGGATGGACTTAATCCAATGTTCAATAGTCATTCACCTGAGCCAAGAAACTAATCCAAATACCCCATCCACTAAAAGAAGTCGAAAAGCCCACATCTCTACTCATTTAAAATGTGCTCTCCCGCCCATTCCTCCCACATGTGAAAAAATGCTTAAAGTGAATGAGGGTCCAACCAAGATCAAATCATATTAGTACCCAATCTATCCTTAAGGGATTTGTTGTTTACAAGTTAGCCAAGCTTAGGACAATTGAAGAAGGAAATCATTAATCAGTCTGCCATCAATTGGCGCAAAGGTTTAAATAGGGGCATGTTTTCAGATGAAGACAGAGTTGGCCCATTTAGGGGCATCTTGAATATCTGAATCTGTCAGCCAAGATAGGAGCAATAACACTCAAAAGAACAATGACTTTTAAGGGCATTGAAATGTGTCTATGCATACAAAAGAATCTTTTAACCATAATAGTTCAGAATGATAAGAGGCAAACATGATTCAAAACACTTACCCTAAATATAGGAGAGCTGCGCGATAATCAAGTGAGAAAATCAACTTGTTCCTTATAGGGGGTCTGCCTTGCATTTGATACATAAATCAAAATGACGATAGGCATTCAATTCTTTTATCCCAAACACTTGTATCCCTTGTCAACCCATTTAAGCCAATTAAGGAGAAACTTTTCAAATTAAACCCTTTCAAGAGCCACCCTACATTGGGGCAAAATGGAGATTAGGGTAATTAATCAAATTGGAGAAAAAGGATAAAATGAGCTGCATTTTCTTTAGTTGCACCAATTCATGGGTAATGATTGTGATCGATATGTCAAGTTCCATTTGAAATGAAGAAGAGTCTTTTGTCATACACATACTTGAACATATCTTATTATTCTAGGCTTAAATTTATTTTGGGGTAAAGTAAAGAAATTCAAAAGTGATTCTTTTCAAAAAGCTAGTCAATAAAAAAAAAAGAAAAGGAAAAGGGAGAAAAAAAAAAGGCTAGCCTATACACTATCAGAGCCCCTCAGACAAAAAATTTCCAGGTCATATATGATCTCATAGGCTTATCAAAGCCTTTTACAAATTGCAAAATATTCTTCAAACTTTAGGCCTATCAAATTCAATGCCCACAATGCCAATGCTTTTTACACAAGGCTTAAAGCTTTAGAATTTAAAAAAACCACATACTTATACACATTCCTCCCAAGTAGACCCTTCTGATCAAAGGAACTGAATTTATCCTAAACAACATTCACCCACAAAATTAAGGCAAATACGGCTTAGTTCTTCCTAAAGGTTCTTGACTTGTAAACCCGGGATGATGATTGAATTGAATCCATTTTAAAATTTGACATTCACATGAATATCCTTCATTTGCTAAACCATTGACCAAAAGCCTACATTTCAATCCTAGAAAGACTTGTCAGATTGACTAAGAATGTATCACTTCCAAGTTGGACCATAATTTAGGGAATTGAAGTCCTGAGTGAAAATAAACCACAAGAGAGTGTAAGGAAGTCCTTTTAGACTGAACAATTTCATTACAAGATCTTTCTCTAGGAAGAAACATCTTAAGAGTCAAAAGAATGGCCCCTAAGTTCATGATAACACCCTTGAATTAAAAGAGATAAGAATGAGCACATGAGAAACATGAAAAGCCCCAGTACAATCCAATCGCCATGTTTTCTGCATGAGATGTGTCACTTGAATGTTGAAGTCCCCCTACAATAAGTGATTGGTGATGTTTACAGTTTTCTGCTTAGATGATAAACCCAATTCTATACTGATTTGAGATAAAAGGTTGGATAACTTAAGCAGATTCTAGAATCATCGATAAGCCATGGGACATGATTTCTCTTTGACTAAGGAGCTTCATATACCCAAAGCTTTAATGCTAGAGTAGGGCAAGTTCCAGATACATCCCTTCAGTGAGAATCGTCTTGAAAAGGTATTTTATGCCATTATCACCTCATGATAAAAACCAATTTTGATCCCATCATGACTAGAGCAAATGATTGTTGAGCAACAAAGCAAGTCCACTATGTGATCAAATTTTTTTTAGGGGTCAATACAATTTCCCGATTATTTAGCAATCAAAATTTTCAGAAACATTAATAATTTTTCAAATATTCATGTAAAAAGAGAATTTTCCAAAAAATAAAGTGATTTGCAAGCACTTCAGCAATCTTTCTAAAATGTTTTCAAGAATTAGCACTTTTTGTCATCTTACATTGATTTTGAAAACCCTAGCTATTTTCCACAAACATCTAGAACCCTGGTTATCCTAAGTTGTAGGAGCTTCGGTATTCCCATCACATTTCAAACCTTGGCATTCCTTAGTTTTAAGAAACTTTGATATTCGCAAAATCTTTATCCCATCGGAACGCAAAATTCTTATCCCTGCTTAGCAAGGCGTAGACCTTTTCAAAATCCCTGTTTATCAGGGTGACCTTTTTAAAAGTTCCTTGTTTATTAAGGTAACTAAAATCCCTGCCTATTAGGGTGACCAAAAAACCCTTGTTTATTAAGGTGACCAAAAACCCTTGTTTATCAAGATGACCAAAAACCCCTGTTTATCAGGGTGACCATTTCAAAAAATCTTTGTTTATCAAGGTGACCAAAATCCTTGTCTATCAAGGTAACATTTCCAAAACCCTTGTTTATCAAGGTGACCCAAAACCCTTATTTATTAAAGAGACCCAAAATCCTTCTTTATCAAGATGACAAAATTCTCTGCCTATCAGGATGACCAAAAACCCTTGTTTATCAAGATGACCCAAAAACCCTTGTTTATCAAGGTGACCCAAAATTCTTAGTTATCAAGGTGACTCAAAAACCCTTATTTATCAAGGTGACCCAAAATCCTTGTTTATCAAGATGACTCAAAATCCTTATTTATCAAGGTGATAAAAAAACCTTTGTTTATCAAGGTGACAAAAAATCCTTAGCTAATAGGGTGACCTTATAAAAAAAAAAAAAATCCTTGCCTATCAAAGTTGGCCACTCTCAAAATCCCTGCTTGTTAGGGTGAAGTTTTGTAATTTAATCCACCAAGTTTAGGTTCTAGGCAAAAATGGTGTCTTTTTTGTCTTATAGCGGAGTTTTATTCAAACTCCACCATAAAAAGGGATAGCTATCAACACCCTATTTTTGCCCTCTTTCTGAAAAAAAAAAAAAGAAAAATTCAAAAAATCATAAAAATTGTAAAAATATAGAAAATACAATAAGAATTGAAAAATATAAAATATATATAATAATAGAAAACAATAATGAAAAAGAAATTAGTTAAATTAAAAATCAACAAAAATAACAAAATTGAAAAAGAATATAAAAATTTGAAAATTAAGAAATATAAAGAAACCCCATCTTTTTAGTAAATAAGCTTTTCATAATAAAAAAATAAAAATAAAAATTTTGGGCTTATTATTGATCTTGTCATGTTTTAGGCTATATTTGGAAATTAATTTGGATCTCAAACCGTTATCAAATTTGGCTCATTAGAATTATATTAAGCCTAGTTTCGAGGGGTTAAATATATTTGAAATGGACTAATTAATGAGGAAAAAATTTGGCACAATTGTTTAAGGCGTGGGAATGTCACGAGAGAGGCAGGGTTCGATTCTACATGAGCCTGTAATCAGGCAAATTTTTTAGGTGTGTGCAACGTAAGCGCCAACAAGCCTCAGACGTGTCTAGGGAGATGCGCGTGTGCCACACGCGCATCATCTTCCCTAACTCAATGTTCGCCATTTTTATTGTATGGAGCTCGAACGAACTCCATTCGAGCTCGTTTCAAGCTCCATTTTTTCTGTTTTGAAGATCAAAGGGGCATATTCCTCTTAAATTGGAACATTAAAGTGTTTTTAAAACGAATCAATTCCAAGTTTGTAACTTCCCCGATCTTTCAAGTTCCATACCCGCTGTCATGCCCCAATGGGTACCCTAAACGTGACAGTCCGCCACACTCAATACTAAAGCTTAAGTATGACAACCTTAGCCATTCCAAAAGCTTTTATATTAAGTGTAAGGCGTACTTTCACAACTTTAGAGGACCATATATGGAATTATGAAGCTTAAGGAGATATAAAAACATATTAAGAAAAGAGGATTCACAATAATTATTCATTCATGGCAAAGACTTTACAAACTTAGGGACAACCCTAAATTACTAATCTATTATATAAATATTTGCATGCTAATACTAGCTAACTTTACCCAAGTTTCTAATGTTCAAGAGAGATTACCTGCCCGCATGGTCCACGTGGCCTTAACCATAAGTACGGGAACTGCAAAAGATATCTATTGGGGTATAAGCTAATAGGCTTAGTGAGAACTATTTCCATAAATAACTTCTTGTAACAAGATTCAAACAAGTTGATTTAATCAAACAAATGTAATGCACAAGCACGTGGGCAAACAAGCATATAGCTTTCCGGGAACTATATGTTGAATGGATTTACGCCCTCCATTCGGGGTTTGGTGATACTTATCCTCAAAACAAGTAGTTTTAATAAAAGAAATTTAAGCTTGCGAGCACTCATCGCCAAGCATTCATTAAAAAGTTTTAAACTTGCGAGCACTCATCGCCAAGTATTCCGAATCTACTTGATTTGACCTTGCTTTCGGATCAACCGCCAAGCATATTCCATTAAGCCGCCAAGCAATCGCTTTCGGATCCGCCAAGTGTTGCTTTCGACATGAGCTTACTATCCTTCTCACCCAAGGATAATAACCCAACCATGCAATGTGACTCACTTCGTGGTATGCATGAGTTCATTAATTTATAAAGTCATAACATAATTATTTTCAACTTTATGGCGATCAAGGAATTTCACACAAATCAATATTAAACTAAAACAATCACTTAAACAATTCGGCTTCGATATTCTTATAATTCTTTCAAGGAATTATTTTACATGCATATCGGTTTATCTTTTCCTAACTCTAGTGCAACTAATTTACAAGCACAACAAGTATAGCATTTAATGGAAATAAACTCACGATGCCATTGTCGTCTATTCCTCTAAGCGGATGAGTCGTTCACACACTCCACTTAATCGTAATAGTTCTGGGTAAAGGAATCCTTCCTCGGGGTCACCTAACCAAAGAAAATACCCACAATGAGTTTTTCTTGAATTTTGACAAAACAATGTCAAAGAACGTTAAAGTTCGTATAGAAGAATGTTCCAACTTAAAATGGCCATAACTTGGTCATTTTAACTCGGAATCGCGCATATAATATACCGATTTCTACCTACTCGAAAAGATCTACCCATTTCCAAAATTATTTCAACAAACAAGGCCATATAGGCTGAAAAAGTAGCGACAAAATTCACCACGGATTTCAAGTAAAAACAACTTTGGTTCAAGAAATCAAAATTTGTTTGATAAATACTTAGTTATCTATATAGTTGAAAAATTCTCTTTTTATAACTATATAACTCATATTTAAGCATGCTCAAGTGTCTTGTTGTCCAATTATTTTTCTTAGGTAAAACAATGTCGGGTTGAAGCTTTTCGGAAATTGTTTTTGTAAATTTCTTTGAAATGAATACCTTGTTTTCTTTATTTTCTAAAAATTTTATGTTGGTTTTATTTATCTTTTTCTAAGTGACCTTTGAAAATAAAATTTTCTACTTTCTAAGTTACATTAATACTATATTTGAAGTTTTCTAGGAAATATGCTATTCTTCATTTTTCTTGTGTAAATTCCTTTGTTTACTTGTTTTGCAAAAATCCTTACTTGATATTTCTCATTCTTTTTCTCATGTCTCATATTTTTCAAAAATAATCATCCATGCATGAAAATTTGTTTTCTTCATAAAAACAATGTGGAACAATTAAGGACTTTTTGTAGAAAAACTAATTTCTATAATCTTATTAACTTCTTCTTGTAACTTGAAAAGAAATAACTTTATTATTTTCAAACCATAAATTTTCTTTGCCTATTTGTTTGCAAAGGTCTTTACTTAAAAATTTCCTTAGTCATCCATCTTATTTTCTTTCTTATGAAAAGAACCATTTTTGTCAACAAAATATTTTCTTTTGAAAAACAAGGTGGGATAATAAGGATTAAAGTAAAAGTAGTTTATAAAATTATAGTGAGTTCTTTTTGTAACATGAAAAGGAATGAGTTTATTTTGTGTTGCTTTATAGATTTTATACTTTACATAAACTTATTTCTAAGTGACAAAATTCTTCTTTTTGTTTAAATAAAATTATGGACAACAATCTAAATGAACATGATTATGAGAATAATAAATAACCAAAATAACATAAAGCATAATAATAAAGTCAAGTATTGGAGTCTTAGCTTTTTCAAGGCTCCCGGGACTAAGAAGTAAACTAGTCCCATAATAAAAAAATGAAAGAAAGAAAAGCTTGTTTTGACTTGATGAGGACAAGTCTAAGACTAGAGACTAGTCTTAAAAACAACTTGGAAATAAAATGCATTGAAGTAAATAAATTGCATGAAAGGTAAATAAATTGCAAGATCATGAGCTTATATGCTCTAAATAGTATATATAGCTATATAGATATATAGATAGTTATGAACATAAAAGAGACATAAATGAACATAAGAGAAACATAAATGAATATAAAGGAAACATGAACATAAAGGAATTATGATTATGAACAAAAACAAAGTATGAACCTATTGTTGCTTTCTTAACCTTCATGGTTTTAGAAAACACACATTAAGTTCATACTAAGTAGATGAACATGGAAACTTCTTGAAGAAACTCTTACTTAAAAGAAGCTAGACTAGAAGAACTCTTGGAAGGAACTCTTGAGAGAATTTGAGAGAGATTTTTCTATAATAACTTTAGAGAAGAAGTGGTGTGAAAGAAGTGAAAGAGAAGGGGGGTATTTATAGGAAAATGTGGAGTGATTTTTGTGTGATTAAAATAAAGTGAAATTAAAACAATTTGATGGGCATGTGAGGGGGGGTAGCGCGGCCATTGAGTGTAGTGAGGGAGTGTGTTTTTTTTTTTGACTTTTTGTTAAATAAAAGATGTAATATGTAAGTAGATGTGATATAAAGTTAGGGAAAGGTAAAAAGTTAAGTTTATAGGTTATGTAGAGTGTAAGAATAGGTGTAAGAAAAAGTAGAGATAAAAGAATAGTGTAGAATAGTAATGAATAGTGTAATGTAAAGTAGATATGACAATTAAAGTACCGGTAGTAAGAAAATACGCGTATAATAGCTATATCTGTTATTTTTACTTACCGAAAAATTACGAAACTGATATTTTGGAAAACTTACATTTTTACGAGTCTAACGGTGTATTCGGAATACTTTTACTATTCCGAGCTTCCGGACACGTTTTTCGAGAACTGTGTCCGTTCGGGTTCGAAGGACACCCGAATTTCGCGAAACTGAAATTTTTATAAAACCTATGGTTATTAAGAACTATTTTAGCTAATAAATCTAACTTTGTTTTTCAGGGCCAAGGAAAACGGCAATGCCGGATTTAGTTGGATACGGTAGACTAGGGTTTTGTTGACCTTTAGGCTTCCGTTTGACTTCCGGTTTAGGGTTTTATGCTAAACCGATTCCGAAAATTTAGGGGTTTATACCCGCCAGCACTTCATTTTTGTAACCCCCACCAACTCCTCATTTCCTGACTTTTCAAGCTTCGTAACAGCTGCTCCTCCACCTTCCCCAGCCTCTATAAAAAGGCAATCCTGATCCCCTCCAAAATCCAAGATGAAAAATTTGAAAAAATATGAAAACCCAGATCTGAGAGCTCTTACTTCCATCTCCAATACTATCACTTTCTAACACCACTACCGAACCTAGCCATCTTCACCACCAACCAACTGCTGCTAACTCCAGTCGTCCACCAACCAGCTGCCACTACTCCAAACCACCACTGCCAGCTCTTGCCACCGTCTCTCCAACCGCTACCACCAGGATCAAGTTAGTAGCCTCCGACAAAGCAAAGTTCATTTATATATATATGTTGTTTTATTATTATTATTATTATTATTATTATTATTATTATAGTTGTTGTCTTTTGTGTTTTTTTATAATGAATATAAGAAAAAAAAAAAGAAAATAATAGCAAATAAAAAATGAATAGAAAACAGAAAAATAAAAAAAAGGAAAGCCTTAGGATATTTTATATAATAAAATTTTAGATAAATAAAATTTAGGATATAACTTTAACATGATTTTTTATAATAATAATAAATAATAATAATAATAATAATAATAATAATAATAATATAATAGATAAAGTTATATCTATGTACGTCTATAATGATATATAAACCATAACAAAAAATAATCATAATAATCCTGGGATTATTACCTCTTCTTTGATCATATGTCTCGAATTTGATGCATGCTTGTGATATTAGAGATTTATTATTTAGCAACTCATCTTTGTAAATATATTTTTGATTTTTTTATAAATTAATAATACTAAAAATGAAAAAATTTGCAAAGATCAACAAAAATTCTTTTTACCTTTTTCTATATATATATATCTAGTATATAATGTTATTATTAAAAAAATGTTTTCTTAGCTTACATATTATATAAATATCATTTAGTTATTTTCTAAAAATACAAAAATAAAATAAATGGGGTTTTCCAAAAATAGAAATCTTTTAAGAGTTTTCAAAAAACAAGAAAATAAAAATTAGGTGCTTTAGAGATTTCAAAAATCAAAATCAAATTTACTAAATAACTTAAACTTGGCAAATCTTCAAAATTTAAAATACAAACAAATTAAAAATTTTATAAAATCAAAACGAATTATGAGGACCTAATTCGTGTTAGCTGATACGTAGGCACCTGGGGCGGTCACAAAAAAAAAACTTTTAGGATTTTTTTTAAAACAAAAAAAATATATTTTTGTAAATATGTAAAAAAGAATAAAAATAAAAAAAAATTGAAAAACCAAAATTAATCTCTTTGGCCCATATAATTCAAGATTTCTAAAGCCAATTCAAAGCCTAGATAACCGTTTAGGTTTTAAAGTAGCAGCCCCCGGACTCATCAATTTTTTGTTTTCCCACGGACCAGTAGCCGAACTAGAAACCAAACCACCCATTTGGTTTTTTGTTCACCTTTTTCCGGCTTTAGCCAGTGGCGACTCCAATAATTTTTTTTTTTTTCAGAAACTATGCTTTTTACGAAAACCCTATTGGTTCTTTGTCAAGTGATCCATGTAAGATAGGCTAGGTTTGATATGGATCGGGACCTTTAAGAGACAAGAAGCAAAATTCGGTCTCGACAACTACACTATGAAATTGCATTGAATAATTATGCTGAGTTCAAAACATATAAAAATTAGTCAAAAGTATGTAAACATTAAGCACCAATTTGCACTAAAGTAAAGACTTATTGTCTTCAAGTCAAACTCGATACTTGTACTCGGATACCTACACATGTTATTTTAATTAATATGTCTATTATTCACAAAGTTGGATTCCCATCGAGGATATATATGAGAGAGATTTGCATTCTTTTGAATACTAAGAGTGTGGACTTGTTTATACGCATGTTAATAACTTAGTCTAATGTATCATGCATATGCAAATAGAGGTGGCAACATTACGTGAGCATACCACTCTAAGAGGAAGGAATCTAAATTCATATATGCAAATTACAAGCCACCAAATGGCATCCAAAGAAGGATATTGTCTAAGATTGAAAAAATAAGGAAAAAATAAGAACTAAATTAAGTAGAATATATTAAAATTCACAACCTATATTAAATCATTTTATTTAATTTAACTGATGGTTTATACTCTATTACCAAATTAAGTAATACATATATATTAAAATTCACAACATATGTAAATCCTTAGGGTTAATATAAGTTTGGGTGGAAGATTATTTTAAATTATAATAGATGATTAATGATAAATAATACATCTAAAATACAATAAAGTAGTTACTATTATTGATAAAGAATAAAAAAAATGATGCATAAGAGTAATAAATAAAATTTTTTTGACTAGAGTTATAAATTATGCATATTAATTTAAAATAATCCACCCCGAGGAGCAATAAGAAAATCTCATGTTTCATGAGCTAGAAATTGCTAAATGCTATGGATTTCCACCTTAGCTCAGGGCATTATCAGCAGCCTGACTTCCTTTAATCTCTTATTTGTGAATGGAAAAGCTTGCACTTCGAGATCTTGTATGAATCTGATCAAGTTGTTATACCTTAACTCTATAGATTCTAAGTCTATTTGCCATTTCACCACATCTCCACTTAATAAACTTAAACAAAGCAATACGAATGGAGACTTTATCTGATTTTAGTGGAGGAAAAAATATCCATAAATCAATCTAACAATAACTTATTGTTAGCTGTTACATTTGTAGCATTACTGGAACTACCTGTGAAGTAAGATCGAGAACTGGTGTGGTGGTGCCTAAGGATGAGAGCCGAACAAGAGACGTGAGTTACTATCAGAAAGAGCGAGGTTTGAAGACAAGGATGATGACCATGACGAAGGGAGTCTAGTATGACTTGTGCTACACCATACTATTGCTACTTGTTAGGTTAAGGTAGAGTTAGGCTTTTCTTTCTTTCTTTTTTCCCCCTTCTGGTTGCGCCATTTCCATGCAATAAAACCTATAAGTAGCAGGACAGAGGAACAAAAATTCAGTGTTATTATATAGGGAAAATACCCAATTTAGTACTTGACTTTTGACAAAAAGGTCAATTGGTACTTGAACTTTAAAAAGTTCAATTTTATACCTAATTGAATTTTTCGTGCTTCTAAACACTACCTCACTCTTTTATTGTCTCTTGAAGTAATTGACATGTGTTAGACGGTAATTTAATGTTTTTAAGTGTGGTAGTATTTAAGAGTATGTAAAGTTCAGTTGGGTATAAAATTTGACTTTTTAAAGTTGAGGTATCTACTTGACCTTTTTATCAAATTTCCGGTACTAAATTGGACATTACCTGTAATACTCAAGTTTTTTTCATAAGTTAAGTTAGAGAGTAGAAATAAAAAATTGATATAGAATTAATGAAAAGTTAAAATGTTCCAGATTGTAAAGTTGTTTATATTAGCATGTATATAATATGTTAAATGAGATTAGAATTTCAAAAATTTCAATGGATCAATTATAAAATTTTCTATCAAATTATTTACTTCTAAATCTTCTTATAAATTTGCATTTATAAAACTTAACCCCTAAGTTATAAGAATTTTATTGAAAATGGTCATAAGAAAATTTTTATTTAAATAAGTTTATATTAAATTGATCAAATTTTATATCAATTCCAAAGTTTAGTTTTTAATTTATTTGGAAACAAGAAGCCTAATTTTGCATAAAGACTCAAGCCCATAGCCCATTCACCCTATCGTAACTATCATACACTCACACAACACAATAATTCTTAATGACCCTAAAGTCAAACTTTACTTTATCCAATCTAAAGAGATAATTATCAAACTAAGTAGCAAAATATCTTCTCTACTTTTTCTCCTTTATTGGCACCATTTTACACACACCACATTTCCTTCAACATTGTCTCTTATCAAATTCTCTAAAAATCCATTAAAATACCTATCTACAAGTCAAGATCATTTTAGGTAAGTTATTACTTGCTCTTACTTTGTTAATTTTATAAGTCAAATGATTTATCTAGAAGTCAAGTTGAATAATTGTTTAGGGTTATTAAGAATGTTAGTGTGGGTTAAGTGAAAGTTAAGTGATGAAATTGGTGAATTAGAACCTAAATCATAGATAAAATGGAATTTGGTTAGTTAGTCAAAGTTAATTTTCTATACGACTAAGTGTAGTATAAATGTTATGTATAATGCCAATTTGAAGTTGTTGAAGGAACATATGGGACATATAAGTTGATGCTGAAGTGTTTTGATGGAAGTAAGATCTTGATACTTAGTTAAAAAGTGTAAAAATTTCAAAGTTGAAATTACAACTTAGGGTTAGCTGATCATGGTCATGATAAAAGGGATGATCTTCTCGAATCACATTGTTTTATCTCATCACGAGCATGATTGAGCTCATGATCGTCTTGGATCAAACTTTCCTAAGTAATCGTAGGTGTGATTAAGGCAGCAATCCAAGCTGCAATTTATATCATAGCATATATCACAACCATGATGAGGGGCGTGATCATTTTTATACCTTGTAATGAATTGTTGCACCTCTAATCACAGGTATGTTTAGACCCACGATTTTGATAACACCCATCATCACGAGCGTAATGGTGCACATGATTGTTCCCTATTTCTTCTTTTAATATATATATATATATATATATATATATAATATGTGCAATGTAATACATAGATATATAAATGTTAGTTTAAGATCTCTTATAGAATTTTAATCAAGTTAAAACATAGAGCATAGTTTAAGAGTATGCCAAGTTATACTTAGACTTGATTAGTTCGTTAAGTTTAAATAGTTGGATAATACTTTATATAACACATTATAATTCCATAAAGACTAAGAAATTAGGAAAATAATAACAGGAAGTTAGGATACTTAGACACAAGCAGAAACTCTTACTTAGTTACATACTTAGTAATATTTGTTCATTATCTTATAGGAGCTATCAATCAAGATTCGGACTTCCCGATAGACTATTGTAACGATTAAGTCAAAATGTGCAGGTAATTAATTGAAATCTTCTCACTTTGATTGTGATTGTAATGCAGTGGCATGTAACTTCGAATATAACTTAAATTAATTATATGTATGGGGATTAGGGAACAATACATATTGTATGTTGTTTATTAAGTAATAAGTTTAATACTAAAGAGTGATAACTAATCACTTGATATGGATTGAGTAATATGCATTGTTAATTGTGTAGAATTGATTGATCACCAAGTAATTTGAAATTAAATTTTATTTGATCATTAAATAAATCAGACATGCATTACATGACATCATAAATCACATTTGCATGGTATTTACATAACGTATTATTATCTATTATATGATAATGCTTTATTATATCCAGTCAATTTGGTAAAGTTTACCATTGAGTCATCAGCTATACAGAAACTAAGTAAGCACTGAAGGACGTCGCCTGATGAGGGTTGGTTTGAAATAATAATACTTAGTAAAGATTCCAAGACCTAAGCGAAGTTGAGAATATATTATATATATTTATCTATAAATAGTAAATGAGTTTGACTCAATCACTCCTTCCTTAGTCTTTGGGTCTCCTGGCGTAAAGTACTCGAGCTGGTCATTCCACCCCTAAGAGAGGGCATAAATCTCTATAAGTTTGGATTCTAAATATCTAAATTATATTTGTTACATATGATTGACAATTGCATTGCATATGATTGTTAATCAAACATTACTTGATTATAATTGAATTGTATTGTTATTCACTAAGCTTTTTGTGCTCACTCGTATAGACTATTGTTTATAGGACTTTAAAGGAAAGGACCAAGACCAAGGAGACGAAGCTAGAATAATTATTAGAACTGTTTGATCATAGATTGGAAGGAAAATATTTGCTGTTTTAATGGAACTCTCAGGACCAATGTTTGTAACAGTCTAAGCGATTGTATTGCAACCTTTTGAAGTTCTTTTGTTATAAATGTAATTTTGAGGTTGTGTGCAGACAAAGTTGTAAGTTTGATATGTAACGATACAGAACTTTTGTAAAACTATTCTTATATGTATTCAAGATCTTTCTTATTCTAATCAATCTCTGATCCTATTTTAATTATCCATGTCACGGTATACTCTGGTAGCTCTCTATTCATGTATCTTTCTGAAAGTCTGAGATGAAGCAAAAAATATTTATGTGACTTCAATTTGTTACCTATTATATGGATACTACTAGGATGCCTTGTAAGGGTGTGACATTACTCATATTATACACACACACACACACACACACACACACACACACACACATACTTCTACGATTCAATGCAGTTGCAAACTAAACATCATTTGTCGAACCTAATAGGTTAAAAAATTAAAATTTTGATTCGATTCGTGTAACAACTTAGAGCTCTACCCACTAAAGTTTTATTCACTGGCGAATCGTGAAATGCCATATAATTTTAATCCGTGGTGCTGTGTGCTTCTTAGGAGGCCACTCATCCTGGAAGTGCTCTATTAAGCGCACTTCACTTTAAAATTCTAATGAACTTAAGCTATTACACCAAAAATGTCTTCGTGATTAGAGTTCTAACACCTTATATTTAAGGGATACCACAACGGTTTGGTGCGGTGTGATTTGTGGTTCAGTTAGTTTTATTGCTTACCTCTATCTAGTAATGACAGGTTATTTCTTCCACTTTAGCAAAGAAGATTCGATGTTAGGTAATATGGTAAAAAAAGTTACAAAAAGTTTGATTATAGTAGTGTAGGGAAAAAACGACCTCATTAAATCAATTTGTAAATCAAACCAAAGATATGGTTTTTTAAAATAATTTAGTTTAGAAAATTCATAATTTGAACCAATCCATAAATTTATGATTGGTTTGAAAGGATAAATCGAATCAGTTTGTAAAACTGAACTGAAACTTAAAAATATATATAATAACATTTTATTTTATTTTAAAGATCATATATTTTCTGATGGTTTAATTATAAGGTAAATCATATTGAAAGGTATTAATGTCTAGAGACAAGTTAATTTAAGGTATCAACAATTTTTTTTTTTTTTGGCCAAACAAGGTATCAACAGTTCAAAAGAGAATCTACAAAAATCCATTTGAGTTATAGTTATAAAGGATATAAATGTTATGCAATTTATGTCAAATAAGGTATTAGTAATTGGTCATTAACAAAAATTTAATAAACTTAATTGAAAACTAATTGAAAGGTTGATACTTAAATGAAATATGTAAAATATTAGTTCACTTTGTGAAATATTAATACCTCTTTTTAACCACTTAAAAAGTTGATACATTAAATGAATTTACTCTCAAATATTGATATATTCTGTTGTAATTTATCCTCCAATTATGATATCTAATATTTAATAAATATGATTTATATTTTGTTATATTGTAACTATTAGATTCAAGATATATTGTGTTGTTGGTGATATATATTATTATTATTATTATTATTATTATTATTATGGACTTTGTTTAAAAATAATAACCAATTTTATATATTCGATGTATTTTGTTGGTAGATGGCATTTGTTGATAGATGATTCACTATATGGTTTTATAAAGGATTATGCTTGCTATGTATTAATTATGAATATATTTTGTTAGTGGATGATTCGACTAGTAGTTATAAGATTTGATGACGTACGTTGAATAATAATGCAATGTTTTTCTCAAGTACTTTACTATGAACAATTTTTTTTCTTTTCCTTTTTTTTACTAGAGTATTTTTCTTTTTATAAATTATATACAATTATACATGTATACTTCTATAAATTTTTTACAACAACAACACCAATTATGTTTACATCAATCTTTATCCTTTTCTAGTTTTAAATATTTGTATAAATGTTGAAAGATTAAAACAAAATTTTATAAATTAAATTTTGATCTAATCTATAATTCAAACACAATTAAATTATTATTTAAATTGAACCGAGCAATTATTTAACATTTAGTTTGAGATTTAAAAAAAACCGGACATTATGATTTTATTTGATATTTTTAGTAAAAATCCGAGCAACCTTCCACACATTTTTCTTGAAATAAATGCAGGAACACATAAATTAAAAGCCAGAACATTAGTTTTAAGGAAATAACTGACGTTGTGGATTGGCGGTGACTGGAAGATTCACATCCAATCATAAACCAACAAGAGTCAATCCACCTTCTCCTTCATCACACTCCATCGTTCTCTGTAGTCTGTCCTCGCCTCAAGAACCTCTCCACTTCATGGGTTACGCTACACCCTCTGTTGGATTCTACATCTCCACACTTATTGCTCTCAGCTTAATCTCTCTTTCGCGTTCCGTTCCATTTATTGTTCTACATGGTAATTTAATCCTCTTTTCCTCTACCTTCATTTGAATTATCTTTAGTATATAATTTGAATTTAAGACTTAATTGCTTAGGAATTGATGGTTTTCTAACTCATATCCCATCTAAATTTAGCATCTTTTTTGTTTTGTTTTGAGTAAATACTTGGCTTTTATTAGCTTGTGGAATTAGCAATCAATAGATATGTTTGCTTTCCTTTTTTTTTTTTTTTGTGTGTGCTTTTTTTTTTTTTTTTTTTTTAATGATAAGCTGAATATAGTGGATCCTGTGTTAAATAATTATAATATACAATTGCTACTGATATGAACTAACGACAACAATTGCATAAAAGCATATAATTTTGGTTGATTTTATGAAAAAGATTGGTAAAAACTTGTCTTATTCAGTTCTTATATGAACAGGAAAAATGGGGACAATAAGAAGTAAGGTTGAAAGTTTGCACTTTTATATGTTTTTTAATGTGCACTTGCAATGATCATTCGTTGGGTGCTTCCAGAATAGCAAAGATGTGTGCTCCAGCATTTAAATGGATGTTAAATCAATTGTGTTGAAGTTGGGATTCTTTTGAAAATCTAGCTTTTGTCTATAATTGTTTCTTAATTGATAAATTGGGTTGCAGAGGCACTAAATGAGATTCATTTGCTAGATGTGTTGTTGGAAATATGAGCAGAAGTTGTTATATGGACGAGGACATATTTTGATCTACTATGTGATTTTCCTAGAACATACTATATTCCTTTTATATTAGAAAATCCTTCTGAAAGTTTTATCATGGGGAAGAAAGGAGTGTCTTGCAGTAATGTAAATATGGGAGATAGCTACCCTGGTTGAGGAGTGGGAATGGGATTCATGGCTTGAAAATATAGTGCCGTAATCAATTCATTCTTTGACTCTTTTCCTGTACAAGTGTTCCATGTCTTGAGCATTTGTTTTAGATTATTATTAATTCTGGCTGATATATTCCAGTAATTCTTTGTTATTAATCAAACAGATGGTAGATGAACACTCATTCCTTATTAATAATGGAAATATCTCAGCTTCCTTTTTACTTTCTCTTGCGTAATTCATGTTTGTTGCAAATTAATTTTAGTTTGATAACCTTTCTTATATAATCATGAGACTCAAAGGTATTTTGTTTGAGTAAAGCTCAATTAGCTATACACTCTTCTCTTCTAAGGATGTCTGCATATCCTAAAAGTTTAATCTTTCCTTCTTCCTTTACCTAAATTTTGGCTTTCTTGTCCCATAGCATATTTAAAAGTTCAAACCTTCCTGTTTCCTTTTCCTAAATCACAGAATATTCTTTCTGAAGCTTACACTTTTGAACTTCCAATTTGGTGTGATTTCTTTGCTGTTTGTGTATGCTCTCTTTATCTTATTATATCCTCCTAGGATATCTTGTTGTCAAGGTACTATCTGGGTAACTAATTTATGCTTTTCCTAAATTTGTTTCTTCATTTAGATTCATTATATGGACACTTGATGTGGCAGGAATAGGAGATCAATGTTCTAATCATGGGTTAACACAGTTTACCAAGGAGCTGAGTCAATATTCTGGTTCTGAAGGATTTTGTGTGTATGTTTGCCTAACTTCCTTTCTACTGATCAGTTCCTTTTGGCTTCTATATGAATATAATCTGTCCTATTATAAGAGTAATCTATTTTGACATCTTCATAATATGCTATAATATTTATGTTTCTTCATTAATGCTATCTTCTTGTATGCTGTTGCTATGCTTCATATGTTGTTATCTCACCTTATGAACAGTGCTAATTAAATTAAAATTCAAGAGATATGAAAATGCACTTCTTTTTCTTCCAGTTCTTTAAATCTATTCAAGTACCAGAATCATACTCAAGCGTATGTGCTTCTTATGCATAGACATTACCTTTCTACTTGTCTGCAGGGAAATTGGGGATGGATCATGGGATTCATGGTTTATGCCTCTGGATGAACAGGTTTGATACTATATAGCATGCGCATAATCTGTTTCAGAGTATTTTGTAGGATGCACCAACATAATATTGTATGCTTCATTGATGGCAGGCTGCAGTTGTTTGTAAAAAGGTAGTTCATTTGTTTGGTCTTCTGGTGAAGTCCCATACTCTCTTGGTTCTGTCTAGGCCTATCGACAACTGCTATTGTACGTGCAGGTGAAGGAAATGGAAGTATTAAGCAGAGGCTACAATATAGTTGGTCTCTCACAGGTGATTATGATTTGAATTTTATGTTCTGCTTTAAATTTAATTGTCCTGATTCATCTTATATGAACATTAATAAAAATGTTTTGACTAATAAGAGAAGTAGTCCTTTCAAACAATTGCATGTTAGTGATCCACTATTTTCCCTCATGAATTTCATGCCTATTCAATTTTATTGTCATAACATAGATTGAGATGATGCTGACCTATGAGAACCCTAATCTGCATATATGTGGTGATCATTCAGTAGGACATTTAACAGGCTAATCATTGGAGAAAAGCTTGCTTAAAAAGAAAGAAAAGAGAAGGAAAAATATTGACATGATGCTTTAATTATATTACAATTTAAGCAAGAAAAAAACGAAGGTTTGCTTTGCCTATAGATAGATATGCCTGATCAGTCAATGCAGAATCCCTGAACTAAGCAAGCTGGAAAATTTCAAAGATGGTTTAGTAGATCAGGCCTATGCAGCAGATCCAGTATCTTTTAGGAAAACGTCAGAGTATGATAATATATTAAAGATAAATCTGTATTTACCCGATTGTTGATTGGATGGTTCTGGGATTTCTCAGGAACTGGCATCCTTGGTGAAATATTTGTGAAATTGAATCAAATATGACCTGAAATAGCTGGTGTAAATTCTATGTTTTACGTATTGTGTAGTGATTATCAATTCCTCAAGCTTCTCTAGGTGCATTTGTTTCTCTCTTTAGACGAGTATATCCCTGAATGTCTATTTTCCTTTGCATGTTAATGACCTAACCTTCATATTAAAATCATTTGAAAAGATTCAGCTTTGACACAGCTTCTCATGCCACACCAATCTATTTATGGCTATTAATAATTCATTTTTTTATATATATTTTTTTATTTCTTGCAATTTTTTTAAGTATCCAGTTGTACTGGTATATTCATTTTTTTTTTTTTTTCAATACTAATTATCAGTTTCATCTTCATTGATGTTCATGGAACTCTTTGGCCATACTCTTATCTGCAAATGAATAAAGCGAGTTGGTTTTGATATTCAATTTTCTTTGTTGAACAGGGCAACTTAATAGGTCGGGCTGTTATTGAGTTCTGTGATGGAGGACCACCTGTAAGCTTCATGAAACATTTGTACTTTCATCTAAAAATTTCTTCAGCCATTGCATGAATTTTTCCATGATTTATTATTGCATGTTTTTGTTACACAATGATATTGTCTTTTCTATACAGTAGAAGACCAATGGTTCACTCTTACTTTTTGGTATTGCTTATGCAGAAGGTCAATAGCAGCCTAAACAACAACAATAATAATAATAATAAATAATAAATTATATTATTGTTATTGCTGGTGTAATATTTTTGTCAAAGTTTGTGTCCTTATAATCCTTTAAATGTTTATTTGCTTTCAAGGTTGGCTTAAAAATTATCTTAGATTCTTCATAAACAAATTAGTGAAATATATACTTTCACACTTTAATGGAAGCTGGTATAATAATCTGAGAGATTAAGACCTGAAAATGATCAATTGAGCCTTGCAGCAAAGCTGCCATAGCTTTCCACCATTGTGGGTTTACCAAAACCTTTGACTACTTTGAAGGTCACTGCTTATGTCTAAGTTGGTTAATTTAAGGGTTGTTGTCCTTTCAAGGGGATTCTATACCAACAATTCTATGGCCTTAAATATTTGTTTCAGCCAAAGCTCCTACTCTCCTCTGACTTTCTTCGTCAAATTTATTTGGAAATCATGAGGTGGAAAAGCAAGGGAAGAAAAGGGGGAATGTTAATTCTACCTGAGAAAAATTAGGACACCATTTATTTTCGGGCAAATCAGTTACAAATTTGGGGAATTAATTAACCATTAGAAAAGCTTTCACAGGAGATATAATTTGTGTAATCTTTAATGGAGGCTTTACAGACCAGTGAGTAGGGATGTTGTTTCGGTTGCTATACATAGATACATGTATATATGTATACATATTGTTGATAGGAGTATGTATGTATTTGGAAATAAATCAAGAAGTTATTTTTTTAGGAATGAATTAGGGGATATGTTGGAATTGTTGTTATTTGATGCTTAGAGTAGGTAACACATAATGTGGCTATATATATTATACCTCCTACTGTACTTGTTCAATAAGAATAAAATTTTCTTTATCCTTTCTCCACTATAATTATTTTTACCCATTCTTCATGGTATCAGAGCCAAGATCCATTAGGGTTTTCTAAGTTTCCTTTTTCCTTTTTCGTCAAATAAAAACTCCACCTTAGCAAATATCATGACTAGTGAAAAGAAGGAAGATATTCATAGTTACACGGCTAACAATCCTTCTCTTCAAATCTATCCTATTAAATTAGATGAAATATATTACCTTGCTTGGTTTTAGTCCTACTTACTTTTCATTCAGGCTAGAGGATTACAAGAATATATAAATGGTAGAAAACAAAAACCAGGAACTACAGATCCTGGATTGAGCAAGTGAGAATTTGAATATTCTCTTATCATGTCATGGTTAATTAATTTCATCCAACAAGGAATTGCACGAGGTTATCTTCTCCTAGACACTGCCTAAAGATATGGGATTCCGCATCTCAGGCATATTCCCAATTAGGGAATGATGTGCAAACATGAACTGCGAAAGAAAGTTTATGAGACCAAATAAGGAGAGTTAACAATTGCACACTATTTCTCTGAACTCAGTAGTCTGTGGCAAGAACTTGATTATTACTAGGATTTCCAAGCATCATGTGTGGCTGATGCAACTAAATTTTATAAGTTGATTGACAAAGAACGTGTGTATGATTTTCTAGTAGAATTGAATGAGATGTATGATCAAATACAAGTTCAAGTTCAAGTTCTTGGATGAGATCCTTTTCCCTCTTTACAACAGGCATATAGCCAGGTGTAGCAAGAAGAAAGTAGACAGAGTGCTATGCTTCAAATTGTCCCTATTGAACAGTTTGGCATGTTAGTGAATTTATTTTTCAAGTCTTCACAAATAGAAGGCACCAAAGGTGATTCTTAAAGGAGCTCAGAATTGGACTCTAGACAATGTGATTACTGTGGTAAGCTAAGGCATACTAAGGATTATTGTTGGAAACTAAATGGTCATCCTACACGTGGTCGAGGAGGAAAAAGCCTAGGTGGAACATGACGTCATGCCTACATGTCTGAGGCTACTGATATAGGATTGCCAAAAAAGGATCAATCCTCAAGTGGAATCTCCAATGAAGAATTACAAACTCTTAAATCCTTGTTATCTAGACTTGAATCTCTTTCCGCTAGTAACAATGCTTCTTCTTCTTCCTCTCTCATTATACAATCAAGTATATCATATTCTGCCTTTCAAACTAACTCAATTGGTCCTATTAACCATAGTGTCATGAAACATTCATGGATCCTTGATTTTGGAGCTTCATATCATATGGCTAATGGTTATACTAAATTCCTAACCTATTCTCCTTGTTTAGGTCATGATGAAGTCCGCATAGCTTACGGGTCTTTTTCTCCTATTGCGGGGAAAGGTTCCTTAACATGCAATTCTACCATCACATTGCCTTTTGCATTATGCATTCCTAGTTTTGCGCATAATCTGTTGTTTGTTAGTGTTCTTACAAGAGACTTAAATTGCAAAATTGAATTCTATCATTCTCATTGTATTATACAGGAATTGAGAACCGCGAAAATGATTGGCTTTGATAGAGTCACGGATGGATTGTATCGGCTGGTGGAAGATTATTTGTTTAATGGTCATAGCTTATTAGGAGAATCAAGTTCATATCAGTAGATTACTCAATGGCATAAGAGATTAGGACACTCATCTTTTTTATTTTTATTTTTATTTTTATTTTTATTTTTTCGTTTTAGAAAAAATTTTCCTAATCTATTTGAGGAATGTCATGTGGATTCCTTGGTTTGGATGCTTGTGAATTTGCTAAGCACACTAGAACCTCATATCCTCTTACTAATAACAAAAGTTTAGTTTAGTTTCTTTTGAGAAGATTCATTCTGATGTGTGGGGTCTTGGCCCGGTTGTTTCTTTATTAGGTCACAATTGGTTTGTAACCTTTATTGACTGTTTTAGCAGAATGACATGGACATATTTGATGCATGCAAAAAATGAAGTGTTCTGCTTTCAAACCTTTTATAAATTGGTTACCAGTCGGTTTAATGCCAAAGTAAATATTTATGAATTGATAATGGTACTGAATATATGGAGAATGCATTCTATACTTATTAGATAATTATGGGATTGTACACCAAATCAGTTGTGTAAATACTGCTGCCTAGAATGGGGTTTCTGAATGGAAAAATACACTCATCGGAAGTAGCTAGGGCTCTCATGTTCATCATGAATATCCCTAAGGTCTATTAAGGAGATGCAATCCTTACTGCTACATATCTTATAAATTGTGTGCCTCTTAGGACTCTCAATTTTCAATGTCCTTTAGAACTTATTCAGGGTCGCACTTCTTGTACTGTTCCTCCTAAGAATTTTGGTCGTGTTTGTTTTGTACATAAATATAATGGGGGAAAGCTTAATCCTCAAGCCTTAAAATGTATCTTTGTTGGATATTTTGCTACAAAAAAGGGATATAGATGTTATTATCCCCCTACAAAAAAATTCTAAGTGTGGATGTTACCTTTAGAGAGTAGGAATCCTATTATTCTCTCAAGTCACCTCTTTTGCATGTGTGTGGTGGGGGGGAAGGGGGGGAGGGTTAGGTTGGGTTGCGGGGTTGAAGTAGAAGATGAGGTAACCTCACATTTAATTCCTATTACTACTAGTTTTGATCTTCACATAGTAGACAAGGAGAATGGTGGTTTCTTTCTTTCTTTTTTTTTTTTTTTGGTTGGGGGGGGGGGGGGGGGGGGGTGCGGTTTAGTTATGAAAGTAATGACGAACCAAATGAGAATGATGGTAAACCTCATAATGATGGTGAACAGCTTGCAAGTAATGGTGAATTAAATGAGAATGATGTTGAACCTTTTAATAAGCAAATTGGAAGATTAGATAGACCTGATCTAGTTAGGTATACTTGTAGGAAAAAGACTCTACCTAGTCAAATGCCAGTCCCTGCAGTCTCAACTCCTATGGAATTGGGTAATCCATATGTTTCTACTACTCCTGGTTCATTTGATGAAATTCCTCAGAATATCTCTTGTGATAGTGACCTGGATATTCCTATAGCTATGAGGAAAGGAGTTTGATCATGCACCCACGATCTGATTTCTAACTTTGTTTCTTGTAGGTCATTATCTCTCCTATAGAGCTTTCTTGTCCTCCTTGTATATTATACCTATATCACAGGGATGGAAGGAAACTACTGCTAATCCAAAATGGAAAGTTGCCATGGTAGACGAGATGAAAGCTTTAGAAAAGAATGGAACTTGGAAGCTTGTTAATCTACCTCCTAGAAAAAAACTATAGGATGTAAATGGTTTTTATTGTGAAGCATAGAGCAGATAGTTCAATTGAAAGGTTGAAAGCTCGATTGGTAGCAAAGGGTTTCACTTAAACATATGGCATAGATTACCAAGAAACTTTTTCACCTGTAGCTAAGATGAATTCAATAAGAATTCTTTTATTATGCACCGCTAATCTTGGATGAGAGCTTCAACAATTTGATGTTAAAAATGCTTTCATACATGATGAATTAGAAGAAGTGTACATGGCAATTCCACTTGGTTTTGATAATCAGAAAGCTAAAGGAGAAATATGTTACTTAAAGAAAGCTCTATATGGTTTGAGACAGTCACCACGAGCTTGGTTTAAAAGATTTAGTAGAGCTATGGTCACTTATGGTTACAAGCAAAGTGATGTAGATCATACTATGTTCATCAAGCATATTAATGGTAAGATCACCGTTTTGATTGTATATGTTAATGACATAGTTGTGATGGGTGACGGTCATGAAGAGATATCTAGATTCAAGAAATATCCAGTTGCTAAATTTGAAAACAGAGACTTGGGAAAGTTGAGATATTTCCTTGGAATAGAAGTTGTCAGGTCTGTCAAGGGAATGTTTATTTCCCAAAGAAAGTATGTGCTAGACTTTCTGGAAGAGGTAGGAATGCTTGGTTGTAAACCTACAACTACTCTTATAAAGGCCAATCATAAAATGAGAATGGATGTTTGGGAACTTGTTAATATCGGCCAATATCAAAGGCTAGTTGGAAGATTGATCTATCTTTTCCCACACACGTCTTAACATTGCTTATGCTATGAGTATTGTGAGTCAGTTTATGCATAGCCCAAGAACTATACATCTTGATGCTTTTTGAATCTTGCAATATTTAAAGTCCAATCTAGGAAAAGGACTACTTTTTCAAATAGTGGTGATTTGGATATAGAAGCAGATGCTGATAGGGTCGGATCTCTTAGTGATAGATAGTCCACATTGGGATATTATTCTTTTGTTGGAGGAAATCTGGTGTCTTGAAGGAGTAGAAAACAAGATGTGGTTGCTCGATCAAGTGTTGAAGTAGAATATAGAGCTATGACACAAGTAGTTTGTGAGCTTTTGTGGATTAAAAGATTAATGCATGATTTTCATCTTCTTAAAGAGAAATCTTTGTTATTATATTGCGATAATAAAGTAGCTATTAGCATTGCTTATGATCCAGTTCAACATGATTGTACTAAACACATTGAGATTGATCGATTCTTCATCAAGGAGAAATAAGATAACCATAGCTTAAAAATCAGCTATACCAAATCAAGAAATCAGTTAGCAGATGTGTTCACTAAAGGCTTTTGTAATAGATTGTTTCATTTATCTGTATGCAAGATGGGTATGAGAGACATCCACACACCATCTTGAGGGGAAGTGTTGATAGGCATATGCATGTATTCGGAAATAAATCAGGGGTTTTATTTGGAATGAATTGGGGGATATGTTGGAATTTGTGTTATTTGATGCTTAAGAGTAGTTAACTACCTATCACATAATGTGGCTATATATATTGTACCTCCTATTGTACTTTTCAATGAGAATAAAATTATCTTTATACTTCAATAAAATTATTTTTACCCATTCTTCAGATATATATTTTCTTCTTTTTCCTATAGCAAAATGTAAATTTTTTATACTCTCTTGGACCTTGTATTGAAATGGCATTGTGCATGGTTTTAAAATTAGCCTCCTGGTGACAGCAGGGCTTTGATTGAATTAGTACGGATAAATGTGTATATGGCAATATCTTTCTTCTCTTTTTCATAATATGGTATGATATCTGAACTTTAAAAACACTGTTAAGATTATTTAATGTAAACCACAATTATATGCAAAAACAGGTTAAAAATTTCATTTCTTTGGGAGGTCCTCATGCTGGCACTGCTTCTGTTCCTCTTTGTGGGGTAAGCATTTCTCACAAGACTCCATTATTTATTGCCTTGTGAACATTTCTCATGCTTCTAGTTGTCTTCTTCTTAATAACTTAAGAAAGCACACATACCTGTTCAATTAGACATGGAAGATTGGCCACCCTTTCAGAGTAAAGGGAGGCCATGACTGGATTTTTGAAAAATGTTGTCACCTTTTTTTTTTTTTTTTTTTTAAGCCAGATATTCTTGTCACTTTGAGTATCATAGAAATATAATAGTTATGCTCATGTTTATCTATAATAATGACTGGTTTTTTGTGCTTATGCAGACTGGTCCTTGGTGCATAATTGCTGATAACCTAATAAAGTCGCATATATACAGTGACTATATTCAAGTATGAACATTTATCATATTTTGTTAACTCTATTTTGCACCATATTTCTACATTTTGCTTTTGGTCCTCATGAAAAGTGAAAACTAATCATTTAGGGGGGGAGGACAAGTAAAACCTAGGTAGTCCATATGCTTCATTCTGTGTTATCATTCACTACTTTTACCTTTACTGTGACAATGCTGATTCATTTCAAACTGCAGGCACACCTAGCTCCAAGTGGTTATCTGAAGTTACCAAACGTGAGTTCTCTTCCTTGTTTTAGCATCTAGATGTTATGAACTCATCTCTCTCACTTGCTGTTGAAAAGATTTAACAAAAACTAAAAGAAAAGGAAATGCTTTTTGATGAACGCAATACCCAAAAAAAAAAAAAAAAAAAAAATCCTCCTAAAGCACTCCCTATCTAACACAATATTTTCCTTGCTTTGAATAATATATAACCTCTTAACACTCCTTTGGAACCTCCAGGAAATTTGGTTTTCTATGAGAAACTCTCCCATTAGCAAAAAAAAGCTGTTCAAGTATTTGTCATTGGTCATGCTAGAGTAACAGTTATATGCTAGAATCCAGCTGCTTTGCACAAAGTAATGCTAGTGGCAGCAATCTATATTTGTGTGTATTTATTGTGTTTAAATCCATGTAAAAGCCAAATATATTATTTTTTATTTATTTTTGGTAAGTAATTCCTTGATAAAAAGGGAATGTACAAACCCCTTAAAGTGGGAGGGAGTACAAAAGAATCTGTACAAAATATAACAAATGCACTATGAGCCAAAAACATACAGGGTTTTGTGCAACTGAGAGACTAGAAATCACTGCTTCTAGTTCTAGACTAATAAATCAACATAATAAGATATTTGTCTTGTGAGGGACTTTGGGTGGATTTGGGCACCAAGCAAACTGGGTTCCTCTCCCTCCATGCACAATAAACAGATGGGGAAAAAAAAAAAATAGTAGCTGCAAGAGCAACTTTATAAGAGCAGGGGAGCAGTAGATGAAGCTGTGGCTGGAGTCACTGACAGCACTTTACTATGCAGCATTGAAGCTGACAAATGATATCCGACCATATTGTAGAGGAGTATGGACATTCAAAGAAGAGGTGCTGGTGGTTCTCATTTCCGTTTATGCAGAAGAAACAATCAGAGTTGACAATTCCCCATGAGAGAAGCTTATCTGGGGTGGAGTTTCTTAAGACAAAGTAGCCAAGGAAATGAAGGAGTGTCTGGGAATAAATTTCTTGCAGCAAACCACTTTTCCCATGGCACTTGAGGTTTGTGGTTTGAGAAAAACTTATGAGCACTTTTAATTTAGAAAAAAAGCTAATGGAGGAATTAATCAGAGCACCTGAATCTCTCTGATTTGAACAAGGCTGGCTTGAAGAGGGAATGTGAACATAATACCACATATCTGTTGTTCAAATGCTCCAAGAGCTGTTGTCAATGATTGAGCAAAGGCAAGTATTCCTAGGTATGTGGAAGAGGGGATTTGTCTGGCACTAAGTCTGAGATCTAGGGGTCCTATTGGTAGCCAAAAATTAGACCAAATAGAAACCAATGGTCCATCTCCAACATTTCAATTAAAACAAGGTCTGACAATGGTGTGGAGCTTAAGCAGCATTTTTCCTAGTTAAAATGTGTGGGCAATAAACAACTAATATGCTCTTGTGCATACTGATCAGCCTGTTGTCTTCTTCCCTATTTACTTTAAAGCATACAGGATGAGGATCATTGATCCATCTTTTACACCAGCTGTTTCAATGTTCTTGGGAGTCATGCATTGTAGTTGCTTAGTTATGCTGTTGAATAAGTTTTCATTGTTTACTTATGCTGGTATTCCGAAAATGAGATATTGAAATAGAGCTGTTTCAGGCCATCTCCGACTACTTGGCCAAATGCAGATTTCTTCCCAGGCTTAATAATGAAATCCCTGAGGAGAGAAATTCTACTTACATGAAACGGTTCAGTAGCTTGCAAAATTTGGTGCTTATAATGGTTAGTCTAAACAAATATATCCTCTCCCGGTTTGACTTTCTCCTCATACTATGAGACATCTCGATGTTGGTTCTTTCTGTAGAATTGTTGCTTACATCATTTTCATTTCTTTGTCATTTCCAGTTCGAGCATGACACAGTTTTGATACCCAAGGAAACATCCTGGTTTGGTTACTATCCAGATGGAGCTTTCAAACCAATTTTACCCCCCAACGAGGTAAATGAGATAACAACCATTGAGCACCAACCCGAAATAACTCCTCTATATTTTGAGTTTGAGACGCATTGTGGGTTATTCATCTTTTTTTATGCATTCATCTTACAGACCTAAATTTTAGCCAAAAAAAAAAAAAAAAATTCCATAAATTGCTTTCGCCAATGTACCAGAAGAATATATACTTCATAAATCATTAATCATTTTGTGCTTCATCAAGTGCTTACATGAGCATATCTTCAAAGGAAATTCTTCAACATTTTCCTCAATATGCCAACTTTTGGGATATATATTTATTGTTGAGCTGGCATTGTTTTTCTTTTCGCTTTGAGACAAAGGGGAACTTAGTTACTGGGTTTCTCGCGTGAAATTGCAGACAAAGCTTTACACCGAGGATTGGATTGGTTTAAAAACATTAGATAAAGCTGGAAGGGTGAAATTCCTTAGTGTTTCAGGCAACCATCTTGGAATGTCCAGGAGTGACATGAAAAAACATGTTGTTCCTTATTTGATGGATCGGGAATCAACAAGCGACAGCAATGTTGGTGGTGTTAATTTTGTTCCTGAAAGTGTTACTCCAAGAGCTGTGCGCGAGGATGGCAATTCAGATGAAATGACACTTTTGGGTGCCGATCTTATTGATGGCCCTCATCAGTCATGACTTTCTTCGCCGACATGCTTGGTCTCAATGACGATAAAGCACTCGAACGCGGTAATACGGTAATGTAAATAGATGAACTGCACAATCACATTCTTGTCTGCCAGATAAAGCCTACAAGACCTGTGGTACGTTGGTTTGATAGACACACTATTCTTCAAAAGCATACATGTGAAGGTGATTTTGTATGGTCAGGATATTTTATGAAGCCCACTGTTGTTCTATTAAAGATTTGATGTATTATAAGCAAAAAGAGCATATAAATGCTGAATCTCTTCTTTTGCTTTGTTAATTGTTATTGTATTCTGCGGTCGTCTTTGCATTGAGTAAGAGCTAGGCCTGCTACAGCATCCGGTGGTTTGAATGAGCCCCTGTCAATTAGCCAGAGATGGTAGTTCTTATTAGAACGTAATATTAAAATCTTCAGTCTTCATAAGCTTTTAACTGTTACAACGGAAGTGAAAATTGAAACCGATAGCCAAGTCTAGCTGCAACTGCTTTTCTCCTATTCATTTTTAGAGATGAGCCGAACCGAGCTAAAATATTTTCTCTAAAAATAAAATATTCTCCCACTTTATTACACTTTAACTTTTTGTTATTTCAATTATTATTAATATTTATTTCTGCTCAATTATACGTGGAATATTATTAATTAACAATTACAAATCAAAGTAAATTAAACCAGAAGGTTACAACGTTTAAGAGTAAGTTCATTTTAGGTCATAATATTTTGAAAAGTTTAAAAGAGGTCACAAAGTTTGAAAAAGTGTCTTCTAAGATAATATTGTTAATTAATGATTACAAATCAAGTTAAATTACACAAGATGGTAACAACATTTATGGGTAAGTTCATTTTAGATCATAACATTTTGAAAAGTTAAAAAGAGATCACAAAGTTTGGAAAAATGTCTTCTAATGTTTAATTAAATATTTTTCTTATTGATGCATGTCAATAGGGTCTTAAAAGAAATGTTTGCTAAGTTTTAATTAAATATTTATCTTGTTGACATGTGCCAATGGTGATTTTAATTTACTTACTTTTTTAAACATTGTGACCTGAAATAAACTTTATTCACTAAATGTTGTGCCTCTTTTGAAATTTTTAAATGTTGTAATCTAAAATGAATTCACCCTTAATATTGTGACTTTTCGATATAATTTGTCCTTACAAATAATAAAATTTTATTCTCTTTGGATTTATAACGAATACTTGCATCTATATGACTAAAATGCATATAGTGCCAATAGGCAACATGTCTCCTCAACCATATTTACATTATGTTGTTTTACTAGTTGTCATTTTAGAGTGTTATTTTCTATGCGATGCTTTTTTTTTCCTTGCTAAAGAAAATAAATCCATTCATTCATTAGCTCAAAGGCAAATATGAAGAGTACAAACTCATAATAAAAACAAGAGCTATCCAAAAAGAGTAGCCAAAGGAGAGTCGATGGGGTGTTAATCCACTAATTTATAGGGCACAACCCTCTTATGGTAAAATAAGCTACCTAGTTTGCTACGTTATTATCTTTCCTAGAAATATTTATAATAAAATCATTTAAAGGATTGTAACATGAAATTTACATCCTCAACAATCGGTTTGTTGCTCCACTTAATTGACGACTTCTTAGATTTTAAGGTTGTAACATTATTAGTGTCTAACTCAATAATAATCTTGGCTAAGCCCATCTCCTTTGCTAGACCTAAGCCCTATTGGATTTCCATACATTTCATCATTCCAAGTCTAACCCATGAACCTGCTTAGAACAAATGACAAGCACACATCTTGTAGAGTCACGTGCCACTCCAGCAACTTCTTCGAACGTACATTCTTCTACCTAACTCATTTACATTAATTTTCACAATACCCTGTTTAGGTGCTTGCCTATTTTTAGCCACACGAACACCTTCACAAACCACAGTGTTTTTAGATTTCAAATTTAAATCCATCCAATCACTCTAAGCTATATTAAATTGACTAATACCTCTCTCAAGATCCAACTACCTTCTATGATAGACGTAACTACATCTTTCAATTCAACAAACCAAAGCAGCATATCTAGTTGCCTTCTGTGATAACACAACTAGATCTTTCAAGTCATACAAACCGAAAAAGCATAATACTCCTCTAGCATTGCATCCCTACCCCTTCCACGATAGAACTGGAACTTGCCTAAAGCTAACTCCACAAGTGACTCACTTTATTTCTCTCAAATTCACAACTCAAAGCCTTAAACCATATGCAACTAAACCATGGGAACAAAAGAAGGGCATGTTATGCCCTTCATATTTAACTTTACCACAAAAAACACAACAAGGTTAAGGGCATACTTTCAATGGAACAAATTATATATGATAGGTAAGGATTTCGTTACAGCTCTCTAAAGAAAGTGTTTTATTTTTGGTTGGGCATCTAAATTCCTTAACTTATTCTAATCTGTAGTAGAGAGGACCAAAAAGAAGAGGTTTTGGCATTATATATGTGAATCCAAGAAGAGGCGAGATGGCGATAAGCAGATTTCACCAAACAACGAACCGATTTATCATATGGCCATACTAATACATCCTTCTTATCTCCAATAATTAAGGGTATCCCTTTAATCTTTGCATATTCAAAGGAGGAAATAAAAGATTCAAAGCTTCTAAGATCTTAAAAGTTCCCTTCTTTATTGATTAGATTACAAACTTTCTTGTCCAAATCTTGATTTTGATCTATTCTTCTAAGTTTAAAGTTAGGTAGATTAAAGACCCATCTATCCTTCCACACACTTGCATTCTCGCCATTCCCATTCTACTATATAAAGCCCCCTTAAATAGAATATCCTGACCCTTCGAAATGCTTAACTAAGCCCACAAAGCATGACTCCCTTTCATAGTGTTTTTGAAGTTACAACTAGGGAAATATATTCCTTTAATAACTGAAACCCACAAAGCATTTAGGTTGTCATGTATCCTTTAAGCAAACTTAGATAACGGAGCCATATTAGATAGTCTAAGATCACTAAACCTCCCTTCGCCTTTGGAAGAGTAGTTTCCTCCACTTAACTTAGTGAATTTTGCTATCACTTCTTTGTTGACCCAACTAGAAGCGAGCAATGAAACCATTCTCTTCATTACACCACTTCAAGGGAAAGCTAAAGCAACCTATAGAATAATTAGGATAGCATAGGCTACCGCTTTGATTAAGACTGCTTTACCAATTGTGCTCAAGAGATTCTTCTTCTAAGCTTGTAATTTAACTAAAATTTTATTCTTAACAAATTTTAGTGCATTAGATTTGGATTTTTCCTAAATTGTAGATAGACCTAAGTATTTCCCAACATCGCCAAAGTTTTTAACCCCCAAAAAGAGTTTCTTTGTTGAAAGACATATTAGATCCAGAGAAATTGACTCCCTCACCATCTGCATCATAATAAGCATTCAAGACGTCTTTCATCTTTACTAAATTAGGCATAATGCATCAAGGAAAAACAAAGAATCATCATGGAAAAGTAAATAGAAATAATAGGATAATCTCTTTGTTGACAGCTGTAATCTTTTTAATTAGACCTTGATTTTAGGATCTGACTATGTGAATAAATACATTTATTATAGGATTTGACTATGTAATAAATGCATTAGATATTAGCGATCCTTTCCTTTTTAACTAGGGATATTTACGTAATTATGTGTTTATCAAAATCCATATAAATTAGAAATCAATGGGGTAAAAATAAGTAAGCACTATTTTATTAATTTCTTCTCTATTCTAAACTTCATGGTATCAAAGCTACAATTCCTTTAGTACCAACCCTAGCCGCATCCATGCATTTTTCAACCAAAATCAAGCTTTTATTTTTAATTCTATTAGTGCTATGAATATGTCTAATGTAAAGAAGGAAGCATCTTCTAGTAAAAATCCTTTTAATGACAACCCTTCTCTTCAAATTAGTCCTATTAAACTAGATGTGCCAAATTATCTTGCTTGGTCAAGGTCATGCTTGTTGTTTATTCAAGCCAGGGGATTGTAAGGTTATATCAATAACAAAAGAATAAAACCAGATGAAGAAGATCTTGGATGCAGCACATGAGACTCATAAAACTCACTTGTCATGTCATGGCTGATCAACTCAATGCAACCTCAGCTTGCACAAGGTTTTCTCCTTTTAGATATAGCTCATAAAATTTAGGATGCAACTGCCCAAACTTATTCCCAATTAGGTAATGATGCTCAGGTATATGAGTTGCGAAAAAAGGTTCATGAAACCAAATAAGGTTGGATGACTATTGCCCAGTATTTTATTTTTTTTTTTTTAACTTAGTGCTTTGTGGCAAGAACTTGACTATTATCAGAATTTTCAAGCGTCTTATACGACTTATGCAACAAACTTCCATAGATTAATTGAAAAGAAGCGAGTATATGACTTCTTAGTAGGACTAAATGATGTGTGTAACCAGATCATAATACAAGTTCTTAGGCATGAGCCTTTTCCTTCTTTGCGGCAAGCATATAGCTTTGTGCAACAAGAAAATAGTAGGCAGAGTGCTATGTTGCCTACCAGTTCTACTGAACGGTCGGTTATGATGGCCAATTCATTTATAATAAACACAAAAGTTGATGCAATTAGAGGTGATCTTACAAAGGGAGAACAACACAAGAAAAAGTGTGATTATTATGGGAAACCAAGACATACCAAGGACACATGCTGGAAACTTCATGGTCGTCTAACACATGATCGGGGTGGTAAAAGGTTTGGCGGTACATGCCCTCAGGCTCATGTATCTAAAACTCTTGATATTAAGTTGCTAAGAGAAACCGATTCTTCTGTTGGACTTTCAAATGAAGAAATAAAAACTCTTAAACTTCTTATGGCCAAGATTGAGTCTCCTTCCACCACTGCCTCTTCTTCAGGTATATCCCATTTAGCCTTTGATGCTAGGCATGTTGTTCAAAATCCCAATGGTATCCTTGATAACTCATGGATTATAGATTCTGGAGCATTAGATCATATGACTATTACTCGAGAAAAATTCTTCACATATTATTCATGTTCAGGTCATGATAAAGTTCGTATAGCTGATGGCTCTTTATCTATCTATTCTCAAAAAAGGTTCTGTAAGTTGTACTCCTTCCATAAACTTACCACTTTCTCACATAATCTTCTATCTATTGGTTCTCTTACAAGAGATTTGAATTGCAAAATTGAATTTTTCCCTTCGCATTGTGCCATACAGGAGCTGAGCACTGGGAAAACGATTGGCTATGAAAGGGTACATGATGGTTTGCACCAACTAGTTGAAGGACATCTCTTCAACGATCATGCCTTATTGAGTGAATCTGAATCAACTCATCACCAAATTATTCAGTAGCATAAGAGATTAAGACATACTTCATTTTTGTTTTAAAAACACTCTATCCCTATTTATTTAAGTTGTGCAATATGGAGACATTAGTTTATGATTCTTGTGAATTTCCTAAGCATGCTAGAACTTCATATGCTTCTATTAATAATAAGCATTCAATCCCATTTGAGATTATTCATTTTGATGTGTAAGCCTAAGCTTAGTGGTTTCGCTATTCGGTTACAAATGGATTGTGACGTTTATTGATTGTTATAGTAGGATGACATGGGTGTACTTACTACATGCAAAAAATGAAGTGTTCTCTTGTTTTCAATCTTTTCATAAAATGATCAATACACAATTTGGAGCTAAGGTGAAAATTTTATGAACTAATAATGGTATAGAGTATATGGAGAAAGCCTTTCATACCTAGTTAGATACCCATGGAATTGTACATCAAACCAGTTGTGTCAATACTGCTACTTAAAATGGTATATCTGAATGAAAAAACAGACATATATTAAAAGTTGCTACAGCTCTTATGTTCACTATGAATGTTCCTAAAGCTTATTGGGGTGATGCTATCCTTTGTTGCCTATCTTATCAACATATGCCTTTAAGGGCATTGAATTTTAAAAGTCCTATGGAACTTCTACGAGGTAGGAAGTGCATAAATACATGAGGGGAAAAACTTGATCCTAAAGACTTGAGATGTGTTTTTGTGGATACTCTACTACCTGAAAGGAGTGTACGTGTTATCATCCACCCACTAGAAAGTTTTACGTGAGTATGGATGTTACTTTTTGAGAGGCAGAAGAAGTTGTTCCTTCTCATCTGACATTAGTTAAGGGGATAATGATTGAATGGAAGATGTGATCTCTTTTGTTCAACCTATGGTTGATTTACTTATACATAGTGGTCAGGAGGAGCATGGAAGCAATGGTGATGATAAGATTTCTAATGCAGATCAAGTTCAGTCTGATAAAGGGAAAAGATTGATGTGGCAGCAAATAGATTGGACAAACCTAATTTGCTAAGGTACTTCTCAAGGAAAAAGGGGATCCTGTCACAAATAATACTTGTAACACATAGAAAAATAAGATTAAATGAAGATAAATGGGTTATGACATATATATAAGCTTATATCAAAGCCACATAACAAGTTAAATTCGGTTAATCTTGTTTTGGGAAAGAATTGTGAAATTTTGGAATGTCTGCAATTTTTTACGGATGCAACGCCGCCGGTGTAGAGGCAACGTAGATGGTGTACAGTATCAAATTCTTTAACGCCAGAGTGTGTGTGTATGTGTGTTTTTGCTGGTGTTGAAGTTGGATTAAAAGCGTTATTGTTTAACACCGAAGTCGAACACCGCTGGAGTTGAGTTAGGTTTTGCTGGCGTTTTATGTTTGGAACGATGCGAAGGATTTTGTTGCACTACGAATGCTGCTTCCTAGGGATCTTATGCCGCTAACGTAGACATTAAATTTTCCGGCGTATGTGAAAATTCTATAAATAGACGCGTTTGTCTGAGGGTTTTTTCAACATAAGTTATTTCATCCTTTTTCCTTCGTAAGAGAGAGAAGTCTGGTTATTCTTTGTGGAATCTTCATCCTAAGGCAAGTTTGATCAAAGGTGAGTGATCCTAATCCATCTACAACAAGTTTTCTACGGATTAATGCATAATTTCGTAGGGTTTTGTTGTGTTCTTGAAGGAAAACGTAGGAAGCATTAAGATCTCGAGTTTAATCTGTCTCGGTTGGATAAGGAGTGACTTTTGTGATTTAAACAAGTAAATATAATATTCTCATACAAGTTTTATGCGAATTTCATGTAAGTTCTAAGGACTTTGTGGTTGTTTGCATAAAGGAAACCCTAGCTTTGCTTCGAATTCAAATTTACGGATGTGAGTCAGGTTTTGGTAATCCAAATCAGTAAGTTTCGTCTTTTCGTTGATGGATTTAAACAATATATGGTTAGATGATCTTTATATGTTCTTGTTGTCATGCAATATTAGGGTTTTGGTGAATTATCGGTATTGTGGACTTGTTGTGGGTTGTGATCGGAGAAGATGGTGCAAATTTTTGGGGATTCATTATCAGATTAGAGTTTTAGGAGATTATGATATATTAGGGTTTGTTCCTTTTACCGTGTTTTATACATTTATTTATGTATATATGTTGTTGATAGGATAATTGGAGATTTTGGTGTTTGATTGTTGGTATTGATCGAGAAGTTGTAGAGATTCGTGTTAGTGTTATTGTTGTCAATATTGGGTTTGGTGAATTTGGATTAGTATTCTTGAGATTGAAAAGGTACGACCAATCCCTGCTTGTTGTTTTGCTTGTAAGTTTAGTATTGCTTGACTGTTTGTAGGAACATAACTTCATAATAAACCTAATTCTATTTGGCTTAATAATTGTTTGCTTAGTTGTGCTTGGCTTTGACCAATAAAGACCTGGCAGACAATGATACGGGTGAGGCACCCTAATGATCTTGGTGTGAGGTTGTCCCGAGTGGACTCGTGCCTTGATATGATTCCGGTAGAACTAGGAGGAAACATGGTGTTTGGGGAGTATCCACTCATCCATATATGTATATAATTACCTTATTTTCAAAGAGTTGGTTGTTTTTCAAGAGGAGTTTAAGTTACTTCGAGTTTGGGACTAGAGTATACAAAGTTCTGAACTGTGTTGATTTGCAGAATATAAAAAGATAACAAACCGATTGCTTGCATCAGACTTAGTGCATTTAATATATATATATATATATATCTATTGCGTGTGCGTTTGCATTTGTTTTTAAAGGATTAGAATTATCGTACTAGGCTTCACAACTCATTTTTTTAAAATTTCAGGTATAAGTGATGAAGACATTGTGTATGATCTTTCGAATTATGATCTGATCTTTGATACTACCCAACTGAGAGTTAGATTTTTTATTATAGGATTTTGGGAGAAAAGAATTGCCTAGTTATGTTGAAGACTTGATTTTGCTGTATTTGGCTTATTATTATGTTTTGTGAACAGTGTTTAGATCATTTGTTGTTGAAAAACTAAGTTGTAAATGAAAGTTTTTCTTTATAGAAATTTTCAGTTGTTATGTTGGATTGTTGGCTTGTGGATATGCCAACTACGATGTTTGCTTGATTAAATAAGAATATTATGAAGTTACTTGTGTTTCCAGATTTTAGTATTTGTATTGAGTATCCTGTGAGATATCTTATGTGTGTGTTTATAGATGATATTTGATCGTTTGTGGATATTAGAGCCTTAGCGTGTTCTATTTCAAGAAAGGACACGTGATGGGTTGTAATACCTTATTTTAGGTCGTTACAATACTCTTCATAGCCAATCATCTAACCTAGACTCAACTCTTGAAGAGTCAGGTAATTTACCTCATCCTAATCCTAATTTATCTGTTGAAATTCCATCTCATAATTCATCTAACAACAATCTTGATCTTCCAATAGCTATTAGAAAAGGAGTTAGATCATGTACTCAACATCCTATCTCTAACTTTGTTTCCTACGATATGTTATCTCCTTCCCATAGAGCTTTCTAGTCTTCATTGCATTTTGTCTCTTGACCACAAGGGTGGGAGGAAGCTATTAATGATCCTAAGTGGAAAGATGCCAGGGTAGAAGAGATGAAAGCCTTGGTAAAGAGTGGAACTTGGGAACTTGTTGATCTTCCATTGAGTAAGAGATCAGTAGGATGTAAATGGGTATTCATGATAAAGCATAAGGTCGATGGCTCTATCGAGAGGCCAAAAGCAAGATTGGTGGAAAAAGGTTTTACCCAGACTTATGGGATTGATTATCAAGAAACATTTGCACTTATTGCAAAGATGAATTCAATATGATTTCTCTTATCTTATGCAACTAATTTTAGATGGGAACTTCAACAATTTGATGTTAGAAATGCCTTCTTACATGGTGATTTGGAAGAGGAAGTCTATATGGAGATTTTGCCAGGTTTTTCTAATCTTAAAACTGAAGGGAAGGTATGTCATTTAAAGAAAGCTTTATATGGTTTGAAGCAGTCATCTCGAGCATGGTTTGATAGATTCAGTAAAGCAATGATTGCATTTGGTTATAAACAGAACAATGTGGATCACAATACGTTCATCAAATATTTCCATCGTAAAACTACCATTCTCATTGTATATGTTAATGATATAGTGGTGACAAGTGACAATAAAGAAGAAATGACTAGACTGAAGAAGTACTTAGCCACTAAATTTGAGACTAAAGACTTAGGCCACTTGAGATATTTTCTTGGGATAGAGGTTGCCCATTCAAAAAAGGGCATATTTATCTCCTAAAGAAAATATGTTCTCGACTTACTAAAGGAAATAAGAATGTTAGGCTGTAAACCTGCTGACACTCCCATTGAAGCTAATCATAAACTAAAGGAAAATATTGGAGGATTGGTTGACATCAACCGATACCAAAGATTGGTTGGGTGGTTAATTTATCTTTCACATGACCTGACATTGCCTATGCAGTAAGTATAGTAAGTCAATTTATGCATAGCCTTCGCACTATAAATTTTAATGTTGTTCTTTGAATTTTGAGGTATCACAAATCTTGTCATGGTAAAGGAATACTCTTCTTGAATAATGGCCATTTGAGAATTGAAGCATACAATAATTATGACTGGGCAGGATCTCTTAGTGATAAAAAATCCATGTTCGGTTATTGTGCCTTTGTAGGTGGAAATCTAGTTACTTAGAGAAGCAAAACAAAATATTGTTGCTAGATCAAGTGCTGAAGCAAAATATATGTCACGCCCCAAGGAGTACCCTAACATGGCAGTCCGCCACATATAATATCAAGACTTAGGAATGACTACTTCAGTCACGTGAAAGTCTCGGTATCACATGTAAGACGTATAACATGGTAATAGGAGACGCTTTTGGGAAGTGTGGTTTAAGAAAGTAAATTTGAATATGTAAGAATCTAGAAATAAAGTTATCCTATAAAGTAATTAAGAGTCTATTACATAAATCATAGTGGCATTCCCCGCTAAATCCCCAGGGATCTCATAAAAGTTACTAGTCTTTACATATAACTTAAATACTTTAACAAAAGATTTTAAAGAAATTCTAACCTAATCCTTCAAGTAAATTTCCTTCAAAAGCTCCCAAAAGAAGACTTACGCGGATATGAGGAGACCCGAGTATAAGAACAGGTGTTCCTGTGAATACAAATATCTATAGGGATGTAAGCTTACGAGCTTAGTGAGAATAAACCTGCTAGTCATACTTAAGACAAAATACAACCAAGTTTATTAAACAACCAAATGAAATGCAACAAGCACGTAAGCATACAAGACATATGATTTTCCAAGAATCATATGTTGAATGAATTTACGCAATTCATTTGGGGTTAGATATTTCGGACAATTACAGCCAAAATTTCTTTTAAAAAACAATTTTTATATATCTTATCGGCTACTATTCGCCATAAAAAATATGTAGTTCTTACTAGCTCCTACTAGCCACCAATTTGCAGATTTTACCGGCTCTTACTCGCTACATATAGATACTACCAGTTATGTCAACCACTACTATCATACTTTTATCCCACCAATTGTATAATAGTAAATGTAATATGACTCAACGAATGAAGTGCGCATCTCAATTTTTATTTAAGGTCTAGCCATTTGAATTACAATTGCATGTAAGTGATCACCTAATTTCAAACACTTCAATATGCTAATATATCATACAACTCATTATAAGCAATTCATGGCTCGATATACTTAAAGTTCTTTCATCAAAATTATAAGCACATGCATCTCCAATTTTATCTTTCCTTAAGCCTAGTGCAACTATGTTACAAGCACAAACTTAAACATGAAAATAGGGGAAGTAAACTCACTCAGCCATGGTTCGACGATACTCCCTTAATTGAATAGTCCTCAGGGTAGTACACGTCTTCCTCCTCGTTTCCTAAACATAGGAAATACCTAAAATGAGTATTTTATGGAATTTCTAGTTAAAATTTCCAAGTCTATTCGCTAGTTGCGGTAAAATTCGTATAGATGGAAATTCCAACTTAAAATGGCAATAACTTGCTCATTTTAACTTGGAATTTCACATATTATATACCGTTTTCTATCTATTCAAAAAGATATATCCATTTCTAAGGTTATTTTTGTCATATAAATTCGTTTGGGTTTCGAAATCGTAGGGTACGATTAATCATGCATTCTAGTTTTCAAAACATAAATTTGCAAACTTTCCTTTGTCCAAAAATACTTGTATCAAAATGTAGATATTTGTATAGTTGGACAAATCCTTTGAATCTATATATTAACTCATATCATATGTATGAATTTAGTAAAGTTGTCTCAACTATGATTCTTGTAAAACAATGCATTTTAGAGGTTGGAAAACAAAACTTTGAAGTTTCTACTTTAGCTTTATGGAAGAATTCTTTAAATCATTATAATGAGCATCTCCTCCTTTACATTCCATTTAATTCCTTTAGAAACAATTTAATTTCTCAAAAAATAGATTTTTTTTTCCTTTTAAGATTTTTATAACTTAATTTCTTAGAGGTTAAAAAGGTAGTTTCTAAGTACTACTTGATAATGGTTAAGGTCTATTAAAGTTCGTATATTCTTAGCTTTTCCTAAAGTTCATTTTACTTTAGTAAATTGCAATGATCTCCTAAATTGTTTACAATTTTTATTCCTAAGAAAATTTCATTTCAAGAAAAGAACTTTCTTGATAATTTTTCAAAATTTGTCTAATCCTCATATTTTTAGAATGTTGGTGGAATTCACAATGAAGTTTAATGAAACCTTTGCTGATCAAGAATCGAGAAAACATTCTATTTTATTGCTTTGAAAAGAGTATAAGTATTATATCTACTTTATATATCATTTGTTGTTATTCTTATGTTCTATTGTTACTAAAAACTTGTGATGAGCTTATCTAATATTTTGGAAATTTTTTTTTTGTTAAGATAAAACCCTAAGTTTTATGAAAAAATCATTTCTAAAGTGACAAAAGTTTATTTTTGAAAGGAATCTCATCATCCTTTTTCCAAGAAAATCCTCTTTTATTTTAGTTGAGACAATATCAATATGCTTATGCATGAACCATGAATATGTAGTCATGAGAAATAAAGCAATATATCATAATAAGATCTGAAATATATAAGAGATAGTAAGAGCATAATATTAATATCAAGCATTAGGAATCTTAGCTTCATCAAGGTAACTCGAGACTAAGAATAGACTAGTCCCAAAAAGAAAAGGAAAAAGTAATAATAAGAGCAAGTTAGAGAATGTTAGTGAGCATTAGGCTCTAAAAATATATAGTTATACATATACTTAATAATATATATAGAGTTAGGTTAGAAGCATATTAACAATAATAATAAAAATAATAACAACATATATGACCATAATAACAAAATAATAAAATTGAAATTTGTTGGCATGTGCAAGAACAAAACATGAATATATTATTACTTCTACGTAGTGATAGAAGTTTACTTAAAATGTTTTTGTAGAATGAAAATGGTAGATGAATGGGGCATTTTACGGTTAGTAAGAAATGGTAAATGGTTTGTGTGTAGAGGAGAATTTTTGGTGTGGAATTGGTGGAAGAGAGTTTTGATAGTAAAGAATTTTGTAGAGAGATTTTGTAGAGTGAATTTGAAAGAGTTGTGTTATGTGAAATGAAGGTGTGAATGAAGTGGAGAAAGATGGGGTATTTATAGTTGAAGATGGAGGGAAATTAGATGTAATAAAATAAATTAAAAATTAAAAATATTAGATAGAGGAGAGAGGGGGATGCGCCGGCCATTGAAGAGAGGAGAAAGAGAGTGATTTATTTTTGTTGTTTTATAATAAAATGTAATTAAGATGTGAAGTATGGTTGATGTGAAGGTCTATTAGAAATGTAAAAAGTAGAAAAATAAGTATATAGGTAGTAAAAATAGGTTGTAAGGTAAAATAGAGATCGATGAATAGTAATGAATAGTAGTATAGGACAATGAATAATAAACAAGACTAATAATATACCGGTAGTAAAGAAAATACGCGTATAAATGCGATATGTGTTGTTTTTAACTACCAAAAAATTACAAAATCAATATTTTTGGAGTCCTTGTATTATTTCAAACCTAACGGTATCATCGGAATATTTTTACTATTCCGAACCCCGGGACACGCTTTTTAAGAGTTAATCCCATTCAAGTCCAAAATACACTAAAAACTAGTGAATATGATATTTTTTATGCTTTCTTATAATATTATAAACCATTATCCATCATTATTTCAATTTCGTTATTTAGGGTTTAAGAACATGGGATTGTTGAATCTAAACTCTAAAGTTTGTTCTAGACTTTTGTTGACTTTTTGGGTTTTCGATTGACTTTTAATTATAAGATTACGCTTAATTAATCAAAATTTCAATGGTCTACAATATAGGGCTATGGCACAAGGAACATATGAACTTTTATGGCTTAGAAGGTTAATGAAAGATATGCATGTTAGTCACTCGAAAGCTTCCATATCGGTACAAGGCGTACATTCCCATCAAAGGGAGATTGGTGGAGTATTGCATTTTAAGATATTGGCAACAGAACATGCAAAACAACACTTAATATATTTCATTGAAATATAAAATCTTACAACTTCTAAGGGGCATTCTCCTGATAATTTACATAACAACATGGTCTTACTAAGATAAATAACTAAAGCTAGAAGATTTTAGAAGAAATCTACTCTAAGACTTCAAAACAGAGTCCCTCCAGCAGTTTCCCAAATTAAAGATTCTACCCAATTGATCAAGATGTCTCGGGTGCAAAATAACGATCCTGCAATATCAAAAGTCTATAAGGGTATAAGCATAACTAGCTTAGTGAGATATTTCTTACGCAAAAGTACTCATAACAGGTATTCAACCAAGTTCATTAAACAAGCATATGAAATGCAACAACCATATGATCAAATAATACATACAACTATCTGATTTCGTATGTATGATGGATTCACCCCTCCATCGATGATTAGAGAATGATTTGAACTGATCCCCAAACAACTTCCTTAAAAGTTTAAGCGCATCTTGAGGTTCCAACGAACCGTACTATTGGTCTCCGGGCTTTTCTTACCCAAAGCGATCGATCCAGCTAGGCTACAACTTGAGGCTGTATTTCTCGAACGTCCTAAATTCTCAAGATGTAGCTAGGCAGCTTACCTTTCTGGTCCCACGCTGAGGAGTAGTAGCAAAAATTTGAAATGATATTCTAAGTGATATGCATGAGCAATTTATTTATGCGGAATCAAATCCGACATTAATTTATTTCAAGCAATCAAACAATAATTGCACACATAGCAATACATACATAGAAACAATTATATCAATTACAAATCGGGTTCCGATATACTTATCGTTTATTGATCGCACATAACAATTCACATACATAATTCCCATGGTAACCCGCATGCATATCAATTTTATCTTTTCCTAACATCTAGTGCTCTATTCTACAAGCACATGAGCGAATACATAAACGTAAAGAAAACTCACTCGTCCATAGCGATCTTCTATGAGTCGAAGTAATCCTCGGGGAAGAGAAGATCTTGATCTTCGACACCTAAACAAAAGAAATACTAAAAATGAGTATTTCATCCAAGATCTACTCAAATTCTTTAATTCTATCTTATTAAATTCGTCAAAATTCGCATGAATGAAAATTTCAACTTAAAATGGCCATAACTTGCTCATTTTAACTTAGAATTTCGCATATCACATACCGTTTTCTACCTATTCAGAAAGATCTATCCATTTCTAAGGTTATTTTTATCAAAAGAAGTCACTTCGGTCTCGAAATAGTGACGTATAGAATTGTTACAAAAATTCAAGATTTCAAAACTCAAGTTTTCAAACTTTTCTTCATCCAAAAATCTTTGTACCAAATTATAGATATTATAATAGTTGGAAAATTCTTTTAACACATATATATTGACTCATATCATAAACATGAATTTAGTGAAGTTGTCCCAACAATGATTTTTACAAAATAAGGTGCTCTAAAAGTTGGAAAAGTAATGTTTTGGAAATTTTTATTTTTAGCTTTGTTAGATAAGTTCTTGGATTTATTGGAAGTAAATATTTCCTCCATTTCTTAATATTGAGAATAATTAAATTTTCAAAAAATAATTTAAGTCTTGTTAAGATTCCTACAATTTGATTCTTATGGTTGAAAAATGTAGTTTTTCTAAATATTTCTTGGTTATGTGTTCTAAAGTTTTTCTAAAGTTAGATCCACCTTAAATAATTAATATAAATGATCATATAAGTTATTTATTATTTTTATTTTCTAATTAAAGCTTATTCTTTGATAATTTTTTAAAACTTATCTAAAATTTAGTATGTTGATGAAAGCTTTACATATGAGTTTAAGAAAACTTTTGTTAAACAAAGAATTAAGTTTAAAAAAACTTTCTTATTTCATTGGTTTGAAAAGAGAGTTGGTATTAACTTAATTTTGTGTATTCATTGATAAAATCCCATATAGTATTATTACTAAAACTTGAGCTAAACTAATCTAACTTTAGAAAATATTTGTTAAGATAAAACTTTAAGTTTTTATGAAAAAAATCATTTCTTATGTGACAAAATTTATTTTTAAAGTGAGTTCTTATTTTTATTTCTTAAGGAAACTCCTTTTCATTATGGTTGAGACAATGTCAACATGTTCATGCATGAACGAGATTATGTAGATATGAGAAATATAACAATATCACATAATAAGATAAGATATGTATAATAATAAATAAGAGCATAATAATAAAGTTAAGTATTGGGAACCTTAGCTTCATCAAGATATCCCCGGACTAGGAATAGACTAGTCCCAAAAGAAAATAAAAAAAAAAGAAAATTCTTTTGACTTGATGTGGACAAGTCTAACATTAGAAAGACGAGAAAAACTAGTCTTAATAATAGCATGAAATAAATAAATAAATAAATTGCAAAGCATAGAAATAAATAAATAACAAGTGAGCTTATATGCTCTAAAGAATATATATACATAATATACATAATACTATAGAGAAGTTAGATTAGAGCAAATAATAATAATAACAACAACATAATAATAATAACATAATGAAAAATAGGAACATGAATAAAAGCAAAACATGAACATATTATTGCATCTTTAACTCTCATGAGTCTAAGAAACATATACTAAGCTCATGCTAAGTTGTATGAACATAATGAATATGTGTGAGAAACTTTACCTAAGGTTATATGTTTGTTGGAGAGGAAAAGAATGGGTTGGAGTATTATGTAGGAAATGGTTTTATGGATAGAAGAAAGAACTTGGGAGGGAATTTGAGAGAGAGTGCTTGTGGAGTAATTTTGGTAGAGCTTTAGTAGGAAATGAGATATGTGAAAGAATGAAGGAGGAAGGGGGGTATTTATAGAGTTTTGGAGTGGAAATTAGATGCAATAAAATAAAATGAAAAAGAAAAATAAATAGGATTGACGGAGAGAGAGGGGGCACCGGTTTTGCTTGTAGAGGGGGAAGGAAATTGATTTATTTTGTTGTTTTGTAATAAAAAGAAGTAATATGTAAAGTGTGATGTGATTAAAGTTGTATAGGGAAGGTAAATTGTAAGGTACAGATATGGTAGTGTGTAAGAATAGAGTATAAGAAAAAGTAGAAATAGAGAAATAGTAATGAATAGTAGAAATAGTACTATGAATAGTAAACTAGACAATTAAAACACCGGTAGTAAAGAAAATACGTGCAAACACCTATATCTAATATTTATAGTTACCAAAAATTTCTAAAACTAATATTTTTGAAATCCTTATATTTTTACAAGTCTAATGATATTGTTGGAATATTTTCACTATCCGGTGCATCAGGGCACGATTTTTGAAAACTGATCCCATTCAGATCCAAAGACACTAGAAAATTGCAAATATGATATTTTTAAACTTTTCTATATTATTACGAACCATTTTCCACAAGTATCTCAATTTCGTTATCTAGGGTTTAAGAACACGGGATTGCTGGATCTAGATTCACTAGACTAAACATAGAACTAGATTATCTTTAGGGTTCTGGTTTGACTTCTGGTTCTAGGGTTTACTTATATTTATCGAAAAATCTAGGGCTTACAAAGCAGCTATTAATGTTGCTCATAATCTAGTTCAATATGATCATACAAAACATTTTGAGATTGATCGATTCTTTATCAAAGAAAAAGTGGATGATCAAGGTCTTAAAATTATCTATACAAGTTTAGAGAGTCAAATGTATTTACTAAGGGCTTATGTAATAGATTATTTCATTCTATTCTATGCAAGATGGGTATGGCAGATATACATACACCATCTTGAGGGAGAGTGTTGACAGTTGTGATCTTTTTAATTAGGAGTAGATTTTAGGATATGATTATGTAAATAAATTCATATATTATAGGATTTGACTAAGCAAATAAAAGCATTAGATATTAGGAATCCTTTCCTTTTTAGCTATGGATATTTATGTAATTATATGTATATCAAAATTCATATAAATAAGAGATCAGTGGGGTAAAAATAACTAAGCCATATTTTATTCATTTCTTCTCTATTCTAAACTTCACTCTTTTAATTCTTACACTTTAATTCTCTTAAATTCACCATCCTAATATTAACGGCCCTGACTCGAGCGCATAGGGTATGATAGTTATGCCACACATATCATCTCCAAGAGATATATGCAAGACATACCTCTATTAAATGTGTTTCTAATTAGGTTTTAATTGAGAAATCTTTATTAATTTTTGTAGAAATTCCAGCAGTATTATCATTTTTTACGTGGTTTGGATTTATCAAAACCTATAAAATTTAACCTGCTTAGAAAATAAGGACCTCAAAATATTTGTTTACAAATATTGCCCATAGGGCCCATCAAATAAATGCAACTCAGTTACGAAAAATCAAACAAAAGTCCTTGATAGTTATTCGATTACAATCATCTAAATTTATAAAATAAGATTACAATAAAACATTTTTTTTAAAACTCATGTCTCGTATATCACCAGCTATTTAAGTCATCTCGCGCAGCGCTCATGCTCATCGTACCACCAATAAAACATGAAATATTAAAGAATAAGCTACGAAGCCCAATATACAATAATACAAGCGCACAACTGCATGTTACACACAATTAATCTAATGCAGCAATCATAGTTTAGGATATTTAATTTAAATTCTGTAAATAAGATATTACCAGCGTCTTAGAAACATCAACATGCACAAGGGTACTTATGACTTCCACCAAACAAAGAGGTAGGGTTTTCTTAGTGGATCGCGTATTGAAGGAGGTCCGATAAGTTCCTATAACTTACTAAAAAGAAAGAAGGAAATAGTCTCGTTTGGGTCATTTTCTTGCAGATTGCCACTAACGAGCATGGTCCATTGTAACAATTTACACATGGTCCCGTAATGCCATATAACTAGTCACAACTTCGTATTTGCTCCTAGTCAACCACCTAATCTTAGAAATTTCCCTATCGACTACTTGCTAAGCCTAACCGTACATCTATAGGGGCCTAAGCACCTAAAATACCACATCATCCTAAAGTTGTGATCAGGCTTGCAACCTAGTATGGGGGTGCCACTTCTAAAGTAAGTGGTTAAGCAACAATCAATACTCAATTAAGCTAAGTTTAAATTCTTAATCTGGTTATTAAGACTACTCTAGCAAGCAACACGCAATTACGACGTACCAGTCAGATGGTCTAAGCTTGCCATGCCTTTCCAAGCTTAATATCCAATAACTATTCATAATTGAAGTTGGGATTTATTTTAAGATTTACTACCTTTATTTCATTTGTGTTGTTTGTTACATCTAGGTCACTTTAGTTTAACCATATCTAATAAAAAATAATGTTTAAAGGATCATTTGTTTCATTTAGCTAAGTTATCTAGTTAATTATATAGGTTAAGGTCAGTTTTGGGGCTTAGGTTAACCAACCCTTAGTGAGGTATACTTTTGTGTATCTTGATTCTTGACCTTTCAAGAATTGATTCCTAAAGTCTACTAATCCTGTAAAGGTTTCAGTTTCCTATTCTAATTATTAAGTTTCAATTACTTTAGTTTGTGTGAGGTATTTTCAAACTTAAGTGGTTGAATGATGTACATTATGAATGGGATATTATGACTTGCTAAATTTGTGTTTTGAAGTTGATGGAAGGTTACTTATGGTTAAAGGAAGAACCGAATCAAGTTTCGTGCAATTTGGATAAGAATTATCAAAGTTATAACAAGGAGAGGCGGGGCTGAAAAAGTACATGGGCACATGTATTCCCCTATGTTTTTTAAGAGTTGATTGAGTTTTGAGACTAAAGAGAAACACGGACAGATACATTACCTCATGTCCTTGGCTGTGTTCTTTTAGAAAATTTGACTTTTGAGTTTGGAAGTTAGAGTGGAACAGGAGCAGATACATTACCCCATGTTCTTGGTCATGTTCTTTTGGAAAACTAGATTTTTTTTAGCATTAAAGTCAACGTGTATTAGCCGTGCTTTTCTAGGAAACTCAATTTCTTTGAGTTTTTGAGGTTAGAGAGGAACACGAGATGATACACATCCTCATGTTCCATTCATGTTCTTCTAGGTTTTCATTGTTTTGAGATTAAACTAGGGCTTTTCGATAAAAAAGGTGTTTTTGGATGACTTTTAGGGGTTTCAAAAGAGCTAAAAGGTCATGTTTGAACATAATCTTCATTATTATGACTCACCATCCCTTAGAAACATGTTTAATCATAAATTTCTCAAAATATCTAAGCATGAGTCCATCATTTTACTACTTTAACATCAACTACACCAAAATCCATCACTCACAACTCATTCCAACAAAATCACCCTTCAAGTTACGCCAAAAACACCATTCAACACTACCATAGCCTAGCCAACTTCAAAACCATCATAATCTCATGAAAATAAGTTAGTTTTGATGTCTTACCTCATCCCTAATGATAGTTTTCACTTGCATCAGCTAGGAAGGGGATTTAAGACTTCAAGATCACCACAAAACTTGATTTTTTGACACCTTAAACATGTATTAACTCACTCAAGTCAGTTTTCATGCTTAAAATGTTAAAAAACTCATATTCTAATACATTAAAATCTCATGCTTATCTTGACATGGATTTTGTTGTGATGGTGGGTCTCCTTCCTCTTCTAATACTATTTCATCATCTCCATTATCCTCATGTAAAACACATCACATGAGCTAATTAGTGCTATACTTTTGCTAATTCCACTTATTTAGCACGAAGAAGGGGTTAAGGTTTTAGAGAATCTTAGGAGGGTTTCCTAAAAGGAAAGGTGGTAGAAAAGAAGAGAGTATTTATATGGGAAATACAGAAAGGCAAAGTTAGGGTTTTAGAAAAGGGGAAAAGGATCTCCGTTTAGGATTTTGCCATGCAATACGATCTTTTGCGTCTAAATCTTACGTAGTTAATTTTTAATAGTTTGGGGTGCTTAATTTGCCTCTTAGGCTAATAATGATTTAAATATATCAAATAAGTCTAATTTAATTACAATCTTGAATTTTGATTTCACGTAAGCTCCCGGTTTGAGGTAAAATCGTAGTTTTGCAAAATCAAAGCATCCGATGATATTGTTTTAATTTTTAGGTTAATTACAAAAACATGACATGTATTTTGACCAATTTGCAACACATGACCTGTGTTATTCTTTTTTATAATTACCTGACCCGAGTTTCATGCAAAAGTGTCAATATTATTTAATAATTTTAGAATGGCACGTGTCAATATTTTATTGGTTATAAAAATTAATTCTACATTTTACTCAATTTTCTTATTTTAAAAAAATCATTTTTAATATTTTATTTAGTATTATTTTTTATTACATTAATTTCTTTAGACCAATAAGACTCTAACACATTCCCTTTAATAATAATTAATAATATTGATACTTTTTTATAAAATTTGAGTCACCTAATTGTCAAAAAAGATAACACAGGTCATGTGTTTGTAAGTTGCTCAAAACACGAGTCATGTTTTTGTAATTAGCCCTTAATTTTTCTAATAAAAATTTTCATTTAATGAACTATTATTAAATTCTAATTTACTTTACATAAATATTTGCTTTTTTTTTTTTAATTTTCTAAATTTAGGCTTTTAGTTTTTGGCTATTTTATGATTTTTGAAAAATTTTGCCGTTTAAATCCACATATGACTTCAATTAGATTCCATTGACTTCATTTAACTTTGATTTCTTATTGTTGGTGTCTGGATCATTTCAATAATAACTCCTTTTGATAGAATATGAACCACTATAATTAAATGATATGGAGACAATGGATCTCTTTGTCTAAGCCCTCAAGACAACGTAACTCACCAATTATTTTTCCATAAACTATAATTTTATATTCCACCATAGTGACACAAAATATAATCTACTCCACCCACTTCACATTTATGCCCATTTTCAAAAGAACAAACTTTAGAAAATCCCATTAAATGGGATCATATGCTTTATTCATGCCAACTTTAAGTTTACAACAATAGCATTTCCCCATATATTTTTTTTTTTTGAGAAAATGAAACATTTCATGTGCAACCAAGATATTATCATGAATCAATTTACTTGAGATGAATGCACTTTGATTTTCACTAATAATCCCATTCAAGAAAGGTTTAAGCTGATTAACTAGAATTTTGGACACAATCTTATAACAAAATTTACAAAGATTGATTGGTCTAATGTGACTCAAAGAGTCCAACTTTTGAATTTTAGGAATCAAGTTAAGATTAGTAATGTTTGCGGGAATAGAAAACTTACCTAATGAGAAGAAAGATCGAACAACTTTGACAATGGTAGGACTGGAAATATGCCAATAAGATGGGTAAAAAATGCTTCAGAATCCATCTGACCTTAATGCGTTTAATCTCCCCATATGAAAAGTAGCCTATTTAATGTCTTCCTCAGAATTCAGAAATATTAACACACAAGACATCATTATCCTTCAAACTTAATACATTTTCTATCCAATCAGTACATATCCCAAAATTCTTAGTTGATCTATTGGTGACAATATCTTCATAGTTGTGCATATTATTATGATGAAAATGGTGTGTAAGAAGTTACGTATAGATGAATTAAGCCATATAATTATGAAATAAGTTATATGTAAAGGAACTGAGCATTATTATGATGAAAATGGTGTACGTGGTAGAATGAGCCTTATAACGTGGATATGAAACTCAATGTAGAGAAAATAGATTTTTTTTGGTGAAATAAGTCTTATGTCAAGGAATTAGGCTCTAAAATGAGAAATTGAATTTACTTTGTTGAATTGGCCTCTACGCCTCTACAGAATTAGGCTCTAAAATAAGGAATTAGGATTTACTTTGTTGAATTGGCCTCTATAACAAAGAATCCAACCCTATTTTGGTGAAATGGCCCATAAAGTGAGGAATTCGATTACTTTGGTGAATTGCCCCCTACAAGGAGGGATTCGGTCTTTCTTTGGTGAAATGACCATTAAAGTGAGAGATTCAGTCCTCATATGGTGAAATTGGCCCCATAAAGAGGAATTCAGCCCTTGTGTAGTAAAATTGTCACACCCTAAAATATGGTCAAGGCGTGTCCAACTTAACTTCGTATGATACTTAAGCACTACATGCAAGACTATCCTAAACTATTATTTATTATGACCGTTTGTTAATAAGTTTTAACTTTTGAAATCATATAAGTAGATTCTGGAAACAATTGGGTTAGCAACGGAAAATAAACTTTTACAATTATATTTCAAAAGCTACTCTATTGAGAATATCATTATACATATTTACAAATTAGTATTGCCTATTTTGTAATTCAAAAGAAAATGTAGAGTATCTAATATCTTAGTATCAAAATACAAACCATGGGCTCATAGATAAGCCCTTAACAAAAATAAAAGTTCGTAAAGTAAAATTAAAGTCTTAAATAAAATATAATACAATATGTCTAGTGGTTCTAATAGTTCCACTCCTCAGGAAACCCATCGAAATCCATGCTACACCCCATGTAGTCATAAGAATCATCATCAAAGTTGTCAACACCTGAAAAAGAAAGAAATGAGCCGAAGCCTAGTACAACAATGACATAAGCACATTCAACATGGATCATGCACACGTATTCTAAATGCAATGTAACATACAACAATTTATATCTTTTTAAATGTAGATGTAGCAAGTCAATAATGGAGTACTCACACTTTCACAACACGCCATGGGAATATGGGGGCCCTAAGTAGAAGTACTTGTTCAGGGGGTTAATATAAGCAACCTGAATACTTGTATTTCCTATAGGAATATCTATAGTAATAGCTTTATTTAGGATTCACAACCATTACACATCTTTACTTATCATAATCCACAATATCATTTAGTTTAACCAGTCCCATAAATGTGAACTAAATGCATAGTACTTCTACTAAGCATAAGTAAACGTTAGTCCAATAACATTTTCTCTATCAGCTATCCGTTGAGCCACTAATCATTATCTTTAACAAAGATAGAGAGTGGTCTAAGCACTTAACTATCATATTAGTATTGCCTAGCAAGGTTATTGCTCCTCAGACCAGATTATATGGTCATGCACAATCATAAATAAGTTATTAAGACATCTTTAATTAATAATTTATTAGAATGTCTATCTTAACACACAACACACAAGTTACTACGTACCTGAATAGATAATTGATATCTGTTATGAGCCAAATAGTCAACTCAAAAGTACATAACAACTGTTCAAAGAAAACATTTCTCATAAGAATGAAGTCCATAATTAAATGTTAAATTTAAATTACATTATTCAATTTAATTAATGCCTTATGCAAGGAATCAAATTAGCATTTAGGTATATATATGCATTGATTTATTTATTCATTAATTATTATTTTTTTCTTTTTAGATATAAGGCATTGTCACGGCCATAATAGAGGCCATGATTTACATCACGGGCATAGTCACGTTCATGATCAAGGGCGTCTTAAATTTTGTAAAAGATACATTGGAGATCACGCTGAGCATTATGGTCATGATTTGAGTCGTCGTTTAGATTATGGTAGTAGTTTACGTCAAGAAAATTATGCTGAGAGGATCATGGGTACTATTATAGTCGTAATCTTGCCAAAATAAATCTCTCGAGAAGATAACACCCTACATCATGCCCGTGACACTGAGGGTATTAACTTTGATGTTTTTGTTTCCAAATTTTTGAAATTTTGCATCACCTAACTAGTTGATATGATCTCTTTTTCAACAAAAACATCCCTGCATCAACATATAATCTTAATATCAAACTTCTGTAAATCCCTATCCATACTACACTTACATGTACACATCCTTAACTTCATCGACAACAAAGGATTTTCATATAGAAGTTTAAGTTATGAATAATCTACTTTGTTACTAAACCTTTACTTATTTAACACACTAATAACATTCATAACCATACAGTCAACAATATACAAACTAAATAAGCTCACCTATTTTACAAAAAGAATAAGACAATCTTTACTATCCTTCTTTTTAAGTTATAGAAGCTTCTTCAAGCTTAACCCTAACCTTTTTCTCAATTCTAATCTTCTAACTCACCTAAGAGTTCATTAAAATAGAAACTAATTTTTGTGGAAGAAATTAATAAGTTGATGAATAGAGAATGTGAGTATCACTTTACCTAAATTAAACTTTACTTGAAAATTGGAAATTTTGACAGAATTTGGTGAATTTCTAAAAGAAATTTTGGTAAGGAAAATGGAACTTCCCTAACTACTAATGCTGTTAGAAATTGGGGTTCTTTAGGGTTTTTTTTTTTCATTTAACTTAAATAATTATCTATAAAGTTTCTTTGACATTAGGACCATGTGATATTTATCTTATCCTTAGGGAGTTATCGGATATATGGAGGGGCATGGTAAAGTGAAGACTATAGGCTAATGGGCTTGTGCTTAAGTAATTGGGCTTAGGTTTATATTGTGAAATAGACTTCTATGGGTTTTCAAAATTACAAATAAGAAGATTAAAATTGAAACAAATGCTTAGCCCATTTGAACTTGTTTGAATGGACATATCATTTTACAAAGCACAAAGTCAATGTTTTCAAAAATTTATAAAAATTGCTAGTAGGTTCTATTCAACTTTGGTTGCAATCACCAACATAGGCAAGTGCATCGAAGTAGCGTAGAAAGTATTAGGTTGTATTCCTTAGGGATAATCGACATTTATTGTACTTACATTTTGTTTATTATCTAGCTAAACAAAAATTTAGCAAAACATAGCAAAAACAAAAGCTAAACTAGGGTTGAGGCTAAAAGTATGTACATGTTTTCAGGGTAAAATTTAGGATATAAGTTTGTAAATGAAAAAAAAACTTAGGATTTGCCTCAACAATTCCTTTTCATGTGATTTCTTAACAAACTCAAGGAGTTGTTTGCTGGGTATATTTATACTGTCAGATTCACTAAGATAAGAAGGTCAAAAACTTTAGATCTAGATCAAACTACTAGAATCTCTTCACAAGCTATCAACAATCTAGATCCGCATAAAGTTTAAGAATCCATTGTTTAAAAACCTATTTTAACAATTTAAAAAAAAGTGACAGAAAGTTTTACCATCCTTCTCTCAAGGTGATTATGAGTAACTTCATTAGTAACCTATATCTATTCAAAGGAATGATCTCTTAATCTATTGAGTTGAAATCAGACATGTATCTAAAAGACGCACCATGCATTTAGACCCATAAAGTTAAGTTTGAGCTACTAAATGCAAATACCCAGTCAATATTCAATTAAAACACATCTTGGAATCACATGAATCAAGTGTTGAATTCACAAACCCTAAGTTAAGATGGTTATCTCTATACAAATGAATATTATATATTAGGCACATATAGGCCTTGCAAAAACAAAATTTGGCTTTAAAATGAAATTAACTAGAAAAACTCGTCTTTAGTAAGAAGAAACAATTCTCTCACAAAAAATTCTCTTATTAAAAAGTTAGTAATTTGTTACATATGGTACACTTCCCATTGGACATCTGTGCATATTTATTTATAGGCTATAAGCACATAAATCATGAAGATTTTATTTGTTGACATGGTAGATTCTTTATAACAGATTTCATACTTATCTTCACACATGATCTATTTACATATCATAACATCATAAGTCATAGTAATATGTTTTATAGCATAAACATTTACATATTTAAATTTGTAAATTCTTCTATATGTTATGTAATATATAGTATGCATATATGTTATAGTACTATATAAAATTTGTATATTCCAATATGTCATATAAGATATGTATATATATTTATTTGTTATATTAATATGTAAAATTTTGTTACGTATAATTTGAATAGGAATTATATTTTAAATGTTATATAGAATATAATTGTATTTGTATGTCATATATTTCATTATATAAATTAAAAAATATATGTATCATATGGATAGAAATCTTATATGTTATATACGATATGTATGTATATAAATTTAAAATTTATTGTAATATATTAAATTTGTAAATGTTTATGTTATAAAAATATATAAAAATAATAAATTTTCATATATGTTATAAAGGAAGTGTATATATATATATATATATTTAAGTTATACTAATATACAAAATTTTTATATGTTCTTATATGTTATATTAGATATGTAATATGTATGTTATAATTATATATAAAATTATATATGCAAAATTTGCATAGGATAATTTCCTCAACAGGGTAATTTGGACCGCTATCGTCATCCCCATGATCTATTTACATATCATAACCAGATAAATCAAATACTACATCCTCATCACCTGTACCTGAAAAATGAAAGGAATGAGTGAAATTGCCCAGTACGCCAATCCATAAAACAAATGCATATGCACACGTAACATAAATATCAAATGTAACTTAATTAAATTCAAATAACTAGATTATTATCTTTATTAAGCCAGCAAATCAACACAGTCTAGAACTACTGTACATCAGTCCCAAACCCGGGATAACTCAGATCCCATTAGAAATCAACCAACTCTTTGAAAATAGGTAATTATATACATATATTGGTGAATGGGTACTCCCCAAACACCCGCGGCCATATTGCCAAATCACCTAAATCTACCGGAATCATCTCCAAGTGCAACTCCACTAGGGACAATGACACACAAGGATCATCAGGGTGCCTCAACAATATCACTGTCTGCCAGGTCTTTATTGGTCAAAACCAAAGACATCTAGAAAAATAAATTAAGCCAAATAGAATTAAGTTCATTTATATATATGTTCCTCCAGACAACAATCAGAAAACTAAACCTGCAAGTAAATACAACAAACAAGGAAAGGTTATACCTTTTCAATTTTAGGAAAATTCTCCAAATCCAAAATCCCTTATGAAAAACAACAGAAAATCTCTAAATCTCCTTTTATGGAAACTACAACAACAACTTCTTCTTCTTCTATCAAACTCCTCAAAATCCCAAAAGAACATATCTTTCTCCAAAATCCTAATATGGAAATCAACAAAAATAGACAAATTTCTTCATAAAATCGAACTTTTATAGAATCTTTGATTTATTTGATAAGAACTTAACTTTAATTCTTTATGAAACCCAAACCCTAGGTTTCTTCAATTATCATCAGATAAAAACTCCTAAAAGAACAACTTTCTCCAAAACCCTAGATTTGAGAAATTAATAAGAACAGACATGATTTATCAAAAATAATATTTTCCTTTCAAATCTATGATAAAGAAGATGTAACTTACTTGATTCAAATCTTACTCCTTGATTGATTCCCCGAAGAACAGATCCTAATTGAAAACTAGGGTTTCTCCAAAGAACTCCTTCAAAAACACAAAAATCTATGAGAAAGATGTTTCCATATAAATCTATACTAATCTTGATTAGATCGACTTACCAGGATCAAAGATCTTGTTTTCCTTCATATTTCCCTCTCAAGCACTCTCAAAACCCTAACAAACACTCTCTGGTTGAAAAGAAAGGAAGAACTTATGAGAAATACAAACCCTAAAATTCTATTTATAATAAACATTTCGGCAGGGAAGCTGGCACCTATGCCGATGGCCTTTCCTTCAACGCCGACGGTCTTTATGCCGCCTTTCATCAATCTTCACAAAAAGTCCAAGAGCTTTACACCGGCGGCTTTCACATATAGGTCGGCATCCTAGAGACCAATTTTCCTTTGTTAAAAGCTATTCTTCAAACATCTCTAGATCATAGACAAAACCATTAACTTAATACTAAAGTGGACCATAAAACCCTCTTATTTTTCAACATATGACAACTTTTGCCCTTTATCATAATTTATTGAAGATTTACTATTTTTAAGGATTTGTTGACCATCATCAAAGTGAGGGATGATTATTATATCTCATTTATTAAGGTTGATCATAGAACCCTTTTATTTTATAACAAATGACACATTTGTCCTTCATTATAAAATCTTTATCTTTATATTACATTTCTCCCCTCTTAAAAGAAACTTTCATCCTCGAAAGTTATCCGAATCACTATCTCCTTTTTATCCATGTATCCATCAGTTCTCTGTCACACCTTTTCTTTTTGTTTCTGATTCTTTACACCATATTGACCCATCTTCATGCTTATATCTGCTAGCTAAAATATAATTCCATTGACGTCTCTTTAATTCTTAACTTTCACCACTCGATTTGGATTCACTTCCTCCGTTACTTCATAACACACCTCTTGACTATAACTTAAACTTATTAACAATATTCATCAAGAAATCTTGCCTTAACTTCATTGTATTAAATCTTCATTTCGATTCCTCGAGCGATGTTGAGAAAGCTTAAAATCTTAACTATAGTTTTAAATTCCAAAGGTCAAATCTCACATTACTTTGTTATTTCAAATGATCATAACATCTATGTCTCTATTGGTTAATCAATTTTTTTTCCATTATTGTCAGGCACCATAGTTAATCCACAATTTTGTTTACCATTTGTGCCATTCCAATTGTCTCTCAAACTTGTATTACCTTTTTATATAATAATTTATATCTTCATATAAATTTTCTTTAAGAATCATCTCAAAATTCATCATCATAGATTAATATAGATGTCATCCTTATTTCTCCATCCATAGATTTCCCGTAACTCACTAAGATGATATTTCTTCTTAAAATGGGCATTCCACATGCACATTCATATCTTCATAGGATTTAAGTATTCTCTAATTTATATTGGTTATCTCAATACTTTTTCTCTACTCTTCAACATGATCTTTCTCATGTCATCTAACAAATATCGCTCTGAAGAGACCAAGGCTACTAAATTCTCATTCCTCTTCCTACTCAGAGCTTCTACCGCGACATTCACTTTTCCAGGGTGATATTGTATATCCGCATCAAAATCCTTTATTAGTTCCAACCACCTCCTTTGTCTCATATTCCAATCTCTCGGTTGAAAATATACTTCAAGCTCTTGTTATTCATGAAGATTTTGCACTTCTCATCAAGTAATTTGTGTCTCCAACTCTTTAACGTATGAACTATGACTACCGGTTCCATTTCATGAGTAAGTCAATTCTGTTCATAAGGCTTTAACTATCTAGATGCATATACTATAACTTTACCTCCTTGCATCAAAACACAATCTAGATCTTGTATAGAAGCGTCAATACCAATAATGTACTCTTTACTACTCATTGGCAAAGTTATCATCAGTGTAGATACTAACTTTTCTTTTAACTATTGGAAACTACTTCCACAATTATCATCCCACACATACTTCACTCCCTTTTGAGTCGTTTTTATTAAAGGATTTAGAAAAATTTGAGAAATCCTCTACAAATCTCTTGTAATATCTTTCCATTCCTAGGAACTTCTAATTTTCGATACATTCTTAGGAGTTGACCATTCCCTTATAACTTTCTCCTTTTCAGAATTTACTGAAATTCCATTTCCATCCACAATATGTTCTAAGAGAAACACTGGCTCCAAAAAAAACATATGCTTGGTGAGCTTGGCATACCACTTTTCTTCTTGTAACGTTCTCAAAACTAATCTTTTCATTTCAAATCTACGATAAAGAAGATGTAATTTACTTGATTCAAATCTTACTCCTTGATCGATTCCTCGAAGAACAGATCCTAATTGAAAACTAGGGTTTCTCCAAATAACTCCTTCAAAAACACAAAAATCTATAAGAAAGATGTTATTTCCATATAAATCTACATGAATCTTGATTAAATCGACTTACTCGTATCAAAGATCTTGTTTTCCTTTATATTTCCCTCTCAAGCGCTTTCAAAACCTTAACAAACACTCTCTGGTTGAAAAAAAAGGAAGAACTTATCAGAAATACGAACCCTAAAATTCTATTTATAATAAACATTTCGGGCAGTAAAGCTGGCACCTACGCTGACGGATTTTCCTTCAACGTCGACGGCCTTTATGCCAGCTTTCACCAATCTTCACAAAAAGTCCAAAAGCTTTACACCGATGGCTTTCACATATAGGCCGATGGCCTAGAGATCAATTTTCCTTTGTTAAAAGCTATTCTTCAAAAATCTCTAGATCATAGACAAAACCATTAACTTAATACTAAAGTGGACCATAAAACCCTCTTATTTTTTAACATGTGGCAACTTTTGCCCTTTATCATAATTTATTGAAGATTTACTATTTTTAAGGATTTGTTGACCATCATCAATGTGAGGGATGATTATTATATCTCATTTATTAGGGTTGACCATAGAACCATTTTATTTTATAACAAATGACACATTTGCCATTCATTATAAAATATTTATCTTTATATTACATTTGTAATATTCATCTTTAATTTCATATTATTTCTCTTGAATCTATATTTAATGTTTATATCTATGGAGAAATAATCAATTTAACTCAGGGTTTGTAAATCCAAGACCTGATTCATGTGATTTCAATGTATTTTAATTGAAAATTGATTGGGCACTTGTAATTAATAGCTCGAACCTTAATTCATGAGTTTCTATGAGTGTACCATGTAGATTCATGTCCGATTTCAACTGAATAGATCGAGAGATTATTTTTTGAATAGATCTAAGCTTCTAATGAAGTTTCTCATAATCACTTAGAGATCAAATGGTGAAACTTTTTATCGCTTGATTTTAATTCCATTAAAATCGGTTTTAATCAAAAGATTCTTAATCTTTATGCAAAACTAGCTTGCTGATAGCTTATGAAGAGATTCTAGTGATCTAATCTAGATCTTGAGTTTTTGACCTTAAAGAGGCTTTAGCTTACCTTAATGAATCCAATGGTACAAGTATACTTAGTAAAAAACTCGTTGAGTTTGTTAAGAAATCACATGATAAGGACCTAGTAAAGCAAATCTTAAGCTCTTTCTTGCATTAACAAACTTATCTTCTAAATTTTCCTTGAAAACGTCTATATAATTAGTATTAATCTTAGCTTAGTGTTATGTTGTTCATAATATTCTTCTAAGTTTTACTTTGGCTAGATAATAGATAAAAAGTAAGAACAGTAAATACTGATGATCCTAAAAAAATACGACCTAGTACTTTCTATGCTACTTCTATAGATGTGTAAACCCCTAAAGTTTTGAGATCAATTAAAGCTTAAACCCTAATTAGAAAGTCAACCGGAATCCCAAGTCAACAAAGCCCTAGTCTTTTCTAATCGTTCAAGTTCGACATTCTCGATTAAGCAACCCTAAGAAAGTAAGTAAGAGTTTAGTATGTAGAATAGTTTGTAATAACTGAGGAAGCTTAAAAATATTAGATTAGTTAAACCACAATTCGTTTTGAGCACAACCGGACACAGTTTTCGGAAAGCGTGTCCCGAGACTCAGATTAGTAAAAATATTTCGAATATACCGTTAGACTCGTAAAAATATAAGGTTCCAAAAATATCAATTTCAAAATTTTTCGGTAACTAAAAATATCAAATATCGCAATTATACGTGTTTTTTCTTACTATAGGTACTTAAATTGTCATGTCTACTTTACATAATACTATTTTCTACTATTCTACACTATTTATCTATCTCTATTTTTTCTTACACCCTGCTCTCACAAACCATACCTCTATTTCTTACAATTTTCATTTCCAATACAACTTCACATCTTTCATATCTTATTTTCATTAACAAAAATACAAAAAAAAGAATAAATTTTTTCCTCCCCTCTACTACAAGATTTGCACTGGCCCCCTCTCTCCATCTCCTCTATTTTTTTTTCATTTATTTAATTAACACAAATTTCCTCCCACATTTTTCTATAAATACCCCCTCTTCTTCCACTTCTTTCACACCTTCCATACACTAAAAATACTCTCTCAAATTCTCTACAATAATTCTCTACCAAGAGTTCTCTCAAGTTTAGATCCTTTAGGTAATATTTCTTCAAGTTTTTTTATGTTCATTTACTTAGTATGAGCTTAGTGTGTGTTTTCTAAACCATGAAGCTTAAAGAAAGCAACAATAAGTTCATACTTTGTTTTTGTTCATAAATCAAATTTCTTTTATGTTGCTTTCATATATGTTTAACTAGATATATCTATATAGCTATATATATCTTTTAAAACATATAAGCTCCTTTGTTTTGGAATTTATTTACTTTCATGTTGTTTTTAAGACTAGTCTTTCTAGTCTTAGACTTGACTTCATCAAGTTAAAACATTTTCTTTTTCTTTATGGGATTAGTCTATTCTTAGTCTCGGGATACCTTGATGAAGCTAAGGTTCTAATACTTGATATATTATTTGCTAGCTTATTCCTTTACCTATTATGTCTTTCTTATATTTTCATGATTCATATTCATAATCATCCATGAATATATTGATTTTGTCTCAACAAGATAAATGAGGAAAGGTTTTCTTAAAATAGAGATTCTTTTTAGAAATAAAAGTAGGAAATAATTTTTCATAAAACAAAGGATTTATCTTAAAAAACTTTTCTAAGAAATCTAGAGGAGTTCATAAGAATTTTTACAAACATATATAACATAGAAAGAACTTCTTGAGCAAACAAAAGTTTTACTAAAACTTCATTTTCATCAAGTACTAGTTTGACAAAAAGAAATTCTTTTCATGAAAATAGAATAATCTTAAGAAATAAGGAAATTATTTCTATGAAGATAGAATTGTTGTTATTTTCAAAAAGTATTAGAAACTAAGAAAATAAAATCATTCTTTAAAAATTTAAAGGACTAAGGAAATGAAATTTACTTACTTAAAATAACTTGAAATATTCCCTAGCAAAATAAGAGGAATTTTCAAAAGTTTTACTTTTCTTTAGAAGACTTTGTTTTTACAAAAATTTATGGTTTGAGACAACTTCATTAATTTCATACATTTGATATGAGTCAATAAATAAATATATATATATATACACATTCCAAAGGTTTTACAAACTATCATAATACCTATCTCTTTTATATGAGTTTTGTTAAAAGAAGAAATTCAGGTTTAGATAAAAATCGTGATGAATCTTATCACCACTATTTCGGAACCCAAACGACCTAGTTTGATGAAAATAGTTTTAGAAATAGATAGATCTTTTCGAGTAGATGAAAAACGGTATATAATATGTGAAATTCCGAGTTAAAATAAGCAAGTTATTGCTATTTTAAATTGGAATTTTCTCCAATTCAATTTTACCGCGATTTTAAGATAGATTTAGAGTTTTCTAAGATAAAAATTCTATGAAAGACTCATTGTGGATATTTCATCTTGTTTAGGTGAAGAAGGAACCGAGATCACTTTCTCGAAAGACTACTTTGATTAGAAGCTACCGACATGGAGTGAGTTAATTCTTTACTAAGTTAGATTTCCTTGTTTGTGCTTGTAGGTAGTAGCACTAGAAAATAAGGAAAAGATAAATGAACAATTATTGTGTGATTTGGATTTATGATTGGTTGAATATAAGTTAAGAATATCGAAAGAGGAATTGATAAATAAAGTGTGATTCTTGCATTGATATGATGAATATTGTTTTTTATCACCTATAACTTGAACTCAACATTATTTGGTTAAACTTATATTGAAAATAATTCATGCATATCATATTTGTGAGTCACATTTATTTCAGTACTATTCTTTGTGTGGGAAAACGAGGAAGTTGTAGTGATGGCTAGTAGGAGCCCGAAAGTCTACATGGACCAGTAGGAGCCGGAAAGTCTACAGGGCGAGCAAGAGCCAGCAACTCTACAAATATTGATGGTCGTATGGGCCTGTAACCTCCCAACCCCCGACATGGAGGGCGTAAAATCCATGCTACATATGATTTTCGGTTAATCTTATGTATTTTGTTTGCTCATGTGATTGGTGCATTCTTATATGATTGTTTAAATACTTGTTTGATATATGGAAATGTTTTGTAGATAGGAATTATCTCACTAAGCTAGTTTTGCTTATACTCCTATAGCTTTTGTTACAATATGATTACCTATGATTGGCACCGAGGAGCCCCGTATGCCAGGTATGAGCCAAAGCTACTAGGAGTTTTTGGGAGAAGTTATATATGTTTGGTTTTGAACATAGACTTCTAAGAAAATCTCTATAGTAAGCTTATGTTATAGTTATGTATATTTTGTTGATGGTTTAGTTAACCAAAACTATTTGAGACGGGGGAATGCCCCCAAGAAGTTGTAAGAGATTATTATCCAAATGAATATTCCATGTTTATTTCTATAAGTTCTTGCATGCTTTTATTATCTACTTAAATGTAATACCCCTGTGAGACTCCTATTATCTTGGAAGCACACCTTGCATGTGATATCGAAGCTCGGCATGACTAAGGTTGTCATTCATTAGCTTTAATATTATATGCGGCGGATTGCCACATTTAGGGTACCCTCCGGGACATGACAAGATGCGCCCACCTATATTGATGATTGCAACCGAAGTTAAACAGAACTTATTAAAACTTTTATAAACTTTTGGAAAACTTAAATTTCATGTTTTTTTAAAAGAAAAAACCCACCGACCACATATTAACATATGATATGTTATTTTATAATTGATATTAATCTTAGCTTAGTGTTCTGTTGTTCATAATGTTCTTCTGAGTTTTTCTTTGGCTAGATAATATATAAAAAGTAAGTGCAATAGATGCTGATGATCCTAAAAAAATACGACTTAATACTTTTTATGCTATTTCGGTAGGTGCGCCTACCTATGTTGATGATTGCAATCAAAGTTAAACAAAACTTATCAGAACTTTTATAAATTTTTGGAAAACTTCAATTCCATGTTTGTTTTAAAAGCAAAAACCCACCGACCACATATCAACATATGATATGTTATTTTATATTATGAATATATATTTATATATACACATTACACATAAACAAATATATCACATATAACATATATAATAGGTGTGCTATACATATTTCATGTATAAATATTTAGCATATTATTACAACAGAAAATTTATATATATATATATATATATCCTAAATAACATAAAAGAACATATACAAGTCTTGTATATTAGTATAACATATAACATATACCCTAGTATAATATATTACAGTAACATATAATATATATATATATATATATCTTAATTTAATATATTACTATAAAATATGAAATATACATATCCATTATAAGATATATAAACACATTATATGTTTTTTTCTTTTTTATCTTTAATATTTTTTTCTTAATAATAATAAACTTTAGTGTGTCATCCCACTAGCCTTGCGAGGACTCCTCCAGTGTTCAACCATTTGGGTTGGCTCTCCATGTGCTCTAAATGAGTCTGATCATCTTGGTACATAGAGAGTAAAGCCTCCAACCATTGTTGTATCTTCTTCAAAACATCCATCAACGTTGGCTCTTATGCCAATATCTTACTGGATTGACTCAAGGATTTAGTTATTAGTTTATTAACTATGATATTTTGATTCAACTATAGATTTAGGTGATTTTCTTTTATGCTTCTATATCGAATGTGTTTTTCTAGACTCGTCACAGAGAATCAAACAATCTTATAAATTTAATAATTTAAGATGAAAAACAGGCTTGCTTTTATTTTGAGCAATCTGTCACTTTTATACAACAAGTATTGGCAATTACAGCCACTCAACTAGTCGCCTATTTTTCTTTCTTTATTCCTCATCCAATTCTTACATTTGCACTTTTGATTCATCACTTGCCCACCTGGTTCACCACCTCATAACATGACAAAACTTCACTCAATCAATTACACAAGACTTGGACACATAACATAAATAATAATAATAATGAAGACGAATATTTACACACCTTCTTCCATAATAAAGAATGACCCACCCTCAATAATCCAAATACACCAAAATGCACATAAAACTAAAATCAATTTTATTTCACCTCCATACCACCATTATCTTGACGCTTTTGATTTTGTTGCTCTTCCTTCACCATACGAGAAATTAAGGCCCGAGCCATGAACCTTAATGACACTACAAAGATTGTGTTATCCAGGATTTACAAAAATCCCAGTAATACCTCATGATATTTTTGTTCCAATGATAACTTTGTCCATTCTGCAAATTTGAACGAGAAAAGTGCTTTCATCGTAACCGGAGCTTGCTATTTTTCTGTCAACTTTTTAAACAACATGATCAGACATGCTATAATGGAGATGAGATACGTAAGATCAAACTGAACATGAGCCAGCTGTTGTTCTCTTCTTGGACAAGTGGCAACCTCATTAGAGTTTTGCAAGATGTCCATCCAATGATATAACATGCAAATATATGTGGGCTTATATTGGCATGATATCTAATGATGTTTTAATGAATGCAAATTTAAGGTTTACAAGATGAACTATTAAAAGGAGAAGAATAATTGAAAGAAATAGGTGTATATGAAATCTTTGCAACGGTTCATTAAGAGGCTAGCCTCTGTATTTAAAGAAAAAGATTATTATAAATAATTGACAACTCTCCGGTTTACGTAATATATTAAACAACATGCACTCAAGTGTTTGTCCTTATTTCTTGAGAACAAACTCAAAGTTATTATTAAAATAGCATACTCAAACGATTGCAACGAAGACCACAATGATAGGGAAATTTTAGCTATTTACATGGTCTGTTTTCTCAAAAGTGTAGAAGGAATCGTGAGTCATGTTCCCTTTCCGTATTTCCCCTAATCAGGTTTTCACTCTGTTATTTAGTCTACTTAGTATTATATTTTTCTTTTAGTGCAATAATGTTATCATAATAAAACAGGCAAGTCTAAACCAATTTGATGTATGTCACATTTATGTTAGGAAAAGATCAATCTTTTCCTCTTATCAATGCGATCAAAAAAAATAATAATAAAAAACAAAAGAAAACAAAAAGCAAATCGACACTAGGATATAACGTAAAAAATCAAATGTGAGAAAAACTACAGGACCAACATTGCTCAAATCTTCCACTATAAACAATATAATGGGATTATAATTTTTTTCCATTACATCTATCTAGTGGATCATTCAATTTTTCACCACAAATCAGTGGATTATAATAGGAGCAAGATTTCCTTCATCTAGAATTTCTCACTCTAGGGTTTCCTCACTTTTCTCTCTTTCTCTCTCTATAACTCTCTATCTAGGCTTGAGAAGAGGTATATACGTGTTCCTTACAAACCCTAGGACAATAAGGAGAATATATATGCAACAACATAAGGAAAACTAACAGACACTCAAGGTTGTCAACATTTAATTAAAAGCTAGCGGTTTTTGATTTGGGTGCTAACCTTTAGCATTCTGGAGCAATGCTTATACACCTGCAGTTACCTCCCTTGTTGCAGGTGTACATCACAGAATTTCTTGTTTTTGCACAAAACTCCTTATATCCAAGTCTTTTTCCAAGTATATCAAATATACTTAGGATATCCTTGATTCAAAGTCATCTAAATATATAAACATATATTTAAGATCTCCTCGTGCAAGCATACTGGTCCATTTCTACTTTGATTTCAAAGTCTTTTAAATATATATCCGATATATATTTAGGCTCCCTTTGGTTATAGACCCATATGAGTTGGATCTATAACCCAACAATTTATAAGTCAAATTAGTGATTATTCAACTAATATTTAAACCTAACATGTATACCTAAACTAAAATTATTCACTTAGAGTGAAGCTCGCAATCCTAATCATTCATCATCTTTATAACCCTATCACAAAATTATAAATCATGTTATTTTTCTTGATATTTTATTTACATAATTATTTTGATTGGATTGAATTTTAAGCTTACATGTCTATGGGTCTTATTATTTAACTAAAAAGATGTGTTTATATGAAATTCTTATCCTTTTGAAACAGATAATTTGTTCAAGTCATGTTTCAATTAATTATGTGTGAATCCAATTTATGCATCCTACAACTTGTTTCGTTGTAACTTATCTAAAAATCCCTAATTGATTTTCCATCAATTGGCCATATAGTTCCTTATTGTTCTTAAGATCTAAATTCATAGGTTTGACTTGATGATTTAGGATTTTGTTCTTATTAAAATTTCAATGATGTCTAATTCAATTTTTTAATTATCTTATTAGCTTTAATCTAGGTTTATACTAGATTTAATAAAAAGCCTGAAAGAAATTTGTACCATAGACTTAAAATTATGAGAGGTTTTAGGTTTTTCTGTTATTTGATTTTCTATCATTTCTCTTTTCAATGTTGCAGTAAGGTAGGAGCTATTAAAATGGATTTTGAGAAAGAAAGGGGTAAATAGTACTAGTAAGGAAATTGATTACTAGATGTATAATTTGCTATGTCGATAAGCCACCATTTATTTATTTTTGTTTTATTCTGTTTTAATATATTCTTCATAAGCTTCACTTGATTCACATTTGTACATTTATTTGTCATTCTACACAAATTTTATGTATATAACTTTTATATATTACTACAACATATAATATATATCCTATATAACATATATGAAAATTTATTAATTTTATATATTACTGTAACATAAAAATTAACAAATTTAATATATTACTATAACATTTTGAATATATACGCATACATATTTGATATAACATATAAGATATCTATCCATATGATTTTTTTAACTTATATAATGAAATATATGATATACAAATACATATCCTATATAACATGTAAAATATATATCTTATACAAATTATATGTAACAAAATTTTACATATTAATATAACAAATAATATATATGTCTTATATATGATATATGGGAACTTATAAAAATTGTAGGGAAAAAGTTCCTTTTAATACTTGAACTTTGGCCAAATGGACAATTAGGTACTTGAACTTTCAAAAAGACCAATTTCATATCTAGCCAAACTTTTCGTGCACCTTTTCACTACCTCACCCAATTATTATCTCTTAAAGTAATGAACACGTGTCAAGCAATGATTGGGTAAGGTAGTAAAAAAGGCCACGAAAAGTTTGACTAGCTATGAAATTGATCTTTTTAAAAGTTCATATATCTAATTGTCCACTAGGCCAAAGTTCATTTAGCAAAAAGGGCATTATTCCTAAATTTTATATATTACTATAACATATAAAAGATATATACATATTGTAAACCCCTAGATTTCATGATAATCTTATAGGCAAACCTTAAAATCGATATTGGAATTGACTAAAGTCAAACCGAGTCAACTCTAACCTTAGAAACCTTAAACATATTCTAAGACCCTAAAATACTAGACAAGTTAGATAAGTGATGAAAACCCTAAGAATAAGTTAAGTATAAGTTTTATACCCTAAAATAGTAGGAGTTTCCAAAACCCTAACCTTTTGGAACTTTTCGACAAGGATTTTTGTATCCGATTACAAACATGTAAATCAAGGCAAAATAATCCGACAAATAATTAATAGTGAAATAATATTAAGCTATCTTTATAATATCAGATAAAATTTTATAGACTCATAAAAAAGTCAGTTTTAGCGCTTATACGCGTATTTTATTTTCTAACGGTAAACATTTTGTCATTTCAATTACTATGTGCTCCTATTTGTTTCGATCACTTTTGTCCCTATTCTTACAAACCTACTCTTGCAACACCTTAACCTATTCTTACACCACATCAAAATTATCTACTTTATAACACTTCTCTTAATCTTTCTTGTCTCTCTCTCTTTCTCTCTCTCTCCCCTCTCACCATCCCTCCCCCCTCCCTCCACCACAGCACCCCCCTCCCCCCTTCTCTCTGTCCTTATTGTCATTGGCCATGCCTTCTCTCACTCTTTCAATTTTTATTTTTTCTCAATTATTTTTCATACTTTAATTCACCTAATTTTCCTCTATAAATACCATCACTCCTCCTTCTCATCTTTGCTTTATAACTTCTCTTTCACTCTCAAAAATTTCTCTTAAACTCTCCCCTTCCTTGTAAACAATAACATCACGGCCACCCTGCCCAATCTCTTTCCCTCTCTCATCTCATCTTTCTCTTTCAATAACACACTCATTTCCTTACTTCCATTTAGGTAATCACCTCAAAAACATCTCTTATGTTATGATAATATAAATTTTGTATGAATTCCATGCATGTTCCTAAAGAAAATTCTCCCCATGATGCTCAAAAGCTAGGGATGGAAATACATGATATCATACATGACTCAAAACTTTGTTTATGATTATATTGTTTCTATCCTTGTTACTAAATTAACATTTATATGTATGTATCTACATGATTAATTTTTGGAGCATATCGCTCACTAACCTAACATTTTATTTCATGTTCTTTACCTCATACAATTTGTTTATTTCATGTTTTGAGACTTGTCCTTAATCAAAGTCTTAGACTTGTCCATCTTTAAGTCAAAATAAAAGGAGACTGGATTATTTCAACTCTCGGGGAGCTTTGACTAAAATATAAGATTCTCACTTTATCTTATTTCATTTTGCTTCATTTTATTTATTTCATAAAGTGATTGGATTGTTTCAAATCTCAGGGAACCTCAATCATGACTAAGACTCTCCTGTTTCTAATTTTTGTTATCTTTGTATTTTTATTACTATCTTTGTCAACTCTTTATTTCCTTAAGTTCATTATTTTCATAACAGTATTTTTGAAGTGTTAAGTTCATATACATAAGTGTTCACAGTGATATTGTTATTAGTAAATTTCCTAAACTCCATATGTTGACTGTAAGCCCCTATTTTTTATATTACGGTTTATGCCAAAACCCTAAACCAAAGGTCAACCAAAAACCCTAAAGTCAACCAATCTATAATAAACCCTAGTGGATTTAGATTCGACAATCACATGCTCTTAATCCCTAAACAACGGAATTGAGATAATTATAGATTATAGTCTATAATAATATAGGGAAACTTAAAAATATCATATCCGTTAATTTTTAGTTTGTTTCAGATCGAACGGGATCAGATTTTGAAAACTGTGCCTTAGTACACTGGACGGTAAAAATATTTCAATAACACTGTTAGATTCGTAAAAATATAAAGATTTCAAATATATCAGTTTTATAATTTTTCAACATCTAAAAATATCAAATATAGCTTAATTACACATATTTTCTTTACTTCCAGTAGTAATTTGTCTTATATATTATTCATAGTACTATTCTACACTATTCATTACTATTTACCTATTTCTACTTTTTTACCACCTATTCTTACACTCTACCATACATATTTCTTACTTTTTACTTTTCCCATACAACTTTAATGACATCATACCTTACAAATTATTACTTTCCATTAACAAAATTACAAAACAAATCAAATCTCACCCTCTCTCCCTCTTCTTCAAATCGGCGCCTCCTACACACATGCACAATTATTTTTCTTTTTTATTTTATTTAATTTATATAATTTGCCCTCCACAAAACTTTATAAATACCCCATCTTCCTCCATTTCTTTCACACGTTCATTTACCATAACAAAACTCTCCCAAAATCACTACTCAAATCCTCTATTCAAAATCTCTCCTCATCTTCCCATATTTCTACAATCCACATGCTACCACGACCTTTCTTTTTCTACCTTTCATATTTCTAATTTAGGTAAAACTCTTACCTATACCTTCTTACCATGTCATGTAATTTAACATGACCATGGTATATGTGTCATAAACATCTAAGTGTTATAAAAGCAATACTATGTTCATTTTTTGTTCTTATTCATGAATAAATATCATTTTATTGTTATATTGTTTTACTATTATTATATTGTTACATGTTATTATTATTGTTCTAATCTAACTTCTATACATTAGTAACTATATTTATGTATATATACATATATTTCTTAGAGCATTTAAGCTTACTAACATAACCGTTATTTATTTATTATGCTTTGCAATTTATTTATTGATTCCATCCTTTTATATTAAGACTAGTCTTTCTAGTCTTAGACTTGTCCTAATCAAGTCAAAACAAATTGATAGGCATAAATTATCATCATTTTAATTGACAAATTGGGTCTATTTTATAATATAATTGATGGATTCTTAATAGATAAGGTGCTTAATTGGCATACATATTTATTTCAGGTCAATTTTGAACATAATTGTAATATAAGGAAGGAAAATGTGGAGAATCCAATCAATATTCAAACAAAGCAGCAAGGATGCATAGAAGGAGACTTGATGTACGGCCATACAACTCTCAAAGTGAAGAAAATGCAAGCCAGTGGCTGGTACGGGGTCTTGTACGCCCGTGCACAAGAAATTTCGGAGCAAATTCAACTTGTACGGCCGTACATGTGGTGATGAAGAAGTAATTGAAGGAGATCTATGTTGCACGCCGTACAAGCTTGAAGATTGACTTCCAGTACTTAGCACTTCCTCTTGTACGACCGTACAAAATGCATATTTACAAAGAAAATATGTATTGTACGGTCGTGACTTTTAGAAATGGGTCATTATTATCTTCTTGAAACAGTATGACTGTTAGTTTGTTTTAGTAAAAGGTCGTGTTTTTAAACACGACCCCTATTGAATATAAAGAGGGTTGATTCGTTCTAAAGAGGGACATCACATGATATATTTTAGAAAGAGAACTTAGAGGAGAGAGAGAGTCGGATTCCAAGAAGAACTTGAGAAAGTCATTGGATCCAGAATTCGTTTTGTACAACCACTTCATAGTCATTAAAAAGGGGTTTTACTTCTTCTCCTTTCTTGTTCATTGAATCGATTATGTTTGTTATACGTTTGTGTTTATATGTCAGTATGAATGAGTAGTGATTAAGTTATTACGAAGTTGTATTAACAGGAAGCATATATATATCTGTTATAATCTGTTTAATTACGAATTTTTAGTGTTGGGTCTTCAAATAAGTTAGGAATTTGTAGTGCACGACATATTCCTACATCAGATCTCATTGGAAAAGGTTGAGAAACAATTCCCTTGAGTAGATCTAAGGCACTAGAACAAACTACTCTTGTTGATAGAGATGTTAATAAGAAGTTTGCTGCATGTTTTCAAAGAATTTGAGGATAATAAGAGCTTTAATGCAATTCTGAATTGGCTATTAACTTAGAAGAGATTCTAGTAGATACAATTAGGATTAGGATTGATCTATTATGAGAATAATGGTCATGAATTAAGAATTCTACAGATAAGTAATTTACGGATGAATTTAGTTAAATCCTGTTAATATGATGGAGTAATCTTTCTGTATATTGTGTTAATAATGTGTTAAAATTATGTTTTATATGTCATTGTGATAAAAATTGGTAGTTAATATAGTTAAAATTAGAATTATCTAATTAATTAATAATTAAACATACATTAAATTGATTGCTAGATAATGATTGATAGGGCGAGTAATAGTAATTGTCAGGATCCCAAGGAATACGACCCATAATTCATTCCTATACTACAATTGATAGGTACACTTGCCTATTGTTGATCTGATATTAGGAAGAATTAGTGGAATTAATTGTTATACTCAGACGAAACGCATCACAAATTTTCTTATTTCTTTTGTTTTCCTTTTTTTGGACTTGCTCGTGTCTAAGTTCGAAAGCCCTGATTCAAGCTAAGACTTCCAATACTTGATATTTATTATTTGCTTATCTCTATATTTTCCATCTTTTTTATTAAATATTTTTGTCATGTTATTTAGCTATAAACCCATGTCATGCATGATCATGTTGAATGTTGTGTTAATAAAAATAAAAATTTCTTTCTTAATTAAAATAAAATAAGGTCAACTTACTTTAAAAATGTAATTTTATTACTTAGGAAAAGTTTCATACCAACAAATGTTTTTCAAAGAATTTAGACAAAGGTCACCATAGATTTTAGAATTGTTAACATACAAGAACTTTTCAAAAGTTAACCAAGAAATTCTTTACTTATTTTTATAAAACTACCATTATGATATTAATGCTAATAATGCTTTATTATGAGAAATTTTCTTGGTTAGAAAATCCTCGTTAATATTTTAATAAATGCAAAGACCAAAACAAGCTTTTCAAAACAAGATTTACTCACCAAGTAAAGTCTACTTAGGGAATAAAATTTATAGATAACATGGAAAGACTAAAATTTTTAGATCAAATTATCTTCTAAGAGTTAAGTAAAAATAAATTATATCAAATATTTTATGACAAAAATCTTTAGATTTATTTCCAAACAACTTAAAATAATTTGTCAAGTTCACTTTTTCAACTAGTAAAAACATGAAAAATCTTTAAGTAAGACAATATCATTAGAATTATGTGTATAATATGAGTTGCATATGTATTAAAAGGATTTTTCAACTATATATATACTTTTTATATATTTGCTATGGGATTTTTGGTTGATAAAAAGTTTAGAAAAATCATGATTTAAGGGCTGAGATTTTCGTGTCAATTCTATACTGTGTCTTTTTGGAACCCAAGTGACCTTTTATTAGAAATAGATAGATATTTTTGAGTAGGTAGAAAATAGTACATAATATGCGAAATTTCGAGTTAAAATAAGCAAGTTATGGCCATTTTAAGTGGGAATTTCATCGGATACGAATTTTGACGAACTTAGTAAAATAAAATTTGCAAGTTTAAGTAGAAATTCCAAGAAATGCTCATTTTAGGTATTTCTCTTATTTAGGCAACGAAGAGCCCGAGTTTCATTATCCAAAAGACTACTTCAACTAGGAGCTTTCTACTGCCATGGCTAAGTGAGTTTATTTCTTATGTTTTTTACTTATGTATTTGCTTGTACAATAGAGGCACTAGATTTAAGAAAAGATAAAAACATGAAAGTGCATGTGCCTTACATATATGGTTGAAATTATGTTAAGCATATCAAGGCAAGAATTGTCAAATAATCATTGTATGATTAGTATAGGAATGATATGTTTGCGAACTCTATGATCACTATTAAAACATATAATATTATGCCATGATTACTCTAATAAATTGATTCATGCATAACACGTAGTGAGTCATATTGCATTCATTACTATACCCTTAGTAGGATGAGGGCAGAGTAGTGAGGTCCGTAGAACCCAAAAATCGACTTTATGTGAATGTTTACCCGATTAAAATGTTGTGTAGACACCTGAATTAACTACATTTTAGCGACTAGCAGTAGCTCGTATAAAAACTATAAAAACTTCATTTATGAACTATTGCCTTATAGCCCGGAACACCTAACCCTGAATGGAGGGGTAAATTCATTCAACATATGATTCCCGGAAAATCATATATATTGAGCATATACTTGTTTAAATAACTTGTTTGAATATTGTTTGTTAAAGTAAATTATTTGTGGAAATAATTCTCACTAAGTAAGGAAGCTTACCCTCTTATAGATATTTATTGCAGCACCACTACCTTTGGTTGATGCCCAGAGGATATTTCTCTCGGGTATTACCTTTTGGACTCATGAGTTTTTGGATGAAGTTAAAGACAAGTTGTCGACTTAGACTTCTAAGTAAATCTCTAATGTAATTGTTCTAAGATAGACTATGTTGGACTTTATCTTTTGATAGGGGAATGGCCCTTTAATATTTTGTAAGACATATATATTCCATATTTGATGTGCTTATGTTGTGATTTCCATTCTTAACTGCTATTATGAATGTCTTCTTAAATAACTTGTTTCAAATTTGGTCATCTATGATCGTGAAGGTACGTCTTACACCTGATATCGAAGCTTTTACTGACTGAGATAGTCATTCCTAAGCTTTAATATTGAGTATGGAGGATTATCATGTTTAGAGTACCGTTTGAGGTGTGACATTGACATCTTTGTTATGAAAAATATTTTCTAAAAATTTATTTTCAATACTTAGGAAAAAATTCGTACAAAGAAACATTTGAAAACAAGACCAATTTCCTATTTTCCTATAAATGCCGAGACATATGCATGAATCTTAGAGTTATTACAATTTGCAGTTCTTTCTTGAAAACACATAAACATTAACGTTTTGGAAAATAAAATTTAAAAAAAATTAAGTTTGAATAAAATAAAGTATAGCACTTTACTTTAAGTTTGAATCTTTCATTATACGTCCTAAGAAATAAATTTCACTACAAAGTTTTCCAAGTTATTCCCATGAGCCTAAGTTTTCCAAACTTGTTAGTAAAGATAATTTAATAAAAATTCTATTTGCACAACATCACAAGGACCATGTATTTGCTATGAACTATTGAGTTTTTAATTGTGTTCAAGTGTAGAAATATCAAATATATTTGCCTTGAGAGTCTGTAAAGGAAGAAACTTACAACATGTGTCAACACAAACTTAATCACAGATCTAGGCGTGATCTGATCCTAGGAATTCCAAAACCTAAATGACTCTAAATGTTTTAAATAACCATAAAAATGGATAGGGCATCCAAAGTGTATCTGTATCTTTTTAAAAATGATATGTGTAAATATATCCGATTTGCACCTAAATTTTATCTATATTTGTTCTATTTGATCTTTTGATGAGAACTGTCAATTTTTTTTTATCTATATCTATTTTTTGATAAATAATTTGTTAGAAAAAAGTTTGAAAAAGTGTCTGTATCTGCCGAAAAAAAGCCAAAACAAACAGACCCTAAATTTAGTAACTGGGAAATTACTATAAATGGCGTTGACAGGGTTATAAAATTGAGTAAGGATTATATTTGTTAATCATATGGATGTTACATGGCATATGTTTTGGTTAACAAACTTAGTTGATAATATTTATGGGTAAAAGTATGTTATTGCAGGAGTTTACTCACTAAGCAAGTTGTACTTATAATCCTACAGATATCTTTTGACGCAAGCATATCTCTGGCTGCATCCTAGGGGAATCTTTCCTCGGGTAAGGACTATTGTGACTGGGGAGTTTTTGAAGGAAGTTAACAAGAAGATTGTGGGAATAGGCTTCCTAGGAATTTCCTTACATAGTTCCTTATATCTTTTGAAATAAAAATGTGTACTTTTGGAAAGACTTGATGATTTGATGGGGGAATATCCCCTTGAGTTGTAAGACTTTGAACATTTGAAGCTATATATTTGTTGGTCCCACTTTTATAATCAAGAAGGGGGAGTTGAATTGATTATAACCAAAATCTAAAAGTTCAAGCCTTTAAAAATAAATCCCCTTTGTTTAAACGGTGAGAACAAGTTGAGCAAACAAATAAATAAAATATAAAATATAGGACATTAAAAGAGTAGGAAAGAAAAGCAAAGTCAGCGATGTATAGTGGTTTCATATTGTGCGTCAATCCACTCTTCCAGCTCTAAGCCGGGGACCCCATAAATCTCATGGGTTTGTTTGACTATATCCAATTAAATCGAATTACAAGATAATACAATCCACTCTGCTCGATCTTCACAACTTTCCTCAAGCTAAAAACCTAAACTATAGAGTCTAATCTTGTAATCTAAACAAGCTAACAAACTAGAAGGAAACCACAATTTCCTTCCTTCAATAAAGAAGATGAGCAGCAAATATTATAGTAAGCAAGTGTGTGCAATTTTGGATCACAAAATGCAGTAAGAGCATCAACATGTAATATTTGTATCTTAGCGCATGTTCCCTCTTTTTCTTTCTCTGTCTTGTAAATGTTTTCTCTTTTGTATAGCAAGAAATCTCTTTGTATAGCTTAGTTTTCTTTTTAAATAGCAGGGATTTCTCTTTGTTTATTAGTCCTATAAAAAACATTTGAAGGAGGCTTTGAGGTATCATATACTGCTCTTGAATGTTTCAAAAATTTGTTGCAGGGTATTGGATAAGTCCTTCTACAAAAATCTCATATGATATCTTGATCTCTATCTTTTGATTGAATTTAAAATTTGAATGTTACTTGATGCTTTTGAGGTTATCTTCCAAAACTGTCTTGTACATATCTTTTAGAACTCGGTCAACCCAGTTCCAAATGTGCTATAACTCAAACTTCAAAACTTGTGCAGAAACGGATAAGTTTCATGCTAATCCAAATCTTTAAACGGTTCAAATAAAATCTCATAAAGATAGAAAATCTATAGCCATTATCTTTTTCTTTTTATGAAGGCAACTTCTTGTAATAAACTATATCCTCTAACTTCATCTCTTCATGTACTCTATTGATCTAAATAGCCAGTGAGAGAAATTGTTATTTAAAACTTGATAGCTTGATAAAATTGATCTTGATTTAACCCCATAGATATTAACCAACTTTAGTGGAACAAATGAGTACATCACTCAAATATACTAATTTTCTCGGTGTTAGGTCTTCAATATACTTATTTGAACTAATTTGGAATGAATTTGATCAAAACTGAACTGATGAACAGTAAAATTCCACGAAACTATTTTTCCGTAAAAAATTGCGATGAACCTTTTTGATAAATTGTTTGCTATCAAACTTTTAGTGAACCTTCTATAAAACCTTTTAGATAACTATTCATTTTTCTCCTTTCTCTTTAATTTAAAACTACACACTTGATAAACTCATTAGTAATCTTTTTACACTTTTGTTATCATCAAAACCTAGAGAACCTAACAATATTTAAGTTTAGAAATTCTTGTTTGTTATTTAATGATATCTTCTTGAATTGGATAACTCCACCGACGTCTCCTATTGTCATAAAAGTACACTTTACGCATAATATCAAAGCTTTTGTATGACTAAAGAAGTCATTCCTAAGCTTTAAAATTGTGTTAAATGGATTGTTACATTTAAAGTACCCTTTAGGGCGTGATGCATACTATATATCTTACATAACATATAAGAGTATTTGCAAACTTCATATGTTGCTATAATGTACATGTAGGAACATATGCAACTATATTCTATGTTGCTATAACATATAAATTATGACTCATATATAACATATAAACTTTATAGACATATGACATTTTTTTTTTTATGTTTTAAAATAAAATATACAATATACATAATCAAATATATTATGTATGTATATAAAACATATATACATATATATACTATACAAATTTCGGTATAATGATTTTACATATTATGATAACATATAATATTTATACCTTAATTTAATATGTTACAGTAACATATAAAACATATATTTCCAAATTTAATATACTACTATAACACATAAAATACATAATTTGATATAGCATATAAGATATATAAACATATGATATGCTTTTTTACATTATATAATGAAATATTTGATGTACATATAAAGACATATCCTATAAAACATATATGACATATAAACATATGATATGTTATTTTGTATTATGAAAAAAAATACAATATATAGAAATAAATAAATTGGCTCGAGAAGAGCAATATTACACAACTCAGGAAATAAAATATTTCATCTCTCTCTAAGTGCTCTTAAAGAAATAGCAATTGATATGAACTGAGCACTAGAGTGTTTATCTTTCTCTTAATAATTTACAAATTATGTACAAGAGAACAAAAAAAAAAAAAAAGAGAATTTGTTTGATCGCAAGTAATAAGGTTGTAAATAAATTTTTTCAGTTCGTTCTTTTTTTTTTTTTTCTCCAGGACTTGTATATAAATAGCCTTTGAATTTCAAAAGTGCATTAGACACAACGTTTATAATTTGTCAAATATTAATTGTGCTTCAACGGCTCTTTTCTTGCCATATTAGCTTTAAAATTTAAGCTATTGCACCGCAAATACTTGTCACGCCATAATCTATCGCACCCTAACTTTGCCCTCAACAGCCTTTCTACACATGTGCTTCTTCAAGCCTCAAATTTGAACTATCGTGCCCTAAGTCTTCATCACGTCAATCCCTTAATGTGACCTACGACTAATACTATAAGCTTTGTATCTTTCTCTAGCCTTGATTTAGAACTGGTCGTATCTCAAGTTTTTAGCACATCGAATCTTCGACGTGACCCATGACCAACACTATTCACTTCTTTGCCTTGTCAAGCCTTTGTTCTATTTTGGTTGAGCCTCAACTTTTTGGTACACCGAGCCTTAAACTTGACCCTCAACAAGTCTACTCTCTTCTTTAGCTTGTTGCACATTAGACTTAACTTATCAAGCCTCAATCACTTAACTTGTTTAGGACTTGACTGACCCTTTAACTACTGTTTGGGCATACTTGATCTTGTCAAGCCTTAGCCTTAACTTTGTCAATCCTCGACCACTTACTATGGCTTGCCCTTGACAGTTCTTGCTTTTGCTAAAACCTGCAGAAAACACGCACAAAACACACATATATATTTGACTGATTAAGTGTAGTTTACAACAAACAAATAGTTGTTGTGTATTAAATTGTCTCATCAAAATTCACATTGAATTCTCAAGTTCAACAAAGATCACATATAAGTCTTGTATACTATAACATATAATATATACGATAATTTAATGTATTACTATAAAATATGTCTTCGATATAACATATCAAATATATAAACACATGATACATTTTTCTTTTTATGTTATATAATGAAATATATGATGTACATATAAGGACACATTGTATATAACATATATGACATAGAAACATATGATATGTTATTTTATATTTCAAAAATATTATACAATATACATAAATAAATATATCATATATAATACTTGAAATAAGTATATATACTATAAAAATTTTATGCGTAAATATTATAACATATTACTATAAAATAATATACATATATATATATATCCTATGTAGCATGCAAGAATGTATACACATTTACAAATTTTATTTATTTTCGTAACATTTAAAATATATCCTAGTTTGATATATCGCTATAACACATAAATTACATATATCCTACAAAAGATATAAAATATATATTCTATAAAAATTTTATGTATATGAATTTTTATATACTAACGTAACCCATAAAACATATATACATCCTATGCAACATATAAGAACATTTACAAATTTATATAATGATGTAACTTATAAAACACATACATCCTATATAACATATAGAAACATTTACAACTTTTATATAATACTATAATATATAAAATGTATATAACCCATATAATACAAATATACATATGATACGTACAAAAAGGTACGGTAGAGAAAAATTAAAAAGGTGGGGGCAAGGGAGAGGAAAAAAAAAACGTGAAAGAAGAGGAAAAATAAAATAAATAGTCATGATTAAAAAGAGAAAAGGGGGAAAAATTGTAGGTAAGTGTTTGACTTGCACAATCTATTACATATTAATATAATAAATGGTTATAATTAAATCTAAAAAAATCAAAGTTTAAATCTTAATGGACCGGACCTATCAAATTAATTGATGGAACCATAAATGCCCCATATAGATTTTGCTTTGGACATTGCTATTTACCTTTTTTTTTTTTTTAACTTTGTATGGAGATGGTCAACTAGACTTATGGCACGTTTGATACATAGGAGTGGGTCAGAATGGAATCGCAATTCCAGCTTTTATTCATTTTCTCAATGTTTTGGAAGCGTTTTTAAAAGCCAAAATTAAAGATTCTGGCTTTGAAGGGGAATTTGATTCCTCCTTTGAGAAGATAGAATCGCAATTTCATTCCATCTTTATTAATTATATATAGTATAATGTTTTGTTTATATATTCATATTTTGTATTTATTACTAAAAATATTCTTGATAATTACACTTTTAAAACATTACATTCCATGTAATCTTCTAAACATATGAATGGATTTGTCATTCTCAAACTCATTTCATTACAAATCATTCTTGCATACCAAACGTGGCATTACTGTTTCTATTGCCATATTTTCGATTTTTTTTTTCAAAAGTACGTTTTTTTTCTTTCTTTTTTTCCCTTTTCCCTGTTGCATTTCTCTCCTATAGCGGATAACTTCACTTTCCCGGAATTCTAAAATCATGCAAATCAAATACTCTCAACTATTGTTAAATTCTAAAACCATTATTAAACGAGCCATATAGCAACAATTTTCAAGGCTTTAATAAATATTTTGGTTGTATGTATATATTTTGAAATGTCACATCATGATGATGATGATAAAACAACCCACACTTTGAAGTTTTGAAATTCGTATGCAGTAGCCAGTAGATGTATCTACAATAAATGGTGATTGAGATAGTGAAGATCAAGCTTAAAATCTACGTCAACAGAAATGGCCATCTATATACTAGCCAACGTGCCACGTTTGGCAATTTCTACAAGGATTTGTGTTGGATAATAATTGTATCATGGATTTGTCCCGATAGAGGAATGAGAACAAATAAGCTTGCTTCTTTTGCCCACATGCAGTTATTCATGCATAAGGGACACTAACCATCCCACCATCCATCGTTAAATATAGGCATGGCTCGATTTAAAATAAAAATAAAACTAAAAACAGAACTACAACTACACTGATGGTTTCAAAACCAAATTAAGTAGATAGTTCTAGAACCGATTAAGTAACAATTGCCTTCCTAATTCCTAAACGGTTCTTCAATTAAAATCTAATAAAACGAGCAGTATCAACTGGTTTCATTAAAAAAAAATGAAAAAAAAATATAATTATTAATATTTAAACTATTTCAAACAAATAGTAATATTTATTATCTATTCACAGTAGTTAATGTGTTATTATCAATACAAATAATTATAACTTACAATCATATATAATTTAATTTCACATAAATTCTTTTAGAAACAAAATCTCTTTTCACTAATAATATAAAACCATTTTTTGTACTATAATTTTCTTTTCACATTTAAAGTTTTGTATTATCATATTACTAACTATAGTTAATATTGGGTGTGTAAGTAAATAAATATACATACTAAATAATTTTTAAAAACTTGATTAAATAATTTAATACTTTAGACTCAAATATTATTGAGTTTAAAATTTTTTTTATTAAAATATGAAATTTATTAATTCAACTTTTTACTTTGAATAAAAAATGATAGTTACAAAACTAGAATCAAGAACCACCGCTTCCATAGAACCAAAATAAACTAAAACTATGGAGGACAGTTTCAATTCTGATTCCTTAATTATAGTACCCAAAACTACCAGTTCTGGTTCTAGTTCAGGTTATGTTTCGAAACCATGGAGATGATGCCGATTCTAGTTCCTTAATTTTGAGACCCAAATCGGTTTTAGTTCCGGTTGGATTCTAAAACAGTGATGATGTCCATTGTCAATAGCATGAGCACAACCTGCTTCCAACTTAGATCGATTCTAGGGTGAATAAAGTGGTAGTTTTTATATTTATATATGTATATTACATAATCCATTTTGAACTTGAAAAAATATGGAATGTCTTACCCTATTAAGAGTGTATACGGTACGATTTAGTTCGATTTGCATCTCGAACTGAACTGCACCATATTTTATGGTTCAAATTTTTTTTAAAATTCGAACTTAACCATATGATTTGGTCTATACTCTTTTTGAATCGAAAAAAATAGTTTAATACGATTCAATTTGCGATTCAAACCATTTTTATTTATAAAATAAAAAATATACTCTATCAAGAAACTTCCATTACATATTTCTTATCACTAATGAAAATATAAACAATAATATTTTAAATTAATCATTTACCAAATAAACATGTAAAACTTATAGGAAAAAAAGGATTTTATCCATTATAAAATTACAATTGTGACTAGTCTCATTGTTTTGAATTATCTTGAACTGTAATTGTATACTATACTTTATCTCAATATAAAATAAAATTTAATTCGTTGTATGCTTCTAATTAATATAATACCAATTATACAATGCAATAAGTAACTAAATAATAAAAGTAGATTCATTAATAAGACAAGAAAAAAAAATGCAGAAATTAATAATACTAAAAACTAAAATCCAAAATCTATTTTATTTGTAAACAATATAACAATTAAAACATATTATGATAAATCTAATTCTATACTTACAAATAGCATATAAATCACAAATTTTAAAAACAATTAATTTTTTTAATGAAACAATTAAAAGTAAAAAAATATGTTTACTTTTTTATTTTAAATATATAAGATGGTTCAATTTAGAATCCCGAACTAAACTTTAAACCGTTTGCTATTCACCAAATCAAACCATTTCAAAAAAACCCAAAATTTAGGTTCAATATGGTTCGATTCAGGATTCAATCGATTTTTTTCCCACCCCACCCGTATCCCATCCAATGCATTCTTCGTACTTTCATACAGAATGTTTAAACGAGACCTGCCAGCTTTGGATTTTCGTCCGAGTTAGTAAAAGCGTGCCGTGTGGACCTCCATAATTAATATATGATATTGCTCAAGGATTCTATGCTTACCGAATGGAAGTCAATTGATGACACTTATGACACCCTCCCTTTAGGAACAACAGACGAATTTACATTGTATGGCCAAGAGCAGATTGCTTTGCTCAAGGTATCGTCCTTTAGCCTCAAGGCTAAAACAAAAACAAGAACTATACATGATAAAAGGGGTAGAAACATGTACCAGCCTAGTAAAAGGATTATTTGCCCCCACGTACATCATTTAATTAAGGAAAAGGAGACTAATTAGCCTTTAGTCTTATCATGTACCACTTCTCAGTAAACTTGTATATCAACACTAATGCCTTGCAGATTGGTGCCAACTGTACAGCTGCTCTCACCAACGAGATTCTTTGGAGATATATCATGATGGGCACGGTACCGGAACCACAGGCATGAGATTCTTGCCAATGCTGCCTGTCCAGCAACTCGGACCCGATAGACAACACGTAGATCTGCCCATACCTCTGATCTGACACTCGATGGTTCCAAACATGGATCATACCCAACCAGATCAGCCTTTGTAACCAAAACCACAGAGCCATCATCAAATGAAACCTGATCTTGTGGAATTGTCACCACAGGGCTTTTCACAAATAGACTACTCAATGGACTATACACACCACCTCTCTTGACAGCAAGATGATAAAATTCCTGAACCGCCTACAATGACATTTTAAAAACAAAAGAGGAAAAAAATCACTCTTTTCGTTTGTGAGTTAAAGACAGCAACTATCTCAATGACATAATCTAGAAGGTTGCCTTAAAGTTAATGATACTTGATCTTTATATTTTACAAGTTTAAACACCAAAGGTAATTAAAAGAGCATAGGTAAAGAGCATGGAAGATATGGCATCCAGATGGACAATAAGGGAGAATATTACATGCCACTGTGAAGAGGCTAACAGTACCCTTGGCCGTATTGATTTGACATAATCATAAGCATCCTTTGGCATCATCTCCTTGTATTTCACCTATATATAAAAGAGGGCTAAGCAAAAGAAAAAAACTGCTTACTAAGATCAAATAATTTCAGGATGAAACAAACCAGGTAACATAATACTACAGTGGTACTTCGACCCCTTCCAGCTTTACAATGAACATATGTAGTTTGCTGATGTGATGCATTATCTTCAAAGCATAACACCAAAAAGAAAAAAAATTAGAAGATCTTCCTCAAGAGGTACAAATCGGAAACGAATTGCAGATGGGAGTACAAACTGTTGTAGACATCTCTCAACAATCAGAAAATGGTCTCCCGGATTTGTTGTCTCCTTTTCAAAAGGTATACTTAGGGTTATTATAAATGCAACAAATCATTGGCCTAGAGAAAGAACATCTTATATTGTTAGATGATACTGATTTATGATCATTTCATTTGTTGACTTAAATCTCCAAAGAAGCAAATACAAGGATCCACCTAAAAGGAAGCAGGATGAATTTCTGTGTGTTGAGTAGAGGTAACTGGTATTTACACATCCATTTTTGGCACAAAAAAGAAGAAGAAGAAGAAGAAGAAGAGAGGGAGAAGCAATAGAATGGTGTAAACTTTACTAAGCCAACCACAATCTACGCCTAAGTGTGCCATGTGTCACAGTCCAGAACACTCGCTAGCAGACTTAGACCATGCTGTGCTTACTATGACATCATGCACCATGGTTTACAGACAGAAACAGCACCATGTAAACATCCAGTCTTGTCCACTTTACCAGCATTAGGAACACTTGGTTGCTTCTTATGATCACTCAATATAATGCAAAGATGCATGGCAGTGGTGGCTAGCCTAACCCTAAATATGAAGAACAAAAATTCTGCAGAAAACCTTTGACTTTACAATTTTGAAAACTATCTAACAAAGTGTGAAAATCAAAATTAACAAAAAAGGGGAAAAAGGATTGGAGGATCCAGTATACAATTCCATAATGGCAATGCAACATGCTTTTAAATCAAAATAAAACCCACGGATAGAAATAATTCTAACACAAAATGAAAGGTCGTTAACAAACTTCTAGGAGATACACTTGCCAGCATTGATCTCGGTAGTAATGCCACCTACAGAACTTAAGAAACCTAAAGGAACATGAGTCATATATTCTATGGAACGCCATCCCAGTTTCATGCAGAAGAAGGGTCATTGGAGAAAAAAGTTGAAAGCGAGACCAATAATGAAAACTACATCAACAAAAGTGTCATCATCTTCAACGTCCGTAGAACAGATTCTGTTGGCATTATGCATTTTTTTAGTAATGATCTCATCAATTAATGCAAGACAATATAATTCTTCTCAACATAATTTATTCGGAGGAATGCTTACTGTGTATGAAATCTACAGCCTGACAAATATCACGCAGGGAAGGAGCAAAGCAGTAGTCTCTAGTAGGAATCACCAAATGATTAATGCCATGTGCCTGAATAATAAGATCACCGGATATAAGATATATCACAAGATAAACGACTAAAAAGGGGAGCATTTCGATTATTACAATTAAGCAAAGAGCATGGTTACAACCAAGTGAACATCCAAATATTAGTGTCTCTCTCACTCTATTCATATTTTCTTCCAGGATTAAGGCCAAAATAATTAACAAGTGAACATCCAAATATTAGTCTCTCTCTGACTATTCATATTTTCTTCCAGGATTAAGGCCAAAATAATTGCTCTCTGTAGTTTGAGCAGACACTATTAATTAATAAAGTTCTGTGAAAATGACCAAACAAGTCTCTCAAGTTACAAAAACAACAATGGTTGGAGTAAATTTGGATGGCCACTATGACTTGGTGAAGTTAGTTTGCAAATTTTATCTTATTTTATTATAATTACTTTTTTTTTTTTTAGAAATCACGCTATATCAACAAAAAAAAAAAAAAAAAAAAAAAAAAAAACTAACAGGAGCCTTATGATCATCCAAAATTACCATGTGGAAGTTAATGAGTTGGATGGACTTACTGGGTCCACACACAAGGTTTTCCCCCTATGTAAGATACACAACTCATGGAATTCCGCAACCTAATTTGACTGTTCAAACACCAGATAATATTCCAATTTGATACTTTGGATAAGGTTTTTTTTTTTTTTTTTTTTTTTTTTTTTTTTTTTTTTGGGTTTGTTTGGGGGGTAGGTGGGAGTGGGGTGGGAGTGTGTGGAGATGTTGTTCCAAATGCAATATGAACTTCCTTTTGCACTTCAATTTATGCAGATGTGACTAATATCATGTGCAAAATAGAATCCAAATCTTTGGCATGCTGATATGCAAAATGCCACCAACATGTAAATGAAAAGACAAGCATTGCAACAAATGAACTATTCCGGGTGTCAATATGAATTAATGAATGAGTTCATAAAAAATGACAAAACACAATGATAAATTTTTATAATAAATATAATATATATACTCATATATATAAGAATAAGATTAGTTTGAGAAAAGTCAGACAAGCAACCAATGAAGAAAAAAACAAGAAAAGGTTGTTTAAGGCAGTCTGTTTGCAGTATAATATGTCATATCTGTTTACCCAACCAAAAAAAAAAAAAAAAATGCATGTCTATCTCTGTGGAGTTCCTATCGTCCTCTGTCTTTCTTCAGTGAATTGATAAAGAAAAGAATGGGAGAAGCATGCTGATAGAGACAGTTCAGGAATGCAATGATGAACATGAAATAACTTCAAATGCTTTTTTTTTTTAAACAAACAAGGCCTTTTCATCAATTAGGACACTATGGAAACAATACAGTGTGCTGATCTTGCCAGAGGTGTAGCACCGACCAAGCAGCACCAACGCTTATTCAGCTATAACTATCCAAGCATCCATGCATGTTTTACTATGTGTGAATTTCATAGGATTTATCATGTAGAAGCATGTCCACGAAAACACAAGAGTTAGGTTTATTGATTGGCCAACAACAAGGTTCCAAAATGTAAACCACAAAGAATTAAATTTAAAAAATAAAAAATCAATCTTTCCACATCTCCTTCATAGAAACCCAACATTTAGTGCTAATGACTAAACCAGGAATAACATCTTACCTCAAAAAGAGTAGTGGATACCAATGTCTCATATGGCTCATTTAAAGTAACCACTCCACTTACACCAAGCTCCTTCAAGCAAGGAACATCAGAAGGAAATGGAACTGCACCTAGCAGTATGAACTAAAAAGACAAAAACAAATAGAATTTAGATCTATAAATAAGCTTAGCAATCTCATATGCAGTGGTGATCAACTAATCATAACTTTTCTACACTAGCATACATACATTGAAATGATATCATCTACAAACAAATCCAGTGTCTTAAACTTAAACAACTCTAAAAGACTATCAAATAACATCAACCAATAAATGCCATCAGATCTCATGTCAGAAACACCACCTCCACTCCAGCGAATTATCATTCTTTATGGATTAACAATGCCATCTTCTCAGAGTTCATACATAGCAACAACATGAGCAACTCAAAACTATTGCTGCATTCCACAACCCAACAAACGTTGATCATGCTTTCTGCATTCATAATGACACCTTGTCACAGTTCATCAATAGCAACATCAACCGTTCGGCACTATTGGATATTACTGCAGTACTACATGACAGGAAACCAACCTTTCAAATTTCAAACAAACATCATCAAATCAAAATTCTGGCTGCACTCTAAAAACCAAAAGTTCCTCCGTTGCTTCCACATTAAAAATGTTGTATTTTCCATTCCACATGGCAACATTATCAACAAACAAAAATTCTCCACGGTACACAACCCAATAACAACTTCATCGTTCTTTCCAACATAACCAGGTCGTTTTTAATAAGCAGTCACAGCTCAGCACAATCATTACTACTATTACTATTATGAAAACAATAGCTATACCGCACCATGTAACCAAATTTACGGGCAATAACCACATAACAACAGACATCAACAAAAGCAAGTACCCCTAAAAGAAAAAGGCAAATCATACCTCGCCAACTCTATCCCACCACCTGAATTCAGTCTGAATCTTATTCCTAACAACATTATACAACAAAGTAGGATAAAACAGAACCCGAGCACCAGCACCAACCAACACTCTCCTCACACCAACCTCACAACATTTTCATTTCCATCCCTATATACAATACTCTCATCCCTATCGCTATCAATTCCATTATCTACAACACCCACCTCTCCTCCTTCTTTCAATTCCTCAATATACATAATAGTATATTCTCTATTCACAATTATAAACCCTAGTTACGACTCAAAATCCTAAAATATCAACAAAACAAGAACAAGAACAAGAACAACAGAAATCGAATCAAGACGCGATCTTTTCCATCAAATGCCCTAATTTTTACCAAACCGGTGGTGATAAGTAAGGATTTTTACAGAGAATATAAAAATTCGAGATACAGATGACAAAGTTTTGGTTTCTACACGAAATCACCACCATATTAGGTGAAACGAGGATTAAATTGATGGTACGGGGATAAAAACGAGGTTACGGAGATCGGAGAAAGGTGAATTTTGAGGTGGAATTGAGATTGGGAATTGGGAATTTTTGGAAAAAGATTCCAAACGAAAACTAGGACAACCCAGGAAATGGTCGATCTCTATTTTCCAGAAGATGACGCATAAGGTACTCAATGGGGAGAGAGAGAGAGTGGGGAAAGATAGCGTGGCCGGTGGTTCAGCAAAGGAAGATTGAAAGGAGGATGAAAGTATGACACGTGGAATACAGTTGGGAAAATTAATAATTAAATAAAGATTTTGAATGCCTGAGACATTACGGTTACGGTTACAGGGGACTTGTTTCTTGGTATGTAAGTGAGGATTTAACCAAGCGGACCGTGACAAGGTTTTCCATCTATCTGATCAGTGAAAAACTCTATAAGATTTTTATACAATTTTAGAGTTGGGTTTAAATATCTAGTAAAAACTCTATAGTATTATAAGATTGAATTTTAATTATATAACAAAACCGATGTATACCTAATAATCTAGCATCATAATTTAAAAAATAAATAAATAAAAACATTACTAAATAGACAAGTAAAGAAAGGAAATATGAAGGAACTACCATCTTTTTTGCTTCCTAAAAATATTCTTTTTTTCTTTTTATATTTATTAGACCAATTAATGATTTTAGAACTTTTACTTAAAATTTGTTGAAGTCATGTTTGCTTTAATATTATTTTATGTGTTATATTTTAGCCCCAACATGAGATTAACTTAATCATGTTTTTGTATAAGTCTCTTAGACAAGACATAGTAGCAAAGGTAATATATTTATGTATTTAAATATTAAATCATGAATGGTATGCCATGTGTTTTATCTATTCTACATGTATCTTTTCATTTTTTAATGTATAAAAAATATATGTTAGAAGCACCGGCTGCTCTTAAATTTTATTATTAAAACTTGAAAATAGGTTGAAAAAAATTAAGTTTATAACATCGGTTTTGAGTTCTAAATCAAACACTATAAAGCAGGTTTAGATATAGCGTGAAAACCTTATGGGGTTATAGGGTCAGGTTTGTAGACCCTAAAAGGTAGTAGGTCACGTTTCAGTTTACATGATTCGCCCGAAACTCGAACCGGTTATATCCCTAAATGTAATATCATAATCTTTTTTTTCCCAGCTTCTACATTCATACCAATGGAACCATCCCGTTATTAATCTAATCGTTAAAATAAATATAATAAATGAAGCTGTTGAATATTGATAGAACTAATCACGTCAAAATTAATAATAATATCATAGAATTCACCTTCTTTTTTTTTTCCTTTTTTAAGTAATGGAAGGGAAGTTGGTATAATGATTGGTGGCTCGGTTTCCTATATGGAATGGAATAGCATGGAATAGAATGGTAATATGACTACTATTGTTGATATTGTAAAAAAAAAAAAAAAAGTGAGACATTTTGGTAAAATAATAACAAAACACCTATTTGTCCCTTATTATAAAAGTACAATATGTATTGTATTTATTATAAATAGATATAAGTTTAATGGTACATAATTTCCAAAATAACAGTAATTGTGAAATAATGATAAAATAAACTATGAATTATTGGCAAAGAAAAACTGTGAATTGTTATTTATTATTTTGCACAATAACAATTCATAGTAATTAGTATTCAACATTTAAAATCTATCTAAACATTATATTCACACTAAACAATAAGAAAATGGAACAATCATTTATTATAATATCATATTCCGTAACCTGGAATAATTTAAAATGGAATGAATTGGAATAATCGTTTAGAATGGAAGCAATTAGAATTGGAGGAATAGAATGGAATGAGTCGTGTAATGATAAATCAATTATTTTTGTAATCAAAAATATATTCCATAATAAATGCGTAAGATGATAAAAAGGTAATTATAATAGTAATTATTAATGAGGTTAGAAGGTAATTGTGATTTTGCTTCTCAAGAATAAAATTGAATTCCTTCTCAAAGTCGCAATTGATGTTTCATAGGAGTCGCAATTCCGACAATAGTTATCAAATTAGTGATTTTACCCATATGATTCTACGAGTTTACTATTTTAGAAGACATTTTCGAGTTAACTCATAGGTAGAATCGTTTTTTTTATAGAATCTTACGATTTCAATCGAGTCTACATGTAAACTTAGTATAAACTTACGATTTTAACTAAATTCACCGATTTTACATATTCGAGTCAAATAAGCTAAAGTACAAAAAATACAACTGTGTGTTTACAATCTCATCAATTATTAGGAATTAGGATAATGTATCTCTCTTGTTGTTGTTTCTATTTGGTTTCCACACACTCTCTCTATCTTTTTTTCCTCCCTTCCACGAAAACCCCTGTAGTACATTTATAGAATTCATTCAAGTCAAATTATAGCTGTAGAATTCATAAGAAAACTTATTTATTTAATTTATGTAATTAAGCATTTAATAAATTGAAAATTTCTATTCTCATTCGATTTATCACTTATTTCAAATAAAACAATAGAAAATAAATTAATTTTGACTATATTTGCTCTTATTTATATATGTTATATAATGGATTAAGAGTTATTATGAAAAAAAAGAACTAAATTTCTTTAGTTTTTTATATGCATTATGTGATCTAAGTTTTCTATATCTTCTATAAGCATTTATATAATTTTTCAAAGCTATTTTTCAAAGGTTGTAAAAACTTACGATTTTATATTTTGATTTTATATTCTGATTCTACTGACCCCTTAGCGATTCTACATATAATCACGAATTTGACAACCTTGATTTCCAACTTTCAAAAATGCATCCAAATATAAGAATGACAATAAAATTTGGAATTACAATTTCATACCATGTACATTCTTGTATACCAAATATAAGATAACAGAAATAGAATAAGTAATGGAATAATAAATCCATTCTTTTGTTTGGAATGAAATGAGATTCACATTATATTTGTTAAAAATATCCTTTAAATAAATGTGAATAATAAACGTGTAAAAGGGCGATTCCATATGGATTTGATTCTTGTTTAGCAAGTGTAACATAAGTGAGCATGCAGTTAATGGTTTCATAAAAATGCTAGTTAACACTTCACTCATAAATACAACAACTATATTGTTAAGGATGCCATAAAATTTGTATTTTTGATAAATCATTAACATTTGCTTTATATTTTGCAGTTGCAAGGAACAAGAAATGTGAAAGAAAAAAATAAGAATGAGAAAGATATGTTCACAAAATTAAAAGGAAAGAAAAAGACAACTCGGAGAGAAGCTAGTTAAAGGGAAAAAAAAAAGCAGAAGAACAAAACATGAATTGATATATTATAATATATCAAAATCCTATTGCTAATATATTTGATATAAGTACCTAAAGCAATCTTCCATAAAGTTAATCATCAAAACTCACATTAAATATACACCACAATATAATGCTTTGTACAAAATAAATTTTTGTTAACATAAAGTTGATAAATATATTCAGTAGCGAACATATATCTACTAGCCAAAACAAAATATTAATCTTAAGAAATATCTAATACAATATATATAAATATATTTTCAGAATTTCCAAATACAAAACAATCAAAAAGTTTAATTACATAATAGGTAAGAATAAAATATAAAGAATAATGTTTTTTTTTTTTTTTTTTTTTTTTGCAATCCAAGAAAATGTTAAAAATTGATCTGAATTACAACTTATCTCTCTCTTCTAAAGTTAACAATATATCTACAAAAGTAATAAAGCATGTGATAATAAATATCAAAGAAAAGCCTTTAATTTTTATTTTTTCCCTAAATAAATCATGATTTCGAATGGAATAAATTGCCTTAATTTTTTTGCACAATTTGAATGGTGATGTTACTTTATTTTTTTCAATATTTGTTCAAGTAAGATGGAGATTAATGTAAATACAATTGTTAAAAAGAGAAAAAAAAGAAAAAGGAAAGGAAATTTAGTAATCTTCTAGTTGTGGTTGGATCAAGATGATTCATCAGTTCTTCCCATTTTTGCCAAGTCATGACTTGCTAAAACTTATTCAATAATTAACTTAGGAAAATTCTATAGCTTTGTCTTACTTTTTAACATGTCAATCTTGTTAACTAATTAATGGTTTAGATCCATATGATTACACTGAAATACATAATATATTAATTATTATATTTACTTTGTTGGTCATATGATTTAGAAGTGGAATCATGATTATGCTAGTCAAGTTACCTTTTATGCATCGTATTATTATTATTATCAATATTTATTATTAAGGACATTTTTTACAGTTATGCTATAAACAATGTTGTCAAACCTGGCATGGGTACATTTTAAAGGGTCAATGGGTGACACTAGGTTAAATTAGATGAGTTAATCCATGTGTCATGCCCCCAAGATACCTTGATAGTAACATAGATATCACGATACTATCTAATGTCTGAACAAATGGGTTTAAGAAGATGGATTGACATTAGAAGAGATCATGTATGTATGTTATTACTAGTACTACCTTGAAAGATGACGTAATTCTTACAAAATAGGATTTTTTTGGTTGCTTCGATAAGATTGATAAATACATATAAGGCACATCAATCCACATAAACTACTATGTCAACTATCTAATAATAAATTATTACAGATCATAACTGAAAGTGTTTTGAAACCACCACACCATTTTTGGTGAGAGCCTTTCATTTATATATATATATATAATATATATATGTTTACAGATGGTATAAGAGAATAAATACACATAAATATTGATTACAAAATAAATGAAAGAATCATCCATTCAAATTCCTATAAATGATTGGTCAAAGAGTGTATTTAATTGAGGGTCAAAGAATGCATTTATGGTACGCTTTAGATTAAGGCAGAGAATCCTCAACACCACCAACATGCCCCCTCCCCCCCCCCCCCCCCCCCCCCCCCCCCAAGCTAAACGTTGGATTTGAGCAAACGTGAAGCTTGGAGCGGAAAAATTGAAAAAGAGGTTGAGTATACTTTTGGTGAAGATATCAGCAACCTGTAAGTGAGAGGGCACATACTGAGTGCAAGTTTACCATCAATAACAAGTTCACGAAGAAAATGGTAGTCTAACTCGACATGCTTGGCTCGCTTGTGAGAGATGGGGTTAGAACTCATAAAAATTGCACTTTTGTTGTCACAGAGAAGAACATGCTGTGGAAGAGAAATTCTAAGGTCACGAAGAAGATGCGTGAGCCAAAGAAGTTCAGCGGCAGTGAGAGCGAGGGCACGATACTCAGACTCACTCAGCTTGAACGAGAAACAGTAGGTTGCTTCTTGGCACTCCAAGAAACCAAGTTGTTGCCAAGGAAAATAGAATAACCAGAAGTAGAGACGAGTGTCAGGACATCCTGCCCAGTCGGCATCAGAGTAAGTAACTAAAGCACTAGGAGCAGCAGATGGACTAAAAGTGAGGCCAAAATGCAGTATGCCCTTAACATAGCGAAGAATGTGTTTCACAACAAGAATGGTCTTCAGTTGGAGACTGCAGAAATTGACTGACAGAGTTTACGGTGTAAGCAATATCGGGACGCATGATAGTTAAATACTGGAGAGCACCAACTAGAGAGCGGTAAAAAGTGGGATCCGAAAACAGAAGACCGTCAGAAGACAGGTGCTGAGAAACAACCATGGGGGTATGAACAGGCTTGTTGTCAAGTAACTGAGCTCGTGTGAGAATATCTCGTGCATATTTGAGCTGACTGATAAATAGACCATCAGTGGTGGAGGTAGCTTCTAGACCAAGAAAGTAACTAAAAGAACCCAAATCCTTAGTAGCAAACTCAGAATGAAGCTTACAAATAAATCTATCAAGAAGAGAAGAGTTATTGCCTGTAATAATGATGCCATCAACATAAAGGAGCAAATAAATAATGTCAGACCGCTTGTGAAAGACAAAAAGTGATGTGTCTGCACGACTGAAATAAAAACCAAGTTGAATAAGAAAAGAGCTAAGTCGTTGAAAATAGGCACGAGGAGCTTATTTGTGACCATAAAGAGCTTTCTTCAACTAACAAACATGATTGGGAAAGCGAGGGTCAATATACCCGGGAAGCTGTTCTATAAATATAGGTTTAGTAAGATGACCAATAAGAAACGCATTCTTCACATTAAGTTGGCGGAGAGGCCATTTGTTGGTCACAGCAAGAGAAAGTACAACATGAACAGTAGTAGCCTTGATAACCGGGCTAAAAGTATCAATGTAGTCTAGACTAGGTACCTGTGTATAGCCTTTGGCAACAAGGCGGGCTTTGAGGCGCTCAATGGATCCATCAGGCAAGTATTTGGTTCGAAACACCCATTTAGAGCCCACAATGTTGGTGTTGGCAGGTCGAGGGACCAAAATCCAAGTACGATAATTTTGCAGGGCTTGAACTTCTTCATCCATAGCAGTGAGCCAAGCAGGATTCTTACCAGCAGATTTGAATCCTTTGGGCTCAATGGATGTAAGGAGGGCAGAGAGAAGACTAGAGGAGCCCAAGAGAGCAAGATTTTCCTAGTGACAAGGTTTGAAAATACCAGCTTTAGCTCGTGTAATCATGGGATGAGAGGCCATCGAAGTAGCCGCAATAGGAGCAGGAATAGGCAGCTCGATGGGGAGCTCAAGAGAAGCGGAGCTAGGATCTGAGGGTGGCAAAGATGGACCTGCAAGAGAATTATTAGCGTGCAAAGACTCATCCACTGGATCAGTACAAAGACCACACGAGTTAGATCCGAATTGTGTAATATGCTGGGGATAGGGCGCAGATAAATATGGAAGCGTGTTTGTAGGGAGAAGACTTGGTTCTAGAAAATTTAAAAGCGAAGGGACGATATGGATTGAGCCTGGGAGGTATTGAGGAAGGGAAAGTGAGTCTCATCAAATTGAGCATGTCAGGTGAAATAGATCCTAGAGGTGGTGAAATAGATCCTAGAGGGGCTGTAACCCATAAAAATGCAAGGAATACTGCGGGGGGGAAATTTGTTAAACATATAATCACGTAAACAAGGAGAAACATGACAACCAAATGGATGAAAATTTTCATAATTCAGAGAAGAACCATATAAAAGTTCAAAGGGAAACTTTCCTCCAAGAAGTGGTGTTGGCAAACGGTTGATGATGTAAGCCGCAGTGCTAAAGGCGTCAACCCAAAAGCGATGGGGAGTGTGAGAGTGGAAAAGCAAGGCCAAACCGGTTTCAGTCACATGATGGTGTTTTCTTTCTGCACGACCGTTTTGGGCGGGAGCATATGGATAGAAAAGTTGATGATGAATGCCAAAAATATGAAGAAGAGTTTTAAAGCAATTGCTAGTAAATTCTGCACCACCGTCATTTTGAAATATTTTTATACGAGCAGAATGTTGATTTTCCACAAATTTTTTAAATTGGATAAAAGTATCATAAAAGTCAGATTTGAATTTTAATGGATAAAGCCAAGTAAAACTAGAATAATCATCAATAAATAAAACATAGTAGGCAAAACCCAAATTTGATTTTACGGGTAAAGGACCTCATATATCATAATGAATAAGATCTAAAATATTAGACGATTCACGTTCATTATGAGAATAAGATAAACGATGATTTTTTGCAAGTTGGCATGTATCACATAATGTAGGAGATGGTAATAAAGAAGTAAGATGAAGCTGTCCTTTTTTTATTTAAAAAGGAAATAATAGAATGGTTTACATGTCCAAGGCGAGCATGCCATAATTCATATGAAGCATGAAGAGATTTATTTTTAAGGACAAAAATAAAAGCGGAATGTCCACGCTCTAGCACATATAAGCCTCCATCTCGTTTACCGGTTGCCACCACCCGTCCCGTTTGACGATTCTGAACAGTGAAAAAATCATTAGTAAAAGTAACGAATAACGGAAAATCATGTGTTAATTTACTAATGGACAAAAGATTTTTTATGAGGTGAGGGACAACTAAAACGTCTAACAGATGAAGATTTGGGAAAGGAGAAATTTGACCAGTGTGGGTAATGGGTAGAGACGCACCATTTTCGAAAATCACACAATCCTTACCCATATAGTTAGTGGCTTGGTCCAAAGTGGAGGAAGTTGGAGTCATATGGGTCGAAGCTCCTGTGTCCAAGAACCAGTCGGAAGCGTCACTTCCAGACACAGAGCATGAAGCGGTGAAGGATTCGGCAAGTTGTGCTGATTGGTCATGTTGATGCCAATCGTAGCGTTGCCTGCACTGATCAGCATAGTGGCCTTCTAAGCGGTAAATCTGGGACCGTGGCGGACGACGACCTTGAGTGGGCTGGGCACAGCCATTTCCATGGCTACGTCTGAAGCAAGAGCAGCCACTCCCGCGTTGAGAAGATCCTTGGTGAGCAGTGAACACTGCAACTGAAGGTACCGGAGTTTCAAGAGATTTTTGAAAGAGTTCAAAACTCTCAGCCTTGGATACAAGATCTGGGAAGTAAGGAAGAGGCATTTGTGCCATCTGGACAGTAGAGAAACTGGAGAAATTGGGTCCGAGACCACGAAGAAACCAGTGAACTTTGTCAGTTTCATCAACAGGGCGACCAATGGCATGAAGTTGATCGCAAATGGTCTTGAAGGCACGGGCATAGGTAGTGACTGGATGAGTGCCGCGCTTCATCAATTGGAGATCATCTTTGAGGCGTATTTCTCGGGCTTTGAAGCAGTGGTTGAAGGTATTTTCGAGAGCGGTCTAGACCTCGCTGGATGTAGAGAGGTCGACGGCTTCAGCCATGGCTTCCTCTGTGAGAGTGGAGAGGAGAAGGCTTAGGAGGCATTGATCGGTGGCTTTCCATGCCAAATATTTGGCATTTGTGTTGAAGAGGTAGGAGGATCAAATGGAGGTGGCGGCTCAAGGGTACCATCCACATGACCTAGTAGACCTTGGCACTCAAGAAGAGGAAGAAGTTGGCTCTTCCGTAAGAGGTAGTTAGAGGAGGAGAGTTTGATTGTGACCATGTGAATCATGGTATTGAAGGGAAGGAGGGTGGGAGAAGAATCAGAGGCCATTTGGGGATCGAGGGATGTTAATCCTAATTATGCTTTGATACCATGAAAGTGTTTTGAAACCACCACACCATTTTGTGGTGAGAGCCTTTCATTTATATATATATATATATATGTTTACAGATTGTATAAGAGAATAAATACACATAAATACAAAACTAACCTTTAAAACATTATATATCATACTACTAATAAATAACCTATCTCGAACCCAAAATCCTTTAAGCCTTAGAAACTTACCGGTGCTAGACTTCGAAGGCAACCAACCAAGGACACAAGATCAACCCAAAAAAGCTATAAGGGTGAGCATAATCCACAGCTCAGTGAATGACAAAATATATCACACGTCAAGTAGGTTATCAATCAAATTATTAACAATCGTATGATATACAATAATCTTTCATATGTTCAATTACAATCTTAGATAACCCAGAATCCAAATGGGATGAAGATTTATGCTCTTCCATCAGGGTTGAAGGAGCTTAATGGAGCAATGCCTCAATGACCTACCTACCCATGAGAAACTAAACATACAGAAAATACAACTGTACTCAATTTAATTATCGCTTTAATTTAAATATATCTTACACTTACTTCTTATATCAAAGGTGTAAAAACTCCATTCGGTGTCAGTTATTTCACGTGATATCACGAGCGATTCCTTCATTTACACTTATATCCCATGGAACCATACGGAATAAAGATAACTTTGTGTAGAATTAGGAAAATATCATCTAAAAAAACCAAGTATTACCAAAGAATCAAAATATCAACACGTAGTAGGCTGTCACACTGTTTATGCATTTATGTAATCTGTGCAATGCATGTCAAATTGATCTTTAGAGTCAAATAGTCATTATTTCATTTCTAAGTGATCAAGCATTATACAGACACTTAGCTTCATGTATCATACAAGTTTATCACAATATTGTCGTTATCACTTTCATTACTATAATCTTCAAACAGTGCAGTCATCATACAATATACATTATCCCAACCCCACAAACATAGCAAATTTGTTATCTGCATTATATCATTACCATAACTATGGCACAAACACAAATAATGTAATAAATCTAAATTACTCACCTACTCCTAATCCTTTGGAAAATCTGCAATTTGATCGGATTCACCTAATAGATGAATAAAATATTTACTAATCAGATAAGTAACTATGTAGATATTTCCTAATGAGTGCCTAAGTGTTTTGAAATTAGTTTTTATTCTTTGTAAAATTATTTTATCATTTCTAACCTGATTTTGGCTTATAACTAAACTTTTGAAGTTTACAAGATACTTTATTTTATAATATATCTACAAAATTCGAGTAAATAAATTTTTCTCATAAAAAGTGATATCAATGATTCTAAATACTTGTTATTATTGCATAATTCTTAACTAAACTTATATTATTCATTTTAACTTAGATTTTTATGTATGAATAAGCGTCGAAAAGCTTGTTTTGAGTATTATATGCTAGTTACTTACTTTGTAATTTATATTTTCCTTGTTTAATGAATTTCTATAGATATTATAGGATTTTTCCATGTCTTGTTTTGTTTAATAATTTTATTATTAAACTTTTATTAATTATATAGGTCCTTTAGTGTAATAAAATATTTATTATTGTTTATTTTCACTTAGGTCTGTCTTGATTCTAAGTCATATTTACATTTCTATTTATAGTGGTTTCATTATTCCAAATTTTTATTATTTAGCTAGTTCATTTATTCCTTCTTTGATAATATAATTTCTACTATCGTTTACTTTGTCTATCAACCTTATCTGTTTATGTAGGTTGAAACTTCTATTATTTATGGTGATATCTATACTCTAATTATTAGTATGCTTTTCTAATGATTTCATGAATTCATATAGGTTCCATTCTGTATTTTAAATTATGGTTTGCTCCTATAAATTTATTTTTAATCTAAATGCTAGGATTAGTGCCTTAGGATCATTCTAGCCTACTCAAGTCTTCTATTTCTATTTTCTATCAATCATCATTCTTTTGGGATGTCTAGATGGTAGGACTTTTTATTATGATACCACACATGTTCTTAGGATCGATATTTCTCATAGGTACTCTAATGCCTATATTGGCTAAGTTTTACTATCTAAATGATGTTCTAGACATATTTCACTAAATTTAAACTAGGTTAAACTATGGAATATGCATGGGAAATCATATTTGTATGGTGGCTGAAATCTAGGATGTAAGTTTCTTAGAGTTAAATTGAACTTTTCCATAATCTCCTTTACTAGATATAATGTTTGGACTAACTAAATTAAGTATCAAGTGCTATCACATGCATAGAGTATTATTGCTACTCATAAGCTTTAAGAAAACTAAATATATAGAGCTTCTATAATAATTCAACACTTAAACTTTTTGTAGCTTCTGTACATATATGAAATACAAGCTTTAAGATAGGTTAGATATTACCTTGTTTGAGTATTAGACAAGTGATAACCTTCGCGCCGCGCCCCCTCCCCCCCCCCCCCCCCCCCCCCCCCCCCCCCCCCCCCCCCAAAAGATAACCCCCAAAAGATAACATGATCGAAACTTATAGGAAATATGAAGAGAGTAAGTTATTGAAATTTTTAGAATACATTATATTAGTCAAGACAATTCATACCTTTGACTATGACCTTTATAATTTTATTATGCTATTGGTTGTCTCGTTTTTCTTCCTTGAAGCTTTGGTGATAACGTTGTTTCTCTAGCTTTTGTTTGGTTTATGTTATTATTTTGCTTTTGTTGTGGGTTAGGGTAGGCAAAAGGAAAATGATGTGGGTTTTGCTTTGTGTAGGGGTAGTTTCACGAATAAGATGGGGGAAAAGTAAAGGAATTTGTACTTGGAGCTTTGACTCTTATATTGTGAAAAGGAGCTACACAGTGTGGGGTTTGAGGAAGTTTTATTGTTTTGTTTGTTTCCTATATGTAAGTGTTGATATATATATATATATATATACACATATGTATGTTATAAGTGAAATATATTAGATAAGGGTAGATATATGTGTTGGGTTTTCATATGGCAAAACAAAGAAAAGTTTGACTAGTCTAAGTTAGTTTTTCTCTAATGTCCTTCACGGTGATTATGCGTAAAAATTCCTTTGTCTAATTATTCTTGTTGTTTTTGGTTGATAGAGAGAAGAACCAATCCCCACATGCCCATTTGAGTCATCAAGTTTCCATTAATTGTTGGGGTGGTTTGGTTACATTTTATTGGGTCAAGTGTCCTTATCTTTTTAACTTTGTTTCAATACTTGTTTACTTCCTTAAGCAAGGGACACGATGATAAATTTCCATGGAAGAAAATCGGTCAAGTGTCTCCAATTTTCACTGTGTGAGGTAGATTTTTACTTATGGACAATGCTAAGTTAATTATCTAACTTATTTCATCAAAAACTAGTCTATATGTATATAATTATGTCAATTATGTGAGAGTTTTATTCCAAAAAATTTACCTAAGGTTTTAAAATATTACTAGATGATCTTTGAGTGCAGATTTTGAGTTTAAAGTTTACGTAATTGAGTATTTTTAGAGTTTTACCTTACTGCTTAGAGTTTTAGGGCTTAATAGGTCAAATTAGAAAATTAATACCTATGACTCCAAATTTTCTAACTGGAATTATGGTGCAGTTTAAATTTTTATTTGAGGTCTAGATTTGTTGTTATGAATCTGTTTCTAGTTTCCTATTACGTATCTATAACCTAGTGGTTTATCTTTGATTTATTGTTTTTAGTCTATATACTCTCCTAGTTATTAGCTTACTAATGCACTTAAAATATAAGGCTACTTATACCTACATCAAGTTTTTTTATCAGATTACGAAATCTTGTCTTTTGTATCCTTTAATATCTAGACAATTTTTATTTAAGTTTTAGGTTATAAATAGGCTCGTGATACTTTAAAGTTTGTAACTAGGATTTTCATTGGTCTGACAACACTAACTATAAATGCATTCCATCACATTCATTGGATGTTTCCAAACATGAGAATGAGTTTGTCCTTTTAGAACTCATTCTATTCCATTCCAAATTATTTAGCTGTCATGCCTCAAATGAGGGTTTGGGCGTATCCATTCGTCCATATAATACCTTAAGTATTACATACACAAGCTACCTTTTAAGATATGTTTATTATGAACACTCGCTAGCCAAATTTTAAGTTAGAAATCATATAATTAGATTCTCGAAACAACTAGATTTAGCAGTAGTAAAACAAATTTTACTAAAACACTTCATATCCTACTCACATGAGTTGGTCATCCTTCATAAAAGTAAAATCGTTCCATCCGGTATCTTCTATACCTTTCATGATGGTAAAACAAAGCTTTACAAAACATAGGCACCACAACCAAGCCCTTAAAAGAAATACAAACTTTAAAAGATAAATCTAATTCTTAAACAAAACAAAACAAAATAAAATATATCAATTCTTAACTCGCTTCACTCTTAAGCAAACTCTTCTCGAGTCATGCATTCACCTATCTCAATCATCATCATCCAAATCATCACCTAGAGAGAACACAACAATGAGTTGAAGCTCAGTACAAGTAATACACGTGTAGAGAAAGAAGACACACAAGCTTATATTGATGCAATGTAGCAAACAACAGTTTATTATCTTTAAATTAACATAAAACAAGCAATACTAGAGCACTCACACTCCGAAACAAGCCTCTAGGAGTTTGGAGGTCTTGAGTAATAGTAGCTGCTGGGGTCGATATAGAAAATCGAATACATATATTTCCTATATTATATGCCAGAAAGGAAAATATAGCCTTATTTAGAATTTACAGCCGTTACAAATATTTATGTCCATCACTAATATAATAGAGGTCAGTCGATCCCATAAATGTGAACATACTATATTACATCCCTCTGATTAAGATAAACGTTATGCTGATATCGTTTACCCATCAACTACCTGAGTGACTTATGAATTATCATTGCATCATAACAAGGGGGTAGCCTAAACACCTAACTATCATGCTTAACTCCAAGCAAGGTTGTTGCCCTTTGGACTGGATTCAATGACATAAGCGTAAGAATCACTTAATTATTAAAGTCATCTTTAAGTTTTAGTTCATTGGAATGCCTATCCTAACAACAACATATAAGTTACCGTGTACCTTATACAACATCTGCTCTCTAAACAAAATCAAAGGATAGATCAACTATCCATATATCTATTCAAGAATATAAAATTATATAAGCATTTAAATTAATTATCTATTTACATCAAACTCATTTTAAAAACCCATTTGATCAAACACTAAGTAGAAACCTCACATGGTGCAAAAATCACCCTGCCAAGATATACACAGTTCTCTATTGCGTCTCAATTCATTTCTTTTCTTTTGTCATAAACATTTACTATATAAACATTCACTATATAAACATTATTACTCATATTAACTTCTAGAAAATACTCATTTTTAGGGAAAAAAAACATTTGAAACAACATACTCCTCATATTAATTAAAGTTTAATCTATCATATTACATTTATATTATCTCTAACCTTAGCATATTAATACAATTCAATTACAAGTTAAGTATATATTAAACTAATCTTAGCTAAGTTGATTAGACTTAATCATTTAATCCAATTACTAGGTCATATTCAATTATCTCACTAAGTCTATTAACTAGTTCTCTATATTTTTAAAGCCATGTTAAACCTAGTTTAGTTACTAATTTATATTCATTTATTCCATTAAGATAATATTATATATATATGTCCTATAGGATCTTAATTAATCTAGTTCATTTTAGCTCATCAAGATTTATTAAATCAAGTTGAATCTAGGTTTGTTAACTAAGTATTTTATACTTAACTTCTATGTTTAATTTAATTAGTCACTAAGCTATAAATTCCATTAACTTACTCTTAATTATATGATAGAAATCAAGTTCCAAAGGAAATCATAGCCCTGATCCTGCCATGATCTTGATAGTGATCATCATCATACCCATTATGTCGCCTGTTATAAAGGATACTATCACATCATCATCGGAGGAATTAAGGATTAGAGGAGATGACGGGCTTCATCACACCTGGGATGGCAATTGTAATTAGCCATATCACGCCTATGGTCGTTCAAAGCTTGGAGAAGAATTTTGATCCGAGAGGATCACGACCCGTGTCACAAGCCGCGATCAGCTGGGGGATCACCTATGTGATTTTATGCGTTTTTAAAACACCATTTTCTTATTTTATTTGTTTATCTTTAATTTTTTCATATTTACCCTTGTCTGATGTGTGGGAGTATATAAGGGTTATTAGTGATGTGTTTAGCAGTTTTTGGTTTGCGTTTTACCCTCAAAAACTTTATAATGTCCTTGCGAGTTGCAACAAATTACCTTCTTGAATAAGGTTGAGTTTTCTCTTCTAGACTGTTCACCGTTGTTTCATGCCATCGTGCATAATCTCGGTTGATTAAAACAACTAGTTTGATTTTATCTTTGGTGTGTCATATCCAAGGATTAATAGTTCATATATTTTACTTTCCTATTTTATATAAATAAAAAAACCCAAAAACACATATTAAATCTTTATAATTCCACTATGTAATTTTGATATGGACTTTATCCATATCGTCTTGGTATCAGAGCTTTGGTTTGCCATGCAGTAAATTAGTAAGATATAATTCTCATAACTTGTAAATTTATCGTAGTGCGGTTGATAGAGATTGCTTGAAGAAAAGACAAGTTAGGGTTTGTTTCTTAAGAAACAAGCTATTGTCTATTTTGAATTGCTTAAGGAAAAATAAAAGGATCTTTAGTTTGAATTGTTGTTATTGCTTATTATTATGATTGCTTGTGTTGCAAATTTTATTCTTTTTGAAGATGTTGGGAAAATCTGAAATTAAGAACAGAGATGGTAAAGCCCCTAAGTTGAGAACACTGTTAATATGAGTGAGTTTATGGATTTCATGAAGGAGATGATGCAGAGATGCAAACGACAATGCATCAATGATCTAAAATCCTAAGAAATATTGAACAAGATTTTGGAGAAACCTTCATAATCAAGAAACACATGATCATGACGTTGTCAAAGATGTAGATGTTAATCGAGAGTCCAATTACCCTATGGTGTACATGGAGTAGTTGATGGTCATGGAAGAATTGGTGATAGAGATAGGGGAATGTGTGCCAACTGGTGCATGGTCATCGAGTTGGACATTACGATGATAATGTGGAAGAGGTGAAAATAGGTGATAAGACTAATGATCAATAGTCACTAATGCATTCTCATGAAGATGATTTTAAAGGCGAAGAGGAGTCTGATAAAATTTTTAATGATGCTAGTGGTAAGAGTGAAAGTTGAGAGTTCGTTATGCATCCAAAAACAGCTGAGGAGGAGAATAATTTTGAAGTGTAAAGTAACATGCAGTTACTTGACATGGTACCTTTATTGCTAACTACATGTGAAAATAGGTATTTTCATGTTTACTTTCTACCCTTTTAGCTGTTTTATCAAGACCTATTAATAGGAATGCGAGGTGAAGCATATTGTTATTTTACTGTGCCTGTGAAACCTTATATGATGTTTTTTAGTAACTATTGAGGCAATATTAAAGGTTATTTGTGTTGCTATGGTGTTTTGCTTACAATTGGTGTTAGCGTAAGCGAGGTGAAGATATTTGAAAAATTGATATTATATGGAAATTTTAAGATGTTAGATTTTTATGAACCATTGCAGTTATGTATTATGTTAGCATGTGATGACGTTGGTTACTTTCAAGATGGCAAGTGTTTAAAGCAAAAATTGTTGTAATGCCCTAAAATTTAATAAGGTAGCTACCGCCATGTATAATACATTATGTATTAAATGTTCAGGCTTCCTTGAATGATATGTTTATTTCGAACATTGCTAACCAATTTTAATTAATGAAATTGTTTGTTTAGATTTCCAAAACAACTGTATTTAGCAGTGGTGACAAAACATTTTAAAAACATTTAATAATCTACTCTCAATGGTAGATCAACATTTACAAACTTATAGGCTCCAATAGCCCTTTAAAAAAATACTACAACTTAAAAAAAAATATAAGTCCAGCTTTGAAAATAAAATAAAAACAAATACAAATGAAATCTATGGTCTTAACCCACTTTACTCGTCCAACATTGGCCATCATCAACATTACATCATCATCCTCATCACAATTATCATTATCATCATCCTGTCATCAACGTACCATCATCATCCTCAATACATCACCTAGAAAAAGAACAATAACAATAATAATGAGATGAAGCTTAGTATACAGTAACATAGACACACAGAGTGGTACACAAGCTTAACTAAATACAATGCATCAAGCAACTTATTATCTTTCATTTAAAGTAAATCAAACATCACTAAGCATTCCACTCTAAAACAAGCCACTGGGAATTTAGGAGTCCTAAGTAACGAATACAACGCTCAAGGGGTTCATAAACAGCTCAAATCCCTATATCTCCTAAATGATATAATGATTAAGAGTAGAAGCCTCATCTAGGGTTCATAGCCATTACATACACTCTACCAATCTCAGTCCATAATATAAAAAGGCTCAACCGGTCTTATAAATGTAAGCCCCAATATATCACTTCTCGCCTATCAAGATAAACGTTACATCGATACCGTTTGCCCTATCAACTACCCCTAGCCATCTACAAATGTCATTACATCATGACGGGGTGGCCTAAGCACCTAAACTATAGTGCTCGCTCAAACAAGGTTACCGCTTCTTGGACTGGGTTCAACGTCGCATGCACAAAACAACACTCAATACTTAGGCCGTTTTTAAGTTCTTGATCCATTTTAGATGTCTATCCTAATAATCATCATGCAAGTTACTGTGTACCTTTTATATGAAATCCAAACAAAGACTTATAGGGTATTTCAGAATCTATCTCAAAAAATAAATCAGGTATCCATGTCTGTAGTTTCAAGAATTAAACTCATATAAGAAATTATACTCATTATCCACTTATTCCAAACTTTTATTAAAACCTTATTTAATCATATACCAATTAGAACTCTACTATGGTTGTAAAGATCACCCTGCCAAAATATGGACAATTCTCCTTTATCTATCAAAGTATTTCTTTTCACTTTGTTTATAATATTTTATTACAACAACATCATCATAAGATTCATATTCAAACACATTCATTTCTAAACAAACAAACATTTGAAACAGCATATTTCTCATGTAATACTTGGTTTATCTATCCCATTAACTTGAGCCATTTATTTACTATAACTTATTTTAACTTAATCTCAAGTTGTTTATAGTTAATTATTTAATTCAATTAATAATTCATTTTGATTGAACTTAACTAGTATAATTCATTTTAGCTTAGTAAAGTTCATTTAATCAAGTTGAGCATAGATATATTACTAATTCATTGTATATCTAAGTTTCATGTCAACTTAAGTCTATATTGACTTAATCTTAGCCAAGCTGATTAAAGTTAATTATTCTAATTCATTTTAACTCATTCAAGTCCATTTAGTCAAGTTGAACTTAAGTTTGTTATCTAAGTTCGTTTTATGCTTAGCTACACACATTTAACTAGTAAACACAAGTTTTGAACTTTGTTTGTTTATATAGCAGCTGAAACAAATAAAATTTAGCCTTGATACTTTTATACTTTTTAAAATCTTAAAACATAAAAGTTTTATATCTCTTTTTAAGATTTCCGTAGCAATTTTAATCACCTCAATCCGAGTTTGTATGAAAAAGTTATGATCAAAATAGTATTGTGACTAGAGAGAAGCATGAGCATATACATTACCCCATGCTCTAGCCATGCTATTCTAGAAAAACTTCTGTTCTTTAAGTTTTTGAGGTAAATGGAAGCACAAATAGATAGTAGAGGCCGTATACTGGTCGCGCTTCTCCTTAGATAAGTTAAAAACATGTGTTTTCAAACAACAACAAGGAGCACGGACTCAATATAATGTCTGTGTTTACCCCATGCTCTTTGTCTTGTTCTTTATTTCAAAAATTTTACTTGTTTTTCAACTTGTTTTACATTATTTTTTTTCATCATCTAACATCTTATGCTCTACATATAAGCTTGGAACTATGTTTTACAACATGATTTTACAAGTTCTACTTCAACTAACTTCAAATCATGTTATGAATCATCTAACCTATGCATGTATATACTAACCTAGAAAATTCACATGCTCATATATTCATCATTCATTAACTTCATCACAATTTCTACTTAAATCTAACATCAATTCATCATATACATGTAATAACAACAATGAACACAAGAAAAACAACAACACTTATCTTTCAAGGCAATCACATGCACTTCAATATTCTTTCATGTTGTTGGGCTTCTCCTAACTTTGATTTCATTTTTTTATCTTGTTTTCTAACTTTGATTTCCTTATTCTCTTCTTGAAATTGACATTTATGGAGATAAATTTGAGAGAGAGAAAGAAAAATGAAAGAAGAAGAAGAAGAAGAAGAAGAAGAAGGAGAATATATGAGAGAGAGAAGGAAAAGAAAGAGAAAGAAAAAGGCAAAAGAAAAAGAAGGGAGAAAAAAAAAAAGGAAAGGAAAGGATAAACATAATTTATGATATTTTAGAATAAAGGTATTGGTTTTAGAACTTTCATATCAATATCTTTTGTTCTAAAAATATTTAGAAGATGGTTTCAGAATCAATAGGTTAAAAATTAGGGACTAAAATAAGAACTTAATTTAGGAATTTAATTTAGATCAATTTGATATTTAACTTTAGTTCGGTTTAAAAACTAATATTTTTATACAAGTAGATGAACTTAGATTTTATAAGGATTAAGGAATTGGAATTTAAGCTAACGTTTAAGGGTTTAGGAATCGCTAAACATTTTAATAATATGTTTAAGGGTTTTTCAGCTTAATTAATTACTAATCTAATTATGTCAACTTGTCTATTTACATCCTATAATCATTTGATTTATTTAATCTTTCAAAACTTAATTTCTAACTTAGGTGAAGGTTTGGGGTATTTCAGTTGTCGAATACTTATCATAGTGTTCATAGAATGATTGATCGAGTTCATGATGAGTGGTATGGGTTATTGCAGATGCCTTTGATTATGGACATGGACATTAGTAGTTGATAAGTGCTTTTTACTCTATTATTTTCATAGGATTTTGACCATGTTTCTGATGCATTTTTTTTTTAAATTCCTCTGACAATGCGCTTTTATGGCTTAATTGTTGTTTGTAGCTTTAAAATGAAGAAGCAAAGAAATAAAGAAGTTTTGAATTAGATTTGGGTAAAACAATAGTTGTAGGAAGATCAAACTTCTATCGAGGGCAAAACGGAACCTTCGAGGGCTAAAATTTCAAAGACAAGACCTAGTCGAGACAAAAAACGTGAAGTCTCACCCTGAGGTCATGGCCAAAACTCACTTTGCGACAATGTGTATCAAAGACTTAGAAGTTTTTGAAGCTGAAGTACAGTTAAGCCTAACACTGAGGCCTCAGTGAACACACTTTTTCATCCCATGGCCTTGATTTTTGGATAGAATATTGTCACAAAGGAGTCGAGTCCGGATGATTAAAGTCGAGTCTAGAGAAAGCTCGACGAGCACCGCGTGACATAAATAAAATGCATGTTTCTCTGGTCTATACGTGCGTAAGTATGAGAAGGCAAAACCATTATTGAGATCTTCCACATAGGCAAATCAGAATTTGAACGATTTCCTTTAGAATAAGTCTATAAATAAGAATGAGAGGTGCATTGTAAAGGATGTAATCATATGTATAATTTTTAACCTAGTTTTTAGTGTAGAGAGCTTCAATGAAAGAATCAATTTCTTCTTGCTGGGTTCTCTTGAATTTTCTGGTAAATTGCTTTAAGCTTGTGTTTGTAATTTCCTATGAGAATTTTGTACTTAATTGAATTCATTAATCGATTAAGTTATTTCTTCAGTATTTTTTTATTATAATTATCATGCCCAGAGGATACCTTAAATGTGCAGTCCGCCGCACATAATATTAAAGCTAATGAATGACAATCTTAGTTACACAAGAGCTTCGATATTACGAGCAAGACATGCTTCCAAGATAGTAGGAGACTCAAAGGGGTGTTACATTTAAGTAGATAATAAAAGCATGCAAGGATTTATAAAGATAACATGTAATAATCATTAAGTTCAAATTCTTACAACTTCTTAGGGCGTTCCCTCTGTTCTTAAAGTCTTACTATCCTAAGCCAACTAAATAATATACATAGATGTAACAAAAGCCTACTATAGAGATTTTTCTTAGAAGTCACACCAAAAACTAAAATATGCAAACTTTTTTCAAAAACTCCTAATAACTTTGATGCGTACCCGACAAATAAGGCTCCTTGGTGCCAACATAAGTAATCAAACTGAACCAAAAAGCTATAGGGGTATAAGCAAAACTAGCTTAGTGAGATAACTCCCTTCTTCAAAATGTTTCCATAAAATCATATAAGTATTTTAGACAAGTATATGTGTATGCAATAATCATATGAGCAATAAAAATACACACGATTAACCATAAACCTTGTATAGCACAAATTTGCGCCCTTCATGTAGGGGGTTAGGTGGTTATTAGCCCATTCGACCATCAATATTTGTAGACTTACCAGCTCCTACTTGCCCATGTAGACTTCCCGGCTACTACTGGCCACCGCTACAACTCCTCGTTTCCCTACACGAAGAATAGCAGCGAAAATAAATGTGACTCATAACATGTCATGCATGGATCATGTTTAATATTGGTTTATCCGATTATTGTTAATTTCAAGTTAAGGGTGACTAATACAATATTCATCATACCATTGCAAGGGAACATAAATTATTCATCAAATTTTCTTTCAATATGCTTATCTTTTATTTAGCAACCACTTCATTCAACATGCATCTAATTTACACAACAATCTTTTATCTTTTCTTAATCTCTAGTGCCACTACTTAGAAGTACATTCAAGAAAATGTAATTACTAAGGGATCCATGGCGATCGCTCCTAATTGAAGTAGTCCTCCGGAAAGCGATTGGTTCCTCCTTCACTAAACAAGATGAAATACCCAAATGGTATTTCATAGAATTTCCACTTAAAGTTTCTAAATTATCTTCTAATTATTGTAGAAATCGGATTTGTGGAAATTCCAAGTTAAAATGCCTATAACTTGCTTATTTAACTCGGAATTTCGCATATTATATATCGTTTCTACCTACTCGAAAAGAACTATCCATTTCTAAGGTTATATTCATTACAAGAAGTCATTTGAGTCTTGGATCAGAAGGGGTACAGGTTTACCATGAAAATTCCATCCTTTAAAAACAAAATTTTAATCCTTTCTTCACTCAAAACTTGTTAAGAAAAACTTAAATATGTATATGGTTGAAAAAAATTCCTTTGGTACATAAATAGACTCATAATTTATGCATGATGCTATTGGTGTTGTCTAATTTAATTATTTTCCATAAAACAACTTTTCCTAAATTTTGAAAAGTTGGATTTGTTGTTAAACTTTTCTTTATGTGGTTGGAATAAAACTTATAAATCCTTGGGTTATCACAATTTAGTATTCTATATTTTTATTCTTTAGTTTATCAAAAGTGAGTTGAAATAAGGTTTGATTTTTTTAAGTTATCTACCAATTTTATTTCTAGGAATTAAAAAATAAAGTTTCAAAAGTTTTCTTTAGTAGTATCTAATGTTCTCATTGGTATATTTTCTTATTATATCTATATTTTAGAAAAATAAGTTTATTCTTTAAAAATTTACTTTCTTAAATTGTTGATAAATTTTTATTTCTCTAAGTGGGTTTCTTAAGACTTGTAAGTTAATTTTTACCTTAGCTTGAAAACTTGTTTAGTTAGTATCAAGTTATCATCTTTATATCAAGATTTCCATGTTGTTATTTGTTGAAAAGAAAGTTTTTTAGACTTTGAAGAAATTTTCTTTACCAATAGTTTGAAATTTCATGATGAGTTTATGTTAATTTTTGAAAAGAATTTGTTAAAAACAACCTTCTAAGTCTTGGTGAAAAATATTTGTTAAGAGACAAGTTTTCAAGAGTCTAGCCTTATAAATCTCTTTTTATTTGGACAACAATACATTAACCATGCATGAATATGATTATGTAGTTTATAAAAAGATCAGAATACCACAAGATAAGATAATAAGGAATATAAGAAACAAATAAGCATAATAATAATGTCAAGATTGGGAGCCTTAGCTTCATCAAGGCTTCCCGGTCAAGTATTGAGAGCCTTAGCTTCATCAAGGATTCTCGAGACTAAGAATAGACTATTCCCAAAAGAAAAGAAAAAGAAAGAAAGGAAAAATCACAATAATAAGAGCACCAACAATAATATGAGCATAATAATAAAACATAATGTATGAGCAATGAATAAAACATGGGCAGAATGTTGCTTTCTTAATGTCCATGGGTTTTTAGAGAACACATACTATGTGTAAACCCCCAAGTTTTATGTCATCTTTAACCTGAAACCAAAAGTCAACTAGAAATCCTACAGTCAACAAAACCCCAGTAGAACCTAGCAGTTTAGGTCCGGTAATCCCGCGCTCCTATCTTGTGTAGAGTAGATGTAAGCTAAGCGTATAGAATAGTTCATAATTATATAAAGATGTTTAAAAATATCATATTGATTAAAATTTGATCCATCTTGAACATGAACAGATACTGGTTTTGAAAAACATATCCCAGGTTCCGGAATCTTAAAAATATTATGTCGACAAAGTTAGACTTGTAAAAATATAAGGTTTTCAAAAATATCAGTTTTATAATTTTTTGGTAACTAAAAATATTAGATATCGTACTTTTACGTGTATTTTTCTTACCACCAGTATATTTATGTCTTGTACACTATTCATTGTATAACTCTACACTATTCATACTATCTCTACTTTTTCACTATTCACTCTTACACACTACCATACCCATACCACTACTTTTTTTCATTTCCAATACACTTTTATCACATCAAACTTGCATATTATTACTTTTAATATACAAAACTACAAAAATAAATAAATAAATAAAGTCTCTCTCTCTCTCTTTTCCTCTTGGCCGGCGCTCCCTCCCCCTTTTCTTTCTCTATTTTATCTCGATTTTTATTAATTAAACTACTCAAACCCTCTCCAAATTTCCTATAAATAACCCATCCTCTTTCACTTCATTCACACACTCACTACCCACAAATTTACTACAAAAAACTCTCTCAAATTCTCCTCCCAAACACTCTTTTCATTACTCTCTCAAAACACTCCAAAGCTCTCTTCTTCTTCATACACAAAACCCATCTACATATACTACTCTTATCTTATCTTTAGGTAAAATTCTTTTCATATTTTTTTACTACCATGTCATATAACTTAGCATGACCATAAAGTATGTTTCCTAAACTATATGTTATGAAAGCAATTTTATGTTCATGTTTTGTTCTTGTTCATGAATCCATATTTTTTTTATGTTGTTATTTTGTTCATATTATTTTTGTTATTATGCTTTCATATTTATATCTAACTAAATATATCTATGTAGCTATATATATCTTCTAGAGCATATAAGCTCACTTATTATTGCAATTTATTTACTTTCATGTTTTAAGACTAGTCTTTCTAATCTTAGACTTGTTCTATCAAGTCGAAACAACCTTTTCATTTCTTTTATTTCGGGATGGAATTTATTATTTGTCTCGGGAGCCTTGATGAAGCTGAGGCTCCTAATACTTGAACTTATATTATGTTGCTTATTATTTTGTTTAATTTTTACTTTTTTTCTTGTAAATATCATCATACTCATGCTCATATTCATTATTGTTGTCTAAAACACAAAGATAGAAACTAAACTTTTTCAAAAATAAATTCATGTTATAAGAATTTCCAAATGAAGCTTAGGATTTTGTTTCAACAAACTTTACTTTTCCAAAAATCAAAGAGAACTTACCATAATTTAGCAAAACTATTCTATTTTGAAAAAGTCTTTTCAAAAACCATAAGAAGGCTTGTTTTTGCTAAATTTATTTTAAATATTGATAATTCTTTGTTATACAAATTTTTTAGAAAAACTAAATTTAAAAGAAACTCCTTAAATAAAAAAATAAGCAAGCTTTGAGTCAAAATAGAAGATCAAAATAATTATCAAAACAATACTTGAGAAATTATAAGTACAAACAACACTATTGAGAGATTCTTCTAAAGAAAAATTTAAAAGTTTATTTGTATGGAAACCACCTAAGAAACTACTAAATTAAACATAAAGATACTCATTTTAAATAAATTAAAAAGTTATGGTTTTATCTCAAAGATTTACAAAAGGAAAATTTTTAACTTTTGATTTTTCACACTTTCAAAAGACATTATTTTTCATAAAGTCATAGTTTGGACAACAAAACTTGAGTCATGCATGAGATATAAGGTTGTATATGTATAAAAAGGGTTTTTCAGTCTATATAGATAACTAAGTAATTATCAAACAATTTTTAAATGTTTGAAAATGATTGTTTTTTGGCTAAGATTTTGGTGTGAATCTAGTTACCGTAAGCCCCGAAAAATTTTAGTAAATAATTCCAAAATAACATCGAAAATAAACTCTAAAAATGACTCCAAATTAAAACCGAACTTTGACTAGTCATAAATCAAGAACGAATCTAGAAATTTCTTAATCTTAAGAAAATGATTCCTTAAAAATAAAATAAGAACTCAACAGTCTTCAAATCAAAGACCACTACGTATGACAAATTCTATATTTAACTCTGACTTATAAAATCGGGCAATATAGAACCCAAAAGCAAATTATTAAAAAGTAAATGACGATAAACCTTTGAAATAAAACTCAATTCAAGAATTCCGAGACGTTGAGAGATATTAAATACTTACAAAAATAAAATTTAAAATAAATTTCTCAAATTAAATATGTTGTATAAACATAAAATCAGTTTCCAAATTAGCAAGATCTAAACCGAAAATTACATGGGAACCCTAAGTGAAATACAGTAATTTAAGTCCGGCAATCTCACGTTCTTAGTCCTAAAGACCGAGGTTTAGTTTGAGCGTGGAGAGTAGCTCGTAGTAATATAAGATCGCTTAAAAATATCATATTGGTAAATTTTTGACCTATTTCAAACCCGTTCGGATATAGACTTTGAAAAGCGTGTCCCAAGGCTCGAGATATCAAAAATATACCATTAATACCATTAGACTCGTATTTTCATAAAGATTTCAAAATTATCAGTTTTATAATTTTTGATAACTGGAAATATTTGATTTTGCGATTATTTTGTATTTCATTATTACCGGTAATTAACTAGTCTTTTGAACTATTCACTACTATTCATTACACAATTTTATTATTCTTATAAATCCTTATATTTTTAGATAAATATTTTATATATCCTAGAAAATTCCGTTTTTCCGAAATTTAATACGTTTCGGGTTTTCACGGGATCAGTTTCTGTTTTAGACTCGGTACTAAAAATAAAATAAATTAATTTAATAATTGAAAAATATTTTTATTTTCATGAAATAATTTTTTAGATTTTTTCGGGTTATAAAAATATCATTTATAGCTCAAATTCGCGTATTTTGATCATACCGGTAACTTATTTGTTGAAACACTAAAATAATTCAATTGATTATTTAATTTTATTTATGAAATTTCTACCACTCATTTAAAAATATTTTTCTTAATTTTATTTTATATCTTTTTCTTAATAAAAAACACTTTTTCAACCCATACTTCATGTACACTTCATTTGTCACTTTTACACCTTACTCATGTCTTCTTTCACTCATTCTACACTCCATTTCCCATGCATTGTAGTTGACCACACTCCTTAAAACCAGCCACTTTATTTATTTTAATGATTTATTTAATGATTTAAAGTCTCTTTTAGTTAGCAAATTAAGTAATACAAGTTACACTTTCAAAATTTAAGTTACAAGCTAACTACACTCCTCTCTCTTTCCTCATTAAAATCATGCCAGCCCCCTCCATTTTTCTGCCATTGATTTTTTTTTTTCAATTATTTAACACACTTTTAATACACTCCTCTCTCTATTTACAGACTTATACTTATACACTTTCTCTTTTGCAACCCTACCTCATTTACACTCTCTTTTTTCTCTCTTTATCTCTTTCTTAGCCTTGTTCTTGCAAAGGAAACAAGCTGCCCCCATCTCAAAAATTTGCTTCCACATTCCATTCTTGAAGATTCTTTAAGTATACCTTTTTCTTAAACTTCCATAGATACTAAAGGTTGATTATATGGAGGTTTCACGCATCAAAGGACTCTCCATAATGCCTAAAGGCTAGGGATGATGATGCATCTTCATATTTATATTATACTTTGTAGATCTAAATTTTTATGAAGCTTTGGTTATGTTTATGTTTAGATCTATAGGTTTAGGGCTTACTACCATACATTTCTTTTATATTCATCTTCATATTATGTGTAGATCTTGGATTTGAAGTTGAATAAAAATAGTGAAATTCGTATCTAGGCAAGACCCATTTTTAAAAAATCACTTTCCAAGTGTCAAAATGAAATTTTTACTCGAGATAATGAAGGCTTAATGTATATATATCATCAAGACCTCATTTTATATGGTTCAAAGGTGATTTTTAAAGAGTATTTTTCAAAACAAAATTCTATTTTCGGATTTAGGCCAAGGCCTAGTTTAAAAACATGTTTTCCAACTCAAAAATGAAGTTTTTATTCAAGATATGGAAGACTCTTAAGACAGGATATGTAAGGGATGAATTTTCATAAGTTTAGATAGATTTTATCAAAATATATGTCCAAAAATAAATTTATAAATTCGGATCTAGACCAAGACCAATTTTGAGAACCCATTTTTCAACACCAAAATGAAGGATTTGTTTAAAAAATGAAAGGTTTATGGAATAGGTATTAATAGGAGATGCTTTTTATAAGTAAATTGTAGATCTACTAATAGAGATTCTCAAAATAGGAAGAGATTACAAAATATAAAATTTGAGTTTTATTCTAACTTTGTGAAATTCGGATGATTTCAAGACCATGCTTTAAAAACCCTTTTATCAACTCCAAAACTTGTGTTATATATGAAAAATGAAGAGTATAGGTAATAGATATCATCAAGAAATGATTTTATAAGTTAAGATGGGATTTGCTAAGAAAAATATATAGAACAAAGAGTAGAAATAAAGTAGAAAATTTGAGTTTTTGTCATTTTAAGAAATTCGTAATAATGGAGTAATGGTATGAAAACCCCTATATTTCAAACTCAAAATGAAATTTTTATTAAGAAATGAAGTCCCTAGTGACTAGGTATGGTTGAGCCTTAATTTTCCAAGTATCAAATGATTTTTACTTAAAGGAATCACTACAAAAACAATTTTTACAAAATTCAGATTATGGGATGAACCATATTTAAAAACATGTTTAAAAAGTGTAAAATGAAATTTTTATTGAAAAAAAAAAAGGCCTTAAGGAATATACATAATGAAAGCTTAATTTTAACAAGAATAAATAAATTTTCTTCAATGAATTTTTCTAAAGCAAGTGGGAATTGTCAAGAATACAAGACTAGTCCTTCTAAGTTGTTTTTTCATAAAGTCTAACAAGGAAAAAGTTTTCTAAAAATTTCTTTTAGTAAATATCATTAAGAACATGTACATATATATCTCATGTCATATCATTTATGATAGAAACTTGTTCATGTTGCATGCATACTTGCTTTGGATAGTAGAAACTTCATGAACTTTCACAAAATCAATTTTCTAAATCGGTTTTCGCTATTGTTCTGATCTGATCATATCCTTTCGAAGCTTCAAAGTTATCAAACTTAAATATGATATTAGAATTAGATATATCTTTTGAAATAGATAGAAATAGATATATATTTGTCCAATTCCGAGTTAAAACGACCAAGTTATGAACGTTTTAAGTTGGAATTCCCGCTTAGGACAAGAATTACGAATTTGATAGTTTATATGAGATAGAATGGATTAGTTTTGAGTAGAAATACTCATTTAGGTATTTCTTTCTTTTTAAGTGACCCCGAAATCGACGATTCGCTACCACCATATTACTTTTACTAAGAGACCGGTGATCCAATGGCCAAATGAGTTTTCCTCTTATTTTGTTACCTTGCTCATGCTTGTAGCTAGTTGCACTAGAATTAGGAAAAGATAAAATTGTGATGAGTTGTGATATAATCTTGGTTGAATGAATGATAAGTATATCAAGGCGAGACTTGTTGTAAAATCATTGTATGAGTTAGCATAGACTTGAATTGTCCGAAATTCTCTACGATAGCTCTTAACCTACATAATTAACATGCCATGATTATATGAATAAACTATACATGCATATCACGTATTGAGTCACATTGCATTAGCTAATATACCTTTAGTGAGACAAAAGTATATTAGTGGAAAGGCGAGGAAGCATTTGTTAACATTAAGGATGTGAGATCGCTTAAGTTAATGGAAGTGGTGTAGGCACTTGAATCAACTACATAAAACTACAGACGTTGTAAAACTAAGAGAAAGAGATCGGGATTATGGTTGCATGACTTATGGACCACCCCAACCCTAAATAAAGGGCGTAAATCCTTTCACATATGGCTACCAGAAAGTCATATGTTTGTCTGCTCATGTGTTTGTTCATGCATAGCATATGGATGACATATAACTTGCTTGTTATGATACGAAAATAAGGAAACTCTCATTAAGCTAGTGTAGCTTATGCCTCAGTAGATGTTTGAATAAATAGGTTGACGAGAGAATGCACCTGGGGACCAAGATGGTTTGAGCCGAATATGACTTCGGAATTCCAACAGGAAGTAAAGAATACTTAAAGATATTAGCTAGGTTTTGTGAATTGTCTTGTAATAGTTTGTTTAGTGAAATTTGTGGATGAATTGTAATTGAAGTATAGTGAATTGTATTTCCTTTACATTGTTACTCAAGTTGTATCAATATAAAATGTATCACTTCGATGTGTCTCTTCCATGTGTTAGACGCCTTGTACATAGTAGGGAAGCCTTCATGTAACTGAGGTGATCATTCCTAGGTTTTAATATTGTGTACAACGGACTGCCACGTTAGGGTACCTTTCGGGCATGACAGTCACCCATGTTTTTCAACCTAAAAGACCTCATTTGGTAGTAATATTCTTAGAAATGGATAGATCTTTTCGAATAGGTAGAAAACGGTATAATATGCGTAATTCCGAGTTAAAATGAGCAACTTATGACCATTTTAAGTTAGAATTGTCTTCCATACAAATTTTGACGAACTTAATGATATAGTTTTGTCAAATTTCAATAGAACTATCAAGAAATGCTAATTATGGGTATTTTCTTGTTTACGTGATTGTAAGGAGGATCTCCCGTATCTAGAAGACTACTTTGGCTGAAGATTGGTGAACCTATGGCCAAGTGAGTTTTATTTCCATTACTTATCTTACTTGATTGTGCTTGTAGTCTAGAAGCACTAGATTTAAGAAAAAGATTGAATGATATGCATGTAATACTATTTGAATGAATGATAAGAATATCGAGACGAGAATTGATTATAATCAATGCTTGATTCAGTTTAGAAATTGATTTGTCTGAAATTCTATGATCACATTAAATTGTTAATAACTATGTTATGAGCTTCTAATTAAACTAAAATCATGCATATCACTTGTGATTCATATTGCATGGGATCACTACCCTTGTAGAGGAAAGGGATAGTGGTACGATCGTTAGATCTTAATTAAAACTTTGGAACGTTTGGTTAGAAGCATATAAATTGCCACCCCTAACCCCAAATAAAGGGCGTAAATCCATTCAATATATGATTACCGGAAAATCATATGTCTTGTATGCTCATGTGGTTGTTGCATTTCACTTGGTTGATTAAATAACTTGTTTGATTATTGTTATTCAAGTATACTTATCTGTGGAAATAATTCTCACTAAGCTAGTAGCTTATACTCTTATAGCTATTTGTTGCAGTATACCTATCTTTGGCTGAAGCCACATGGGCCATGTACTCAAGTACCCCCCTTTTGGTTAAGAAGTTTTTGGATGAAGTCCAACATCAGTGTAGATGTAGACTTCTAGGGAAAACTTCTTGTATACGATATAGCTTTGTACTTTTGGCGGGGGAATGCCCCTAAGATCCTTGTAATACTTTATATTTATGAATTGATATTATGATTTCCATTTCTTAATTGTTATTAAATCTCTTAAGCTTCATATTTCAAAGCATAGTCCACTAAAATTGTAATAGCATGCCTTACATTTAATATATAAGCTTTTGGAAATGACTAAAGTTGTCATACTTAAGCTTTAATATTGAATGTGGCAGACTATTATGTTTACGGTACCGTTTAGGGCATGACAGTTTAAGTTGGTATTAGAGCATGATTAAGAATTAAGAAATCATGAGCTATATAAATGAACTTAAGAAAGAACAATTAGAATGGAAAATTTAGGAAGATCTAGATAGGATGGAATGGGAAGAATAAATTTCTGACTTGTTTCTTTCATGATTAGGTAACCTTAGTTGAGGCCCGTTTAGAAGCCAGCCGATTCTGCAAAGGTCTTTTTGAGAACCTTGAAAATTATCGGTTAATACTAAGAGTCCTATGTGAAGAATTTGCCCTGGCAGGAAAGCCTAAGACTATTAGAGAGATGTTCTTGATATGGAAGAAGGGGTTACTGAACACCAGTGGGGGAATATAGTTGAGACTGTCCACAATTGTCGCTTAGGAAAGAGGTGGTTTCAACTAGAGATGATTTATGCTGTAGAATGAATTGCTGCAATAGTCAAAGATCGTCCAATGCTGCAAGAGGCGACATTCCTTCTCAAGAATGAATGAAACCCAACTTTTCCATAATTTTGGACCTGGAATCCAATTGGACCGTTGTTCGTGTACGTACATATGATGAACTGTCAGATCATACAGAGTGGATCAGGGCAGAAGCCAATGATGCTTTATACTGGCACGGAGTTTATCTGGAAGTTCTTCGGCCACCACTAACACATCCACTCAACCACCAATTTTAACGAGTAGCCAGCTGGAGGTAAATGAAGTGTTACGTCTGAGAAGTAATAGGAATGAGGTAGATAAGGAAGTGATGGGAAAAGCGAATGATAAGGCTAAGGAGGATGAGGAAGAATTTGAAGAAGAGTCGGAGGAAGACCTAGAAAAAGAACCGGAGCAAGAAACTGGAGACCATGCCACTCCTAGAGAAAATGAACTTTGGAATGATGAAGCTGATGACCTTACTGGAATTGCCCGCTACCTGGATGAGCAGCCCTGAGAGAATGGGAAGCAAACCCAGCTATGGATACTGATGGTACACCACCAACTACAAACGAGAATGCTATTGAAGAAGCCATAGGGAATGTTGCTTAGAAAACTATTCATGAACAAAGTAATGTGACTCTTGATAATATAATGCCAAAATTGGCTGAAGCTGAAGTGGCTAATATACACAAGAGATCGAAAGAAGCAGCAAGGAAAAGGAGGAAGTACTTTCAGCAGTTTATGGGAAAAAGAAATCAAGGATCATCCAGTAGGAACCCTGGAGATGCACCCACACCGTAAGGATGAGGAAAGGAAGTAGGAAGGAAGGATGAGAAGGACCCGAGCATATCCCATATGTCCAAAAGGAAGTTTTGTAATAGACCTAGGACGTTAAGTCAGGTAGTTTTTTATGCTTTGCGGGAAAGGTGTTTATGTTTCTGTGTTGTTATCAATGTGTTGTGTCAACGTCATCGTTGTTATGTTTGTTTTGTTGTTATTTCAATTTCCGATGTAAGGGTCTTGCACCCATTATTGAATTTCCTATCTAATGATGTTATGTTTTTATCATTTTGTGATTTTGAATTCATTTCTTAATTATGTTGTTTATACAATTTCTACAATTTTCAAAATTTCCGTTAAATACTTTGTAAAGTTATTAAAGAACTACCCAACTTAACAAAATCTAAAACAGCCGAGGTAGACGTAGAAGAAGACAAGAAGAAAGTGCCTCAAACCAACCTAATCTAGAAGCTGAGCAACCTACTGCACTAGCTCTAAACCCTGCTGCTACTAATCATCCCATGGATTTACAATCTACCTTAGGACATCTAGCTCAAGTGCTTGAAGCACTTAGGTAAAACATTCTAGCACCTGTGCCAGCGCCAGCACCAGCACCAACTCCAACCCAGAAGCAAGCTTCGGTAAAGATGTTGATACATGAAAGTGTACACTCCCATACTGCACCTTTACCTCCACCTCCACCACCAAGACCATACAAGAGCTCCTTACTGAAGTTCATCAAAAGCAACTAGTACTTTGAAGGTGCTTTTGGAAAGCTTGATGAGGCCTAGCACTGGCTTGCTCAAATTGAATGGCCTTTTGATGCTTATGAAGTTCCTTACCACCTACGAGTCAACTATGGAATGTACATGCTCCAATTGAATGCCCAAGTATGGTGGGAATCTAAGAGGAGAGAGCTGCTGCCACCAGTGACTTGGGAGATGTTCAGATACGAGTTTTTAGAGAACTACTTCTCGATGAGTCTCTGAGTGCAATACAGTGTGGACTTTTTACAAATTGCTTAGAAAGGGAGGACTGTCAAGCAATATGAAATTAAATTTAGTCGGTTGCTGTAATATGCACCAGACTCATACAAACATAATGAGGAGTTAAAGAGACATGTTTTCTTAAGTGGTTTGGACAAAGACTTGAGGATGAAATAAGAGGAGTTTGATATAAAGACTATCACGCCCCAAAGGGTACCCTAAACGTAACAGTCCGCCATACTCAATATTAAAGCTTAAGTATGACAACCTTAATCATTCCCAGATGCTTCGATATTAAGTGTATGGCATGCTCTCATAAATTTAGAGGACCATACATGGAATTATGAAGCTTAAGAAGATATAATAACAAATTAAGAAAAGAGGATTCACAATATTCATTTGTTTAAAACAAAAATCTTCCAAATCTTAGGGGCATTCCCCAATCACAAATAACTATAATCTATTACAAGAATATTTCTATGAAGTCTGTATCTTATCCAATACTAAACTTTATCTAGAAATTCCTTAACCAAAAGGAAAGTACCTGGCTGCAGGATCCACGTGGCCTCAACCACAAATAGGTAAATTGCAAAAGATATCTATAGGGCTATAAACTAATAGGCTTAGTGAGAATTATTTTCATATAACTTCATGTGTAATGGAATTCAAACAAGTTATTTAAGCAAACAAATGAAATGCAACATACACGTAGGCAAACAAGGCATATAGCTTTCCGGGAACTATATGTTGAATGGATTTACGCCCTTCATTCGGGGTTTGGTGATACGTAACCTCAAAACAAGTAGTTTTGGTTAAAAAAATTATGCTTTCGATCAATACCACCAAGCATATTAAGTCTACTTGAATTGAACCATGCTTCTGGACTTTTTGCCAAGCATTCAATTCTGTGTCGCCAAGCAATCGCTTTCGTTCAATCCGCCAAGTGTTGCTTTCGACCTAAGCTACCATCCTTCTCACCCAAGGACAATAACCCAATGTAATGTAACTCACTTTATGGTATGCATGGATCAATTTATTTATGATATCATAACATTATTATGATCAAATTTAAGGTGATCATAAAATTTCATACAAATCAAGTGCAATACTAAAACAAACATTTAATCAATCCCAGCTTCGATATTCTTAGGATCCTTTCAACAAATTTTCTCGCATACATATCCATTTGTCTTTTCTTAATTCTAATACAACTAGACTACAAGCACAATCAAGTAAAGCATTTTAAGGAAATAAACTCACGATGCCATGTCGACACTTCTCTAAACGGATGAGTCGTTCATACAGTTCACTTAGTCGAAATAGTCTTCGGGGTATGATTATCCTTCCTCGGGATCACCTAGTTAAGGAAAATACTCAAAAATGAGTATTTCTTGATGACTTTCTTGAATTTTGACAAAACAATGTCATGAGAACATCAAAGTTCGTATAAAGGAAGACTTTAATTTAAAATGGCCATAACTTGGTCATTTTAACTCGGAATTGCACATATAATATACCGATTTCTACTTACTCGAAAATATCTATCCATTTCTAAAACTATTTTCCTCAAAATAAGTCTTTAGCTCCAAAACAGTGGTAATTTGATTCACCACGGATTTTTCCCTAACCCAAAAGCAATTTGTTTCAATCATTAAATCATTAAAAAATTGTTTGATAAATATTTAGTTATCTATATAGTTGAAAAATTCCTTTTTCATAGATACTTAGCTCATATTTTATCCATGCTCAAGTGTTTGTTGTCCAACCATATTTCTTTGAGCAAGACAATGTTATTTAGGAGTTTAAAAACTATAATTTATAAGAAATTCATTTTGTAAATCCTTTTAAAATGAATATTTTGATTTCCTTTGTTCTCAAAGAATTATTTATGTTTTTTTACTATTTTTCTAAATGAATTATTAGATAAAAATGAATTTCTTTTTTCTAATTTCTCAACATTAGTGCTACTTTTCTTATTTGTTTTATTTGACTATTTATTTGAAAAATCTTGGTTTTGGAAAGTCTTTTTTTTTTTTTTAAGGAATTTCCTTATATTATGAAAATTATTCTAGTATCAAAGTCATCTTCTTTTAAGAAAACAAAAAATATAGAAAGGATTCAAAAAGCTTTTTCAAAACAAAAAAGTAGTTTTTAAAGTTGTAGTGAATTCTTCCTAAAGCTTGGAAAAGAATTTTACTTTGGTTTGACCATAGATTTTATATTTCATGTAAGACTATTCCTTAGGTGATAAAATCTCATTTTTATCAAATATAATTGGAGCTTTGAAAATTTGGATAACATCTTAATGGCATGATTATGAGAAAAAATAGCGAGTAAAAATAACATAAATGATAAATAAAGTCAAATATTGGGAGTCTTAGCTTCTTCAAGGCTCCTAGGACTAGAAGTAAACTAGTCCCAAAGAAGGAAATAAATAAAAGAAAGAAAAAGTTGTTTTGACTTGATGAGGACAAGTCTAAGACTAGAGACTAGTCTTAAAACAACAAAAAATAAATAAATTGCAATGGAAGAAATAAATAAATTACTTTGCATAAAAATAAATAAATTGCAAGTGAGCTTATATGCTCTAAAGAAATATATACATATATAGATACATAATAATACTTAGATATAATAACAAATAATATGAACAAAGTAAAATAAAAACATAAACATAAATAGATATTTATGAACAAGAACAATACATGAACATAATGTTGCTTCCATAACATTTAATTTGGAAACTCACACCATGGTCATGTAAAGTTACATGACATGAGAAAAAAAATATGTAAAGAAAAGTTTACCTAAATAGGTTTTTGAAGTATTATGTGGTTATGGTTTTGTGTATGTAGAAGGTGGTTTGAGATTGTTTTGAGAGAGTTTTGAGAGAGTATTTGGAGAGAGTGTTGAGAGGAAATTTGAGAGAGATTTGATAGGAATTTGTGGGTAGTAATTGTGAGAAAGAAGTGAAAGAGGAAGGGGGTATTTATATGAAATGAGGAGTGAATTTTTGTATGATTTAAATAAAGATAAAATGAAACAAAATTGAGGGAGAGAGAGATGGGTATGCACGGCCATCATGGAGAGAGAGGAGAAGAGAGATTTTATTTCGTATTTTTGTTGATTAAATGAAGTAATAAGTAAGGTAGATGTGAAATAAAGTTATGGGAAAGGTAGAAAGTAAAGGTCATAAGTTATGGTGTTGTAAGAGTATGTGTTAGAAAAAATAGAGATAAAAGAATGGTGTAGATTAGTAATGAATATTGTAATGTAAAGTAGATACGACTAATAAAGTACCGGCAGTAAGAAAATACGCGTATAATTGCAATATCTATTATTTTTACTTACCGAAAAATTATAAAACTGATATTTTTGAAAATCTTATATTTTTACGAGTCTAACGGTATATTCAGAATATTTTTACTATTCCAAGCTCTGGGTCACGTTTTTCAAGAACTGTATTCGTTTGGGTTCAAAACGATTCGCGGTTTTACTAATCTTATCTTTTTAAGCTTCCTTATGTAATTACGAACTATTCTACATACTAATCTCCTACTTATTTTCTTAGGGTTGCTTATTTGGGATTGCCAGACTTAAACCATTACGTCCAACTAGGGTTTTGTTGACTTTAGGGTTTTCGGTTGACTTTCCAATTAGGGTTTAAGCTAAACCAATTCCAAAAATTTGGGGATTTATAAAGACTTTCCGAGAGTTAATGGAAAGGACCTGGATAGTTGAAGGGGCTAAGAAGAGGAAAGCGAAGACTACCAAAAAAACAACATTAGTTTTTAGGAGGAAGTTTCAGAGAGAAGCAAATTCATCATACCCACAAAAGAAGTTCAAATCCTTTAATAGCTACAGAAACAATACCAATAGTGGGATGTTCTCATCTAAGGCTATTAGTTGTTGGAAGTGCAATGGGGTGCAATACCCTAGAAAGTGTCCCCAGTTGATCGAAAAATGTTTCTTTTGCAGAGTTGGAAACCACAAGATGCCAGAGTGTCCCCAGAAGACAACTAGAGTTTGTTATGTCTGTAAGCAGGTGGGTCACTTTGTCAATGAGTGCCTACAAAGGAAAAATGTAATGGTAAGATCTTTGGGAGGAGTTGTACCTACGAGGAATGGTAATGGACACAAATCTGGATCTTCAGCACCAAACTTTCAAATTTAGAATCTGGAAGGCCAGTGGATGTGTGAAGAAGAGGATGAAGGAGAACTTACTGCTTTGGAGTACGGAGATGGATAAACTACGACTTGGTGACAAGTAAGCCTCGAACCCTTTTAGTCATTTATCCTTCCATTTCTTGCAGAATAAAAGTTTTAAACTCTTAAGATAAGTGAAAAGTTAGATCAGAAGTAGTGACCCCTGTATTAAAACGCAAGAAACGTACTAATAGGATGTCAAAATGCATATGCTCTTTCGACTTTGGAGCTACGCATTCTTTTGTTACACCTAGTCTGGCTAGGAAAACCAGACTACGAATAACCACAACAACTTCTAGCTTTAAAGATCAAAACCTCCACAGGAAGGTTGTATAATTAGAGCTGTGTTAAAGGATTGTCTAGTAAAAGTTCAAGGATATCTATCTACCTGTGACTTTATAGTAATGGAGATGAGCAAATACAAAGTAATTTTTTGTATGAATTAGTTGTCCCTCTCTAAAGCCACGATAGATTATTGTAACAAGAGTGTGGAATTAATGGATCAAGTAGGAAGGAAAGTAACGTTTGTTGGGGAATCCATAATCTCGAGAGAAGAAGAGTTATACTCGTTAGAGATAATGGAGGAGGATCAAGAAGGGATAAATAGCTACATTAATGACACAGAAGAGGAGAAAGAAAAGCCTGTTTTGGAGAATATCTCTGTTATCAACAAGTTTACGGATGTCTTCCTAGATGAGTTATCGGGACTGCCTCTAAAGAGAGAAATCAACTTCGAAATCGAGCTAGTGGCTAACACTAAACCAATCTCAAAAACTCCCTATCAGATGGCCCTGGTGGAATTATTGGAATTGAAGAAACAACTACAAGAGCTTTTGGATCAAAGATTTGTGAGACCTAGTGTGTCACCATAGGGTGCACCAATCTTATTTGTCAAGAAAAAGGATGAGTTTATGAGATTGTGTATCAAATATCGGGAGTTGAATAAGGTTACTATTAAGAAAAAGCACCCACTCCCAAGGATCGATGACCTCTTTGACCAGCTGCAAGGAGCAAGCGTGTTTTCTCATATCGATCTAAGATCAAGCTATCATCAATTGAGGATTAAGTCAGGAGATGTATCAATGATAGATTTTAGGACACGGTATGGACATTATGAGTTCTTATTGATGCCATTTGGATTAACTAATGCACCCATTGCATTCATGGACTTGATGATTCGAGTATATAAGCCGCTTTTGGATAAGTGTGTGATAGTCTTTATCGATGATATTTTGGTTTATTCCAAGACAAGGGAACAACACGAAGAACACTTAAGGATGGCACTACAACTTTGAGAGAACACAAGTTATACGCCAAGTTATCTAAATGTGATTTCTAGTTGGATCATATATCATTCTTAGGACATGTAGTGTTAGGAAGTGGAATATCAGTGGATCCTGAGAAGATTAAAGCTATGATGGAATGGAAGCAACCTAAGATGATAACTGAAGTTAGAAGCTTTCTTGGATTAGCCGGTTATTACAAAAAGTTTGTACAAGATTTCTCCAAGATTACTAAGCCACTGACTCAGTTAACCTAAAAGAATAAGAAGTTCATTTGGAATGAGAAATGGGAGTAAAGTTTCCAAGAGTTGAAGCGGCGTTTGGTGTCTGCCCCAATCTTGACCTTACCAGATCCCAAAAAGCCATACACGGTTCACAGCAACGCATCAAGGAATGGGTTACGCTGCATCCTCATGCAAGAAGGGAAGGTAATAGCATATGCCTTACAGTAGTTAAGACTACATAAGCAGAATTATCCAACACATAACCTAGAGTTGGCCGCTGTCGTCTTTGCCCTAAAGCTTTGGAGACATTACCTCTATGGGAAAAAGTGTGAGATTTATACAGACCATAAGAGCTTCAAGTATCTGTTTACTCAAAAAGAGTTAAACATGAGACAAAGAAGGTGGTTGGAGTTAATAAAAGACTATGATCTTAGAATCAACTATTGCCCAGGGAAAGTAAATGCTGTTGTTGATGCTTTAAGCCGTGAGAATCATGGAGAAGTCGCTGCCCTGCTCACTGACCAAATGGAATTGGTCAAAGAATCGGAAAGGTTAAGAATCGAATTTGTAGGATAAAGTGTAGAAGTGGAAGTTTTCAACTTAATCCTAAAACCATCCTTGATTGATAGAATCAAAGAGGCACAAAGGTATGATGAGGCAATTCAACAAGTGAAGCAAGAAGTGCAAAAAGGAAATTATGCTGATTTTGAGATAGATGAGGAGGATGTGGTAAGGATGAAAGGGAGATTATATATGCCGAATGATGAGGAATTGAGAAAGGAAATCATGAGCGAAGCGCACAATTCAAGATACACCCTGTATCCTGATGGAACAAAGATGTATCAGGATCTTAAAAGCCACTATTGGTGGAAGGGAATAAAGAGAGATGTGGCTAATTTCGTGATAAAGTGCCCGACATGCCAGCAAGCGAAAGTAAAACACCAAAAACTACGAGGGCTATTGAAACCTCTCCCTATCCCCGAGTAGAAGCGAGACCAGATCTAGATGGACTTTGTGTGTGGATTGCGAAGAACACCATCTGGGTCTGATGCTATATGGGTCATAATGGATCGACTCACTAAGTCAACACATTTCATCCCAATTAATATGACATTCTCTATGGACAAGTTAACAAGACTATATAAGGGAGATAGTTCGGTTGCACGAGGTACCAGCATGAATTGTATGTGATCGAGACCCCAGGTTTGTGTCGAAGTTTTGGATAAGTCTATAAACATGTATGGGGACTAAGCTGCATTTCAGCACTGCTTACCTATAGATTGATGGACAATCAAAGAGAACTATCAAAACCTTAAAAGATATGTTGTGGGCATGCGTAATGGATTTGAAGGAAGTTGGGAAGCACATCTATCTTTAGTAGAGTTTGCTTATAACAACAGCTATCATTCAACGATCAAGATGTTGCCCTATGAAGCATTGTATGGACGAAAGTGTAGATCCCTTTTGTTTTGGGATGAAGTGGAGAAGGTAGTTATGGGACTAGATCTTATTCAAGATGCAATAAATAAGGTTCTGATCATTTAACATAGGATGAAGGAAGCCCAGGACTGGCAAAACAGTTAGGTGGATTTGAGGAGGAGAGTTATCGAGTTTCAAGTAAGAGACCATGTATATCTAAAGATAAACCCAATCAAGAGTATGTACCGAGTTCGCTTACAAGGAGAGTTAAGCCCACGGTATATCAGACCTTTTGAAGTACTGGAACGAGTTAGAGATCTAGCTTATCGCTTAGCTTTGCTGCCAAACCTATCTAGAGTACATAATGTATTCCATGTCTCAATTTTATGCAAACATGTGTTCGACCTAAACAGAGTTATAGAACTAGAACCAGTACTACTTAAGGAGAACCTCACATACGAAGATCACTTAGTACAAATCTTAGATCGAAAGATTCAAAAGCTGATATAGTATGTTAAAGTCCTTTGGAGAAACCATTCTTATGAGGAGGTTACTCGAGAAGCCGAAGAAGAGATAAGGTGGAAGTATCCAAGTTTGTTTAAAACTTCATATATGAATTTCCAAGTTTTGAGGACAAGACTTTCTTTAAGGTGGGTAGGTTGTAAACCTCCAAGTTTTGTGTTACCTTTAACTCGAAACTAGAAGTTAATCGAAAACCCTACGATTAATAAAACCTTTGTAGAACCTAGCAGTTTAAGTTTGGTAATCCCGCGCTCTTATCTTATGTAGAATAGATGTAAGCTAAGTGTGTAGAATAGTTCGTAATTCTATAAAGAGTTTAAAAATATCAAATTGGTTAAAATTTGATTCGTCTTGAACCCGAATGAATACTAGTTTTGAAAAACATGTCCCGAGGTTTGACTCGTAAAAATATACATTTTAAAAAAATATCAGTTTATAATTTTTCAATAATTAAAAATATTAAATATCGCACTTTTATGCGTATTTTCCATACTACTGGTATAGTTATGTCTTGTACACTATTCATTGTACAACTATACACTATTCTATACTATTCATAATATCTCTACTTTTTCACTATTCACTCTTACACACTATCATACCTATACCACTACTTTTTTTCGTTTCCAATATACTTTTATCACATCAATCTTACACATTATTACTTTTAATATACAAAATTACAAAAAAATAAAGTTTCTCTCTCTCTCTTTTCCTTTTTGGCCGGTGCCCCCTCCCCCTTTTCTTTCTCTATTTTATCTCAAAGTTTTTAAATTAAATAATTCAAAATCCTCTTCTCATTTCCTATAAATACCTCCCTCATATTTCACTTCATTCACACACTCACTACCCATAAATTTACTACCAAAAACTTTCTCAAATTCTCCTCCCAAATACTCTTCCCATTACTCTCCCAAAACACTCTGAAGCTCTCTTCTTCTTCATACACAAAACCCATCTACATATATTACTCTTACTTTATCTTTAGGTAAAATTCTTTTCATATTTTTTTACTACCATGTCATGTAACTTAACATGACCATAAAGTAAGTTTCCTAAATTATATGCTATGAAAGCAACTCTATGTTCATGTTTTGTTCTTGTTCATGAATTTATATTTCTTTTATGTTGTTATTTTGTTCATATTATTGTTGTTATTATGCTTCCATATTTATATCTAACTAAATATATCTATGTAGCTATATATATCTTTTAAAGCATATAAGCTCACTTGTTATTGCAATTTATTTACTTTCATGTTATAAGACTAGTCTTTCTGGTCTTAGACTTATCCTATTAAGTCAAAACATTCTTTTTGTTTCTTTTATTTTCTTTTATTTTGGGATGGAATTTATTATTTCTCTCGGGAGCCTTGATGAAGCTAAGACTCCCAATACTTGAACTTATATTATATTGCTTATTATTTTGTTTAATTTCTACTTTTTTTTCTTGTAAATATCATCATACTCATGTTCATATTCATGATTGTTGTCTAAAACACAAAGATAGAAACTAAACTTTTTCAAAAATAAATTCACGTTATAAGAATTTCCAAATGAAGCTTAGGATTTTGTTTCAACAAATTTTACTTTCTAAAAATCAAAGAGAACTTACCATAATTTAGCAAAACTATTCTATTTTGAAAAAGTCTCTTCAAAAACCATAAGAAGGCTTATTTTTGCTAAATTTATTTTAAATGTTGATAATTCCTTGTTATACATTTTTTTTTAAAAAACTAAATTTCAAAGAAACTCCTTAAATAAAGAAATAAACAAGCTTTGAATCAAATTAGAAGATCAAAATAATTATCAAGACAATACTTGAGAAATTATATATAAGATCCTTGTAAGACTTTATATTTATGAATTAATATTATGATTTCCATTTGTTAGTTGTCACTATATCTCTTAAGCTTCATATTTCAAAGTATGGTCCACTAAAATTGTAAGAGCACACCTCACATTTAATATATAAGTTTTTTGGGAATGATTAAGGTTATCACACTTAAGCTTTAATATTGAATGTAGCGAACTGTTACGTTTAGGGTACCCTTTGGGGTGTGACACTATATTCATGCTAAGTTACCTGAACATAAAGATTAATCCACTAACAATATCTTATCATAAAGTTTAGGTATGAACAAGAACAAAGTATGAACATATTGTTACTTTCCTAACCTCCATGGGTTTAGAAAACACACACTATGTTCGTACTAAGCTAATGAACATAAAGAAAGCTTAGAAGATTATTACCTATAGAAGAAGAAAATAGAGAGTACTTTTGGAGGGAATTTGAGATAATATTGGTAGTGTAAGAAAGGTATGAAGAAAATGGAAGGAAGGGGTAATATTTATAGAAAAAAGTGGAGGATAATTTGTGTTAATTAAATAAGTAAAAAATAAAATAAATATGAGTGGAAGTGGGATGGGGCCGGCGCCATACATGAGAGAGAGAGGGAGAGATTTTTATTTTTATTTTTTTTTGTGTTTTTGTTAATGAAAAGTAAGATGTGAGAGATGTGAAGTTGTATTGGAAATGAAAATTATAAGAAAATAGGTGTATAGGTCATAAGAATAGGTTGTAAAAAAAAGTAGAGACAGATGAATAGCAATGATAGTAATGAATAGTAAACAAGACAACTAAAGTACCGATAGTAATAAAATAGGCATAAAAGGTTATATTTGATTTTTTTAGTTTTCGAAAAATTCTAAAACTGTTATATTATGAATCCTCATACAATTACAAGTCTAATGGTGTTATCGAAATATTTTTACCATTCCATGTGTTTGAGCTTTAATTTTGAAAACTGATCCTGTTCGAGTATGAAACGAACTTGATTTTCGTGAATATGATCTTTTTATGCTCCGTTATATTATTATGGACTATAATCTATGATTATCTTAATTTTATTGTTCTAGGGGTTAGGACCGTGGGATTGCCGGACCTAAACACATTGTTTTGACTTGTATGGTTATTAGGGTTTTTGTTTGATTTTTGATTGTTGAGGATTAATAAAACTATCGGGAAAAAAAAATCTAGTAGCTTACAATAATGCCTAAACTTATGGAGGAGTAATCTCTTTGACTTAGGGTTTGTGGATCCAAATTTCGATCATGTGATTTCGATTGGATGTTTATGTTTATTGCGTGGGTATTTGTATTTAATAGCTTGAATTTATTGAGTGAATGTAATTAGGTGGTGCATCTTATTAGATTCACGTCTAATTTTCATTAAATGAAACCAAGAGGAGATTTCAATGAATAAGATTTAAAGCTTTTGATGAAGTTGATAATAGTTATCTTAAGAGAGTAACTGTGAAACTTTCCGTCACTTGTTTTTAAAACCAAACTAGGTTTTCAAACAATAGATTCTTAAACTTTATGTGAATTTAAAGCCATTGATGGTTAGCTCGAGAAAAGATGTAGTTTACACGTGAATCTGACGGTACAATTATACTAGCAAATACTCAATCCAAGTTTGAATCAAAGTCACATGATAGGGAGTTGGTGAAGCAATTCCTAAGTTTTCTCTTGCATAGTCACAAATAGATATTTTATTTTGCCTTGAAAATTGCTTGTGAATAGTCTAACCTAGTATAACTTCTCTGTTTTTCCATTATGATCTTCTAAATTTTCTTTGGCTAGATAGTGGAAGATGAATGAGTAAGATAGTTGTTACCATTTCTCTTGGGATCGACTTAATGTTTTCTATGCTACTTCGGTAGGTGCGCTTGCCTAAAGTGTTGATAATTGCTAATCGAAGTTTAACAGGATATGTTAATTTTATAAATTTTGAAAATTTCAATTTCGTGTTCTCAAAACAGTTTTTAATCTAGGAAACAAAACAACACAGAAAAAACCAATAGTGATCAAGATTTGAGGAAAAATCTTCAAGAGGCTAAGGGAAATGATAAGAATCAAGTTCTAGAGGAGATCACGATCCTAATCACACCTATGGTCCTAGTTGTGATCATCATCATGCCCCTTATGCCACCCATTATAACAAGCATTATCACATCATCATGAGAGGAATTGAGGATCAGAGGAGATAATGGGCTTCATCATGCCTATGATGGCAATTGTCATCAGCCATATCATGCCTGTGATCATTCAAAGCTTGGAGAAGAATTTTGATATGAGAGGACCACAGCCCATGTCATGGTCGTAATCAGTAGGGGGATCACTTATCCTATTTTATGCGTTTTTAAAATGCTACTTTCCTATTTTATTTGTTTTTCTTTCATTTTTCTATATTTGTCCTTATCCGATTTGTGGGAGTATATAAGGGTTATTAGTGATGTGTTTAGCAGTTTTTGGTTGCTTGTTTTACCTTTGGTAAACTTTGTAATGTCATTGTGACGAATTGCCTTCTTAAATAAGATGGTGTTTTCTATTCAAAATTGTTCCGTATTGTTTCTTATCATCGTGCGTAATATCAATTTATTAGAACAACTAGTTTGATTTTATCTTTGCTGCATCTTATCCAAGGATTAATTGTTCATATCTTTTACCTTCTTGTTTTATATAAATAAAAAACCATATTAAATTTTGATAATTCCGCTGTGTAATTCTGATACGACTCTCTATCTCTCTCTCTTTTTTATGAAGAGCATGGGTAGATAGGTTAGTTATGTTCCCTCCCGTGTTCCAGCATATGAGAAGCACAACTAATACATTCAGTCATGTTCTCATCGTGTTTTTATAGGTTTGAAGAACAGAGAAAAGCATGATGAGATAAGATGAGTTGTGTTCTTCTCGTGCTTTGTTGATACTCCAAGAACTCAAACTTCAGAGAGAAACATGGTAGGATAGGAAAAGTCATGTTCCTACCGTGTTTTACTTGACATGTTAAGCACTTAAGTATAAGAGAGAAACATGGTAGGATAAGAGAAACCATGTTCTAGCCATGTTGTTCCAAAATTGTGTTTAGAAAATGAAACAGAGAGAAGCACGGATAGATAAAGCAGTCATGTTCCAGCCATGTTCCTTCTTGAATAAGTTCAAATCCATGCATTTTAAGAAACAGTAGGGGACACAACTGATTAAGGTACCCTGTGTTCCCCTCGTGCTTTTTCACGAAAATAGAGCATGTAAACTTTAACTTATGTATCTACTTGTTTTACATCATACTTCAATATACAACTTCTAAATAAACAAAAAACAGACTTATAATCATAACTAAATATTTTTAACATATATTTGTACTATCACACATCATCTAAATCATGTCATCAACTTCTAATTCTATACATGCATACACAAGCCTAAGTTTTGATATTCATGTTCTTATATTACAAGTTTATAAGTTTTATCTTAAACCCTATCTTTGACTAGTAATAACTCATCATATTCATGCAAAAACAATAATCAAAACAAAGAGAAACAACATAACTTGCGTAGTAAGCAAAAGCTACTTGATTTCCTTTATTACTCTTCTTTTTTTGTTGTTGCAGCTATTCTAGGCTTGTTTTTCATCTCCTATTTTCTTTTCAAACTTTAATTTCTTCTATGATCTTATTGAAATTTGGGATTTGAGTTTATTTTAAGAGAAAGAGATGAAGAAGAAGAAGAAGAAGAAGAAGAAGAAGAAGAAGAGAGAGGAGGAGGAGGAGGAGGAAGAGGAGGAGGAGAAAAGAAAGAAACGAAAAGGGAAAAGGAGAAGGAAAGAGGCAGCACCAAAAGTCAAAAAGGAAAAGAAAATATAAAAGGATAAGGAATAGTTAAATTAAAGATATTTACGAGTGTGGTTTTGGGTTTAAACCTTTCAGATATTTATTTTAAGTATCGTAAATATTGGTTTCTCTCAATATTGATTTTGATGATAATAAAAAGGATTAAATAATTACTAACAAACTTATTAAGTGTGCAGTACTTAAATATAATAAAAGTTGGTTTATGAAAATATGTTCAAAAGAGACTTAATTCAGAAACATATATAAAAAAGTATGGAAAGTATTTTTCAAGAACAAATGAATAGTTAGAAGGTTACTCAAAAGGTACTTTGCTGGCTTACAAGCTTTTTTAAATAGTCAGAAGGTAAATCAGAGACTACACTTGTAATTTTGTAAACGCTGCAAAACATGAACAGAAAGTTCTAGATCTTATTTTGCTTGATTAATTTGTTGCTTTGAAGACTTAGCTCCAAAGTTGAGTGTATTTGGGTAATACATTCAATTATATTCCACAAAGTTGGTTTAAATATCTATAGGGATTCAAGTTTTATTGGATTAAAGCTTGTTTTTTGGAAAGATAATGTTTTGACAGCAATCAAATCACGTAGTCAAGAAGAATTGCATCTCAACTGTTTATTCAAGTTTTTCTTTGGAATATAAAAGACACGATCTAGATTTATGTGAGGAGATTATTTGATGAATATTTATTCATACAAGGAATTCAACAAAATTGTTTCAAGTGAATAGTATAAGAAGTGAAGAAGTCAAATATCTATCCTAAAAGTTCGTCTACAAGATAAGGATTTTTTTTTTCAAATTATTTTAGTTGTTGCACGATATCAGGTCTTCTAAGATTACAATAACAACAACAACAATATCAGGGAACATATCATCTTTAAGTTTTATCTCTTACAAGAAGTTCAAATTATGAAGCATGAAAAATCAGCAAGGCTTATCCTTTTGTTTCTGTTTTAGAGTTTCAAAATATATTAGGAACAAAGTCTATCTTTTCCTAGCCATTGGGAATGAAGAATATATATAACATACAGAGATTCAAATACATTATCTAAGTGAAAAAGAACAAGCATAGAAAGTTGTGAATTTCATTGAGCCAAATATTGTTATTCTATATTATCTTCCTTGTACCAAATTTAAGAGGAACTTTTTACTCTTTATTCTTCACTTGATTTTGATTTGTACTTTGTGTGATATTGAGAGTTACAAGTAGGTTCAGTAGATTAATTATTAGCTTAAGGAGAAGCTTGGAAAATCACGTTGAGTGCATTGTAGCTAAGTACTTTGGCAAAGACAACTTGTAACTTATTGATTGTTGATTGGATGGTGGAACATACTAGTGTGGAATATCGGGTCCCAGCTTGGTGCTGGAAGAGAGGACTGACGCTTAAGGTGGAACCTCTATAAATCAATTTTGCACTCTCTACTCCCTTATCTCTCTTTATTTCGTGCATAATTAATTGTTTTTCTTAGCTGTGTTATATGCTTAGAAAGTTAATCAGAGAGTAACTAAAATATATTTTCTTAAGCAAAGAGTTAATCAGAGAGTAAAATTGGGAGTTTAACTTTGAATTTTTTTTGTTTGATCTTTTGTGGATTTGAGTAAACTCCTTTGATCCGCATTTTGTTAAAAGATATTAGTAATTAAGTTTATTGTTTTCAAGTGAGTTTAAAAGTCATTATAACTTGATTGACCAAGTAGTGTGAATTTGTTTAAGTTTTGAAAACGCGAAATTTTTATTAAACAACCAATTCACCTCTCCTCTTGGTTATTCTTTTTGGACCAACTGTAAATAATTAGAAAATAATTTGAGAATATATTTAATAAAAATTAATACTAGCTTAGGAGTTTAATTTAGAAATCTAGCTTAGGAGTTTAATTTGTAAGAAATTAATATTCAATTTGGGTCTAGGCTTAGGAACTTATAGTTTTAGACAAGTAGTTGACTTTAAAAATTATAGGGATTTAAGAAATGAAGGTTAAACTAAAATTCAAGGGTTTAGGAGTTTACTAAACATGAAAATTGTTTGTTTAAGAATTTAGGGAATCGAAATTGAAGAAAAAGGAGTTTAGATTGAAAAATGGAAGAGTTGATGAAATTCGATTTGTTTGGAACAAATAAATGAAGCAAAAGACAAGTTGAAAAGGAACATATGAAATCTCAAATTTCATTTTAATCTATTTACTATTTAATTATGTCAACTTATCTAATTACATCCTATAATTTTCTTGATTTATTTAATTGATCTATCTAAATTAAATTTCTAACCTCAATTCAAATTCATGTTCAGAATTAACTATCGATCATATTATTCCATTAAACTATTTCTGACTTATATAGGTGAATGTTTGGGATATTACATTAGCATACCAATTGTAATATTCATTTTAGTGTAGATTCACGTCATAAACTTTCAAAGTGTTTTTTAGACCCTTTAAACTTTTAAAAATTGACATAGTTAAGGACAATTAACTTTTTTGTTAAAACAAAACAAGCCTTGAACTTTTACCTGCATGTAGATTTACCCTCTAAACTTTCATTTATGTATGGATTTAACTCACAAACTCTCAAAGTGTACATGAAAAACGTTAGTTATCCTTAATTGTGTCAATGTTGAAAGTTTAGAGAGTCAAAAAGTATACTTTAAAAATTTAGGAGATGAATTCATATCACACTATAAGAAAACTAGGTTTTAGAGACAAAAATCCTATCTGTAAACGTAAATTTTCCAATACACTTAGAAAATTCTACTCTACACAATGATATGCTTTATTCATGTAAAGTTTATGGCCACAAAAAGGTTTGCTAGCAGAATGTTTAATTTTATGAAGTGGAAAGATTCATAGGCAATAATGATATTATCATGAAAGACACCCAAAACCAATGCACTTTGATTCTTAGAGATTAGATCATTGAGAAAAGGCTTTAAGTGATTCACTGGGATCTTAGAAATAATTTTGTACACAAAATTACTAAGACTGATGTACATATTCTAATATTGGGATTTCCAGCGTGATTTATTTATGATAGATAATGTCTACTTTTTTTATAATGCTTTTTGACAAGTCAACTAATTATTTCTAAAAGGTTTGGCTTACGATAAGATTTAAATTGTATATGCATAGATAGTCGTTCAAATATAGTGTGTGTGTGTGTGTATCATATAAGTGTATTTGATTATTTTACAAATTTATACTTATATCGATACATGTGATTCTATTAATTATATATATTTAAATTGTAGGTAGAATCACAATTCTAATAACCATGCCATCAAGTTGACTTGTAATATCATTTTCCATCCCCAAGTGGTGAAATTTATCTAACGAGACTTGATTTTGACCTCGCATGATGAGAGAACCGAATCTCACTTCAATCCTCTCTTGTAGGTGAGCACTTACTCTTAATCTCGTTGAGTTGATCCTCATCACTTGGTCCTATTCTCACTTCATGAAAGTCAACCTAAGTCAATGAATACGATGGTGTAAGTTTGATTTTAATCTCGTTGGCTTGTTCTCATTCTGTTGACGTCATTTGTAATAAGTGACAAAAAGCTAGTTTTGTGCAAAGATTGGTAACACTAGATCCAAGATAATAAGAGAAAGTTTAGCACTTGATTTTGTTTTTGAGTTAATGATGAGAGCACTAGGATTTTGATTTTTTAAATGCAAACTGTGATAAACGATAATCATTTATAATTCCGTTGTGAGGTGTCTCTTAAGACATCTATAATTGTTAAGGGTAAGAACAGTCACAACCCAACATCAAATATTCTGGATAATCATTAATAAAGCCACTGTGAGATGAGATCTCTCTTGAGACATTTATAATTATTAAAAGTAAAAATAATTGGAATTCAACATTTGTTTTGTTTGGTTATGCAAAAGTGGCAGCATACCATTAAATTTTTATTAGTTTTCCTAACATTATCTATCACTTTTCAAGAAATATGTTAGGAATAAAAGTCGACGCAGCCTAAGTTCCCAACAATGTTAGTATATAAGCACTTTATAACTCTACGGGTTCTTTTCCGCCTCTTCTCTCAAAGGTAATATTATGAAACCCTAATTTGTATATTCTTCAATGGTTTAGCTAATTAACTCTAACTCGTGAATTTGTTTGTGCTTGTGATAGGATATTGTGAAGTGTTTGGATAGTGTAGGTTGGCCTATGAGCTAGCCTAAAAACTCAACTAACTTTTCTAGAAAAGGGTTGTCGATGCCTTCCCCTTTCTTTTTCTTTTGTCTTTATATCATTCTTATTGTTGTACATTTTGTTATTCTATTGATCTATAATAGATTTAACTATTATAGTTACAACAAGTATCTATTATTACAGTTGCTATCTGTTCTCAAACATAGTAATCTTTTAACCAAGTAGAAGGATGTCTTTGCCATGTCTTTTGAATTGTATCAAAGTAGATGAACGATATCAATGAGATAGTAAAAATAACATTTGGTTATGCAAAAGCGGCAGCATATTATTAAATTATTATTATTTTTCTTAACACTATCTATCACTGATAGGCTACTTGCTTATGCCAAGAAATAGATGAACAATGTTAGTGAAATAATAAAAATAGTAATGAAAGAATTTTATTGAGTATTAAATTAACGATTAAATTGCCAAATTAAATTTTTGTGCAAAGTTGAAATATCAAATTTGATATTTTACCAACACATTAAACCCTTTCATTTTTGAAGTGTAGAGTGAGAGTTGTTAAGCCCGAATTTTGGCATTCAACTTTTTTAAATTAGATTTATATTAAATTATGAGCTACTTAAAATTGAGACCTCGTGTATAAAGTAAAGAAAATTAATTTTTCAATGGTTAATGTCGTTATCCAACCATTATCAAGAAAAAAGATAGTAAATTAGAACCAGTAGGTTAGTTTGACTCTAAATATAATCTTTTATATAATAATATTGAATTTAAATATTAACAATTATTATATAAACTTCTGGTATTTCAGTAGATACCATATAAACTTCCCAAACTAAAGGCTGAATTTGTTTACGTTATTACTACTTATAAATGTCATATTTTCTTAGTCTATTTTTATCATATCTTTATTAGCAAAAATTTTACTAAAAATTCTTTAAAAGGAAATATTTATTTTTCAAATTTTAAGTTGTCTTATATACATCTACATGCTCACTAATTAGATCTATCGTAGTTTCTTCCCAACAAAAAAAAAAAAAAGAGAAAAAAAAAAAACTTTGGTGTCTCTGTACATTTAATATTGTAAGCTTTTTTCATTTTAAGTATTTAACTTTTAAGTCTATCTTCAGCAGAATTTTTATCTTGTTTTTCTTAAATCTAATAGTTTCCTAATTTGGAAAAACTCTTGTTTTATTTTTTATTTAAAAAAATTCCCATATGATAAAACTTTTTGAAAGAAAAACTTTTTAAAAATTTTACCCTATTATTTGTTTATTTGGTTTCTTTTCTTTTTTTTTTTTTTTTTTTGTCTCTTCTTTTTTGGCTTGTGTTACTTTTTATTAGACGGGGTAGATAATTGAGCCCCAGTAAGTGGTTTAACCTCAACCTTGACAATTTGGCTGGTAGATATCTCTTTTATCTAAAGACTTCTGAACTCCTTTATTACTTTTCCCCTCTTTTTGATTTTTTTTCCAAAAATAACAAAGTAAAAGAAATTAAAGAAAAAGCATTTTTTTATATGAACTTTTACTAAACTATAATATTATTCAAAAGGAAACAAAGAAGAAAGGGAAAAGAAACTAACTTGTGGTGGCTAACTTTGTACTTTTGATGAGCAAATTACAGACTTCGGAGTTTTTCGCCACTGCATGAAATAATAAAGATAGGAAAGAAAGGATCTCAAATTAACCTTGCTAGAAAAATAAACGCTGTGAATTGTATATGGGAAAATGAGCTCTTTGACGTTAGGTGGTAATGCTTGTGGCAATATAGGAAGGTCTGTATTTACTAAAAATTAAATTATTATTCCATCTAAGTTTTGGAGGAATTGGAGATGAACTTATCAAGAATCCTATACAAAAGGCATAAATCTTCAATAGATTTAGTATTTCTAGCTTGGTTTGACCAATTAATGACAAGTGGAATAGAGTTGAGAAAGCAAAAGTGTGTGTGTGTGTTTCTTTTTTTTTTTTTTTTTCTTTTTTCTTTCCTGTTATAAACTCATTTATGTTTTATTTGTTTGGTAAATTGGTGAACGAACAAGTAATGCAGAACAAGTAAAAAGAATAGAAGAGACAAATGGGGTTCAGAGATAGGAAGTTATATTATAGCAGTGGAATGGAGGTTAAAATACATATTTAGGATTGTGAAAATATGTGTTTATTATCTTAACAAATCATAAATATTATGTTAAATATATCTATTTTTTTTTGTAAATAACTACATCAGTCGTTTGTTAGCTTATTTATTAATTATTTACTACTTTTAAATACCTACATTGCTAATATTTGATTAAAGTAGACATGGAGAAAAAGTGGATCTGTATGTTGTTTGCTTTCACTGTTTTAAACTTCACTTGCGTGCACTTAGGTTAACAGTAATTACTATCATAGTAATTAGTTCTATTATAAGTACCACTATTATGTAAAATATTCAATCTTTGATGAATCCAATTGTTTACTTCTCACTTTCTTATAACATCCCTACTTTCAAAACAATACTACCTAACTCATGGCTATCTTTTTTACAAGGGAAACATAATAAATATGTTACAACTACACAAACATATAATATATACACACATATATAATGCATGTACAATTTAAAACTTATTGTATCACAAAATTTTTAGAAAATATTGGTAGAACTACCAAAATGCATTAAAACAAGAGAAGACATTATCTATAACAAGTAAATTATGTCAATAACTTAGTATTATAATATCCAAATCTATAATTACGTAGCTATGAAGTTGTTGGAGAATTTAAAAGGTTTTCTTTGTGCTTTATGTATGCATGCTCCAAAGAGAGAGTTATGGTTTAGCAATAAAAACATAAATATTTATGTATGAAAAATACTTCAACGGGCAAAGTAAAGGAAATTAGAGAAATTTTGGGGGGAGGGGATGATTTCTTTGATTGGTGTTAAAAGTGTGGAAATGGAAGATATTTTAATGAGGTTAGCAAAATATTTTCTAATAAAAGCTTATATCATGATGTAAATACAATTGGAGTAGGAATCGAATAATAATAAAGTTATAATGATGATTATATATTTGTTGCATTTTTTTTAACTAACTTAGATTAAAGTAAGAAATTCTTTGAGATTTATCAAGTGTTGATATGCTTGGTGATAAATTAAATGATAAGTTTGGATAAATTTTCAATATAGGGTTGGGATGATGCTAACTAATGGTTTAGTTGTATTATTAGTCTTAACATATTTTACTTAAACGAAATACCTCAAGTGTTGCCATTCTTTTTAAGGCTTCTAGATATGTGCTCATTGTGTGATAATAGATGCTTTGTGAAAAGAGAGATAAGAATAAATATAAACAAGAGAGTGAGAGTAATGGCATTGCACAATTACTCAAATGATAAAATTAAGTTACATTTAATTGATAAATTATTTTTATGTTTATCAGTGAAGTTATAGGACCTAGTTGCATAGCAACTAACGCTTAGACACTAAACATACCTCAAGTAATGGCATTTAGGCCTAGTCTAACATGTTATAATTACATTACATCTAAGTTAATTACACGTTATTATGTCCATATTGATTTAAATTGGTCAAGGTTAGATAGCATTGATCATTCTAGTTCATTTTAGTTCGATAAAGTCCATTAAGTCAAGTTGAATCTAAATTTATTAACTAAGTCCATTTGATGTGGACGGGATCACGAACAGGTACTTGGATGGCTTGGAGTTGTTAAAGAAGCAACGGAGGAAGACCAAGCTGTAGGAGATGGACTGGCTTGCCGATTTAATTTCTTTTGACGTTTCTATTTTATTTATTTTGACGTTTCTGTTTCATTTATTTTACCGTTTCCATTTCATTTATTCTAGGAGACTTAAAGGCCGTATTCAAGCCATATAAATGGAATTGTAACCCTTTGTACGTATTATTATTAACTTTTGATATTTGAAATTCCTTATTGAGAAATTCTCTTATAAAGTTTGCATTGTTATTGCAAATTTTGATCTTTGAACGCTTTACGCTGCATCAGCTGGTATCAAAGCGAGGATGGCTACCTATAGTGATAGTGGTGCTCTTCCTGATGGTGTTCAAGAGGGTGTAGCCTCTCAGGAGGATGAGGCATTGTAAAGATTGGAGCGACGTTTGGAGCAACGGATGGATCACAGATTCCAGCATTTGAGGAACGTCTTGATGAGATTATGGATCATCTAGTTGTTTTGGAAATTGATGCAAACAGGAGATGGGATGACAATAGAAGACCAGGGGACGATGCAGCTCATAAGGAACCTATTGATAGACCAAATCCTATCCGTAGACAACTTATCTATGATGAAAATTCTGAAGAGAGCAATGTAGAACCACCTTGGTTCACTCGCAATCTACCATACAGTGGTCGAAGATGGAATGATTATGATGATAGAGATACTAGAATTTTCGACATCAGCGATATGGTGGGTACAAAAGAGATGGTTATGATGATCAAAATGGTGGAGACTTTCGATTGAAAGTTGACATCCTATATTTTAATGGAAATCTTAGAATTGAAGAGTTTTTGGATTGGGTTGCTAATGTGGATCGGTTCTTTGATTATGTGGAGACTTCTCCCGAAAGAAAAGTCAGGTTAGTGGCATGTCGATTAAAGCGAATGGCTTCTGCATGGTGGGAGCAGATTCAATATAGGCAAGAACGAGAAGGAAAGGGTCCGGTTCGCACTTGGTACCGGATGAAGTATTTAATGAAATTAGAATTCCTACCGCCTGATTATGAGCAGATTTTGTTTCAACTGTATCAGAGGTGCCAGTAAGGAAATAAATTTGTCCATGAGTTTACTGCTGAATTTATGAGGTTAGCAGAAAGAAATAATCTTATAGAATTTGAAGGTCAGCAGGTGGCTCTATATTTGGAAGGATTGAAACCAGCCTTGCAGGATAAAATTGGGGTCCAGGTAATTCGCACATTGAGTAACGTAAAGAATTTGGCATCGAGGGCTGAATTGATGCAGCAAGAGCGTGGAAATAGAAATTATGGGGGATATAGATCTACTACATGGTCAAAGGAGAAGGGCAAAGAGGTAGAGGACCAAACAAATAGTGGATTCAATGTAAAGAACACATCCCCAGAGGATAAAGTTGCAAGAAAACATCCTATGAATAAAGAATAGGATAAAGAGGGCGAGAAGATGGATAATCCTTATGCAAAACCCATGGTAGGGAAGTGCTTTTGTTGTGGTCAACCGGGGCATAGATCAAATGAATGTCCTAAGAGGAAGACTGTTAATATTGTAGAAAAAGAAGAGGGTGATGAAGGCATCTGTTGTGAAGCCGATGGAGATGAGGAGGAGGAATATGATGAAGAAGAAGAGGGAGTGTATGTTATTCGAAGGTTGATGCTGACACCAAAGTTTGAAGATCATACCCAGCATCACCAATTGTTCAGAACTAGATGTATTATCAATGGTAAAGTGTTTGGTGTGATTGTTAATAGCGATAGTTGTGAAAATATAATAGGAAAGAAGACAGTTCAAAAATTGAGATTGCCTGTGGAGAAACATTCAAATCCTTATACTTTAGGATAGATTACATCAGCCGCTGGAAAAATTGAAGAGACAAAACGCTGCAAGGTTCCATTCTCTATAGGTAAGTATAATGATGTTGTGTATTGTGATATAGTTTATATGGATGTGTGCCACCTCCTGTTTGGTAGGCCTTGGCAATATGATGTTGATGCACAACATTTAGAAAAGATTAATGTATATAAATTAAAAAGGGAAGGAGTGAATATACTTTGCTACCATTGAAAGACAAGACTTCTTTACCAGATAAGAATATGTTTTTATCTGTAGGGAAGGATTTTGGGACTAAAGAAGTAGCTTCTAGTTTTGCAATCTTAAAAGAAAAATTGAGTACATCACCAGTACTTGCTCTCCTAGACTTTGAGAAGTTATTTGAAGTGGATTGTGATGCCAGTAGAGTGGGCATAGGAGCGATTATATCTCAGGTAAAGAGGCCAATTGCATTTTTTAGTGAGAAACTTAGTGATGCTAAATGAAAATGGAGCACTTATGATAAAAGAGTTTTAGTCTGTAGTGGGTGCTCTTAAAACCTGGGAGCAGTACTTGATTGGAAAGGAATTTGTGTTATTTTTAGATCATGAAGCTCTAAAGCATACGAATAGTCAAAAGAGGATAAGTACTAACATGCATGCGAGATAGTGTCAATTCTACAGAAGTTTCCATTCAGATTAAGACACAAATCTGGAGCTCATAATAAAGTTGCAAATGTTTTAAGCAGGCGAGCTTCTTTGTTGATGACTTTGAGTTAGGATATTTTGAGGTTTGAGTAGCTTAAAGATGAATATGCCAAAGATGACGATTTTTCTAACATATGGCACCAGGTATTAAAGAATCATTTTGTTTCTGGTTTTTATTTATCTGATGGTTATTTGATGCATGAGAATCAATTATGTTTGCCAAGAACTTCATTAAGAGAGAAGGTGATTAGTGATCTTCATGGGGGTAGATTGTCTAGTCATTTAAGGCATGACAAAACTTTAGTAGCTGTGAGGGTGAGGTTTTATTGGCCATAACTCAGATGAGATGTGAGCAGATTTGTAGAGACGTGTTATGTTTGTCAGAGTTTAAAGGGGTATTCCAAAAATATTGGTTTATACATGCCTTTCCCAGTGCATGAACACATTTGGAAAAATTTGTCGATGGATTTCGTGTTGGGATTGCCGCGTACACAGAGAGGATTTGATTCTGTTTTTGTAATTGTTGACCGATTTTCCAAAATGTCACACTTCATTCCTTACAGAAAAACTACTGATGCTGTTGGTGTGGCTAGATTGTTCTTCAAGGAAATCGTTCGTTTACATGGAGTTCCCAAGACCATCACTTCAGATCGGGATAGCAAATTTCTAAGTCATTTTTGGAGAACATTATGGAAGCTATTTGATTCATCTTTATAATTTAGTAGCATAGCTCATACACAAACTGATGGTTAGACAGAAGTGGTCAATCGAACTTTGGGAAATTTGGTTCGCAGTCTCTGTGGTGATAAACCGAAGCAATGGGACATCATCCTTCCTCAGGCCGAGTTTGCCTATAATAAGTGTTGTTCATAGTGCTATAGGAAGATCTCCTTTTTTCAGTTGTCTATACTAAGGTACCATAACACACTCTTGATTTACTTAAATTGCCTAAAGGAGAGAGTATAAATATTCTAGCAAAGCATATGGCGGAGCAATTGGTAGATGTTCAGAAAGAGGTAAAGCAAAGGTTGGAAGAAGCTAATCAACGCTATACGCAAGCTGCTGATAAACATCAAAGGCTTGAAATATTTCAAGAGGGTGATCAGGTTATGGTTTTCTTGTGCAATGAGAGATTTCTTGTAGGAACATACAACAAGCCTAAACCAAAAAAGTATGGTCCTTATACAGTACTGCAATGCATAAATGATAATGCATACATAGTGGATTTGCCTGACAGCTGGGGTATTTCCAAATCATTCAATATGGCAGATTTATCAAAGTTTCATGATTCTAGAGATGTTCTCTATCCAGACATATCTAACGACTCAAGGATGAGTCTTGTTCTAGTAGAGGAGACTGATGTGGATGGGATCGCGAACAAGTACTTGGATGGCTTGGAGTTGTCGAAGAAGCAACGGAGGAAAACCAAGTTGTAGGAAACAGACTGGCTTGTCGATTTAATTTATTTTGATGTTTCTGTTTTATTTATTTTACCGTTTCCGTTTCATTTATCTTAGGGGACTTAAAGATCGTATTCAAGCAATATAAATGGCATTATAACCCTTTGTACATATTATTATTAACTTTTGATATTTGAAATTCCTTATTGAGAAATTCTCTCATAAAGTTTGCATTATTATTGCAAATTTTGATCTTTGAACGCTTTACGCTGCGTCACCATTTTAGATTTAAAAATCATGTTAAATCTAAGTAGTTATTAAACCTATTAATTCACTTAACTCATTCCTACTTGTACAAGTACTTATTATTTATCTATTTCTTGTCATTTTCTCTCTTTTTTTTCCCTATGCAAGGGTCTGATCATGCTTGTGATGGAGGCTGTGATGGTTATCACGGCCTTAATCAAGGGAAAAAAAAAACCAAAGATGATCACACCCGATCACCCCTATTATCGTAAAAAATTTGCAAATAAGTGTTTATAATTGAATTAATAGCAGCCATGATCATCTAATTTTCGTAAAAAAGTAGTTATCACTAGATAGATCACGCCCGTGATCATTTTTAAACTTCAAATCAGTAACGATCATGAGTATCACCATGCTCGTGATGAATGTCCTATGTTTGTTTTCCACATTTATCCTCGTTTATTTATTCAAAATTCAACTTATTTAACTACTTGTTTTACATCACAAACTTAATATACACAATCTTATAATCAACATACAAATCATAACCATAATTTATAACACTCCTAGACATATTTCTACTTCATATTTTCCTTAATTATTTTATCAAATGCTTGATATACTCATGCATATCCATATATAGGTTTTAGCATATAACCTTATTTGGTACTAATTTACCAAATTTTATCACAAACCTTGCTTATATCTAGCTCTAATGCCTCATACTCATACATAAACACAACCAAAAAAAAAAAAAAAAAAAAAACAACTAAACTTACTTGTTAAGCTAATACAAGCTAATTAATCTTCACTACTACTAGTACTTCTTAGTTGATGTAGCTTCTTCATGCATGTTTTCTTGCTTCCATCTTGATATTTGGCTTCAATTTCTCCTACGATATCCTTGAAATTGAGATTTAGGGCTGATTTGGTGAGAAGAACAAGAGAGAAAAGGAAAGAAAGAAACGAAGATGAAGAGAGGAGATAGAAAGAAGTAAATGGAAGAAGAAAGAAAAATAAAATGGATAAGGATTAAGGATTAAGATATTTATAAGGTCATAGGCTTGGGCTTTGCATTGATTTGGTTGAGCATGATGTTGGACTTTCTATTTTAAAGCATCAAGAACTATAATATGGCAAGATAATTTAGGGGATAGAAATTAATAAGTTCAGTTAAACATCTAGTTTAGAAATTCAATTAGTAGAGGTTTGATATTTAGTTGAAGTTTAGGAATTTATGACCTGAAAAACTGATATTTATGAACAAGCAATAGAGTTTCGAATCTTCTAGGTTATTTACGATACTTTATATATAGTTTTAAATCGTTATCTATGATTTTAATCTTATGTGATTAGGTTATGAAAATTTAAGTTTATAAAATCAAATATTAAATATTTAAGTTTATACGATTAAAGTTTTAGAACCTTAAAGTTTAAATTAAAATTTATCGATTTCATTACTAATATTATCATTATCATAATATTAAAATATTGATTCTAGTCATATTCTTAGTTATTGACTTATAATGGGATATTACGAAAGTTCATTCTATTACTAGAGTCGTTATTTCTATAATATCATTTATCATCTATTGGGTTTTATAATTACATGTGAATGCTACATTTACAATTTACTATTTCTAATCGTGATTTATAAATTACAAAAATTTCTAAGGTTTACAAATTACTAGTTTTATGGTTCCTTTAAATTTACTAAAGCCTAAAAATTACATCATTAGTTCACCAAGTTATTATAGATCATTGATTGCGTAAAGTTACAAGAAATTGTATCTTAAAATTTTATTGATAGCAGTTCTAACTCCCAAACAATAATTAAACTATTCATATTTTTAATATTCTTAAATCGTGAAAAATTAGGAGTGATTTTTATGATGTTTCTTACATTATATACTTGGTAATTATCAAATTTATGTTGTATAAATAAGGGTGTTTACAAAGGGCTAATGTTTCCCTTTCTTAAGTTAGTATTGGATTCATCTATAAACTTTTTTTTTCATTGATTCTAGTGTTATGAGGTATTCAATTATTATAAATTCAAAAAATGTAAAACATATAATACTATTAAAGTAATTATCTAAATTATTGATGATATAAAAGGCAGTTTTTTAATGATTGCTTGGGTACCACTAAAATAGTTCATATATGGAAAAAAGACTATTTTTTAGTTTATGTGACAGTCAATGATGATTATCTATATTTATAAGACATTAGTGATTAAATTTTCTTTCTTATCCTAAAGAAGTAGATGAATCAAGAATTATGACTAATGTAGTAGATACAAGAAAAACAAATAGAATAGGAAAAAATAATACCATAGTCATCATATCTCTTTCAATTTACTTTTAGCATTATGTTATTAGGTATGATAAAGGTTTGATAATCTTTTTCTTTTTTTCTTTTAGCAATTAGGTTTGATAAACTTACTTTTGAACCACGCTTCAATAGAATCACATAAACCCTTATATATATATATATATATATATTATATATACACACACACACTTTTATTAGTACCTTATTTTTTGTAATTTTCAAAAACAATATAAAATGGAAATATTGAACCTCTCAATTAATTTCATATATTTCTAAAGTTCATGTTAGAAAAATTTAGAATAGTCATTTGAAGAATTTTAAATCTAATTTATGACATTTCCAACTTTTTTGGGATATAAAATTTAAAATGTTGAAAAATTAGAGCAAAGCTTGTTATAGGAAAAATTAATAAATTATTAGGAAAAGAAATAAGAAAATCTATAAAGAGAGAAATATTATGTTATGTTTGGTACGCATAAATATTTTGGAATTGAATGGATTTGATTAAAATGGAATGAATGTTTTGAAGATTACATGGAATGAAATGGCTAAAATGTGTAATTATCGGGAATATCCTTAGTAATAAATACAAAATATAAATACATGATAGGATAAAAAAGTAATTACATGGCAGATAACTAATAAAGGTGGAATGGAATCACTATTCCATATTCTCAAAGGTGGAATCAAATTCTCCTTCAAAGTTGAAATCGTTAATTCCAAGGAATTACGTTTTCGACTTCTAAAAATGCTCCGAAAGGGAATGGAGACTGAAATCGTGATTCCATTCTGGTACATAGGCCATTAAATAAAGGAAATGAGATGGTAAGGGAAAAAAGAAAGAAAGAAAGAGCATAAAAAAGGAACATATTTAGGATGATATGAAATGTGTTGAAGGAAAAGAACCTATTTACATTAATGGCACATTTAATACGCAGTAATGGGCCGTAATGGAATTGTGATTTGGCTTCTATTCCCTTTCCCAATGTTTGAAAGCATTTTTAAAAGTCGGAATCACAATCTCTTAGAATAGATGATTTCGGGGGTGGGGGGGGGGGGGGTTGGCGTGTTGGGCGAAGGGAATTTGATTCCGCCTTCTCCATTGCATCTATATATATGGTTACTTTTTAATTATATTTTTATGCTACATATATTTATTTATCTACATTTAATATAAATGGTATTCTTGACAAATCTTATTTAATAATCATTCCATTTAATTTCATTTGTGAATATATCTAAACATAGAAATGGATTTGTCACTCCCTTATTCAATATATTCCATTCCAAAAAATTTTAGCATGCCCAACGTGATATAAAGAGTAAGTGATAAGAAAAAAAGATAGAAAAGCCGATGCCTAGAAGAATTGACATTGAAATGTAAGAAAAAAGATAAAAAGCTTAAAAAGCTCACACATAAAAGAATCGAACTTGCAAAGTGCAGGATATAACATGGAACCACAACAGCTGCACTACTTAACAACATGTGTTTATCTTTCTTCAATTTTAAAATATGATGTATTTTACATAAACTATATAAATAAATCCCAAGAGCATGGGGGATCGAAGCCCTCCTCGAGCTTCCTCATAAGTCTGTCTCTAAAAATACTAATGCAAAATCATATCTAGTAGACACGATCTAGATATTTTTATGATTTATATGTGAGTTGCATTTATAACATGAGATTTATGTATAAACATGAATCGCATCACATTTAAAAGCAATTCATGTAGAAATGAATTGCAATACATAAGTGTAATTCACGGAGTCCAAAACTTTAAAAACTATGGCTATACATGAATTGCATCTTTTAAATGCGATTCACTTAAATTACACATGAATCGTTTGTTGTACATGCAATTTAGCACTGTAGAAATTTTAGTTGAATCATATGATCAACAAGTGCTTCATTTGTAAAACTTGTTGATAAATCTATAAGTAATTTTATCTTGTTTGTATTCAAGCAATTTAAAAAAAAAAATCAGTAGACACGTGTTTCACTCTTATTATCAACTTGTGCTAGCCCACTTCTAGACGTGAAATAGAGCATATAACATAATCTTTATATATACTTTGTAACAATATATAATATATATATATATATTCTCATATAAATGTGGGCCAAAGTTAGTTAAAGAAAGCATTGTTGAGATAATGAAAAGAGAGAGGGTATTCCTTTCCTTGAAAATGCGTAAACGCAGAAAAATAAACGCAGTAGCAAATGGGGGATAGCCTCTCTCCACATGAAAAGCTAGCGTAGGCAGTCCAAAAGAAGAATCCTCATCAACATCTACGCAACCTAGATACTCATTCTTTCGACATTCTCATCACGACTCACTTGGGTTTGTCCCCACGAGATTCTCCACGCAATTATATTTATTTCTCAGTCAATAGTTTAACGACATTCTTTGATTTATTTTTGTGGATCCTCGTTCTCCTGTCTGAAGTACGTGTTTTCTGGGCAGGTTTTCTTTCATTCGTTTATTTTCATATTAGGGGAGAGTCCCAACCCAGTGGGTCCACATGGCGTTTTTTATCCAACCTGCCAAGGCAGGGTAAGTAAGGACTCGCCACGGTTGGTTCTCGCCAGATTCTGTTTTAGACCTGACCCTCGGAGATATCTAAGAAAGAGTTCTTTTTTAAGCATTTTGCCTATTTTTTCAGCCTTTGTAATCCATGTCGTAGTACTAGTTGATAGTCCAGCTAAACACGATGGTTGAGAGTTAGAGACAGATTGAATTGAATAGTATTAAAAAAAATACTATTCTTTTTTTAAAATTTTTTTGCCACTCAAAAAATACTATTCGAAATTTAAAAAATGTCATAAGAAAGCTCTATCCTATTTCCATAAATTGGAATTGGAAGTAGAACAATGAGTTTTCTACCCGTAACAGGCTATTTACTGTCATATCTCTTGAGAAAGAAAATTTGTTAATAAATGATTTAAACTGAAGTGCAAATCAAAATTAATTGAAAAAAGCCAGTACATTATTTTTTTTTTACTTTTAGAGTTTTTAATTTTTCATACATCATTTTTTTTCTCGCTATAAGAAGACTGACATTTAGATACATAAATTTGCTATATAAATTAATAAAAACAGTTATATTTCTATAAATAAAATCAATAGCGATTATTTTTATAACATAAATTTATATTTAAAGATAAAAATTTTGTCTGAAAAGCTCAATTTTATTGTAGTAACTTTAGGCAATGAGACTAAGTTTAGTCAACGTGAGAAAGATTTATAATTCTTATGATAATTTCTATTTTTAACATAAATTATAAGCAATCAACACACACACGTACACACATATATATAAGGATTAAATAAATTAAATGGATCCTAATGACTTTTCAACATGTTTGAGGACGGTTTAATGGATTTTTTCCACCAACCACTACATATTACATTTGTATGGCAAAAGTATGTACTTGCACTCACATTTGGTTAACGGAACCGAACAAGTGGAATAGATTTACAATTCTTAAAGAATAGATTTGAGTAACAATAACTATTCTTTATGTTTCCTTTAAGATCTTATAGGTAGATATGGAGATAAATTAATTAGAATAAAAAAAAACACCACTCTTACAGTGTTATAAAGAATTGTAATTTTTTTCTATCTTATACTAATAGTAGTTACCGATCAAATACAGAAATAAAATTTGCAACAAATAAAAATTATTTTGTTCTACGCTTATGGAACCAATTAGACATCAGGATTAATAACTTTATATAAACCAGATCGATATATATTTTAGATCTATATGAAAGAAAGATCATAATCATATACTTGCTCTCTCGATCATAAAAAGATCCCTGTATAAAAATAATAATTGAAATATCCTAATAATTATTCTATTTTAAGATGATATGAAGTCAAATAAAATTAAAATAGAACGTGTAAAAAAAAATTAGGACCATTTAAAAAAAACTATTAAATGATCTTACCTTTTTCGAATTATGTTAAAGAATTTTATAGAAAAAAAGGTATAATAATATATAGATATTTCAATCCTAACTTATGATAATAACCTATCCAAATAAAGAATCAAGATCAGTCCAACATTGTTAAATAAGATATGATAATATATATACATACCTTTAAATCTTTCATTCTTCAAAAAAACTCTAGAGAAGGAAAAGATCAAGAAAAAGCTCATAAGCCCCCACCAAGAGGAGGGACCAAAGAAATAAAAAAAAAAAAAAAAAAAAAAAAACAGAAAATTGTATCATTGAAGTGTTTTAATTTTTTTTTTAAACATGAAAAATTTGTCGCAATCGAATCATATTATAAATAAGGTATAGAAGGTATAGGTATCAAGGGATTTATAGATTGAATTCTTGATAGATGTGTGTTTAACAAAAGTTGTATTTTGATTCATCATTATATATACAAAACATTTAGTGAAAAAAAGTGATTTTTCTTATTATACATAAGAATAGAAGTGATTAAAAAAAATACACACGCAAACTTATTTTATATTAAACTTATAAGTTGTTAAATAAAATAATAATATTTATCGCATAAATTATATTAAATTAATAGGTAATAGTTTGTTATATCAATTTAGGTGCAAGCATTATAAATACAAATTTGGATTAACTTTTTTCTTTTTTAGGATTAACAGAGTTAACATTACTAGGATTTTATAATGATAATGGTAATTAGCATATCAACATAATACTAATAGTTCTTATACCAAAAAATTAACTAATATTATAAAGAATAGTTGAAATAACATAATCAAGACAAAAACTAAGAATCATCATTAATAAATAAAAATGCAACAGCAATAGTGCCTATTCAAATAATTAAATAAATAATATACTACTTTTAGATTATAGGATAGACACAAGGGTGTTGGCCAATATATATATATATATATATATTTGTCAATATGCTAATATCTTTAAATAATTGAATGGTAATAGATGTGTAGTTAATTAAGTTATAAGATTTAGCAAAACTTATTTATAATATAATTTTATTTAGTAATAATTATAATTCTTTAGTTTGAATTTTAATGGTACCAACTTTTCCTTCAAGTTCTAAACCATGGAAATTAATAGTGACTATACTTTTAGGTTAAATTTTAGAACTAATAAGTGCAAGTCATGACATATGTATGTTATACTTTGTAGTAAGATTTAGTGTCATTATAATTCAATAGCTTAAGGTTTCGGGAGACAGGTACGCAACGACATGTGTGATGCTTGGTAGGGTAGACTTTGCTAATAACCTAACTAAGGTGTCAGCTAATAATATGTGATGCTTGTAATTGTTAAGTTCTTAGACCTTGACACGGTAGTTAGGTGCTTAGGCTGGTATCGGGCGTAATGATCACTTGGACAGTGAGAAGTTATATCAAGTGTAATTCAGGGAATGACACTTATCGAATCATATGGTATGATTGTGGTGTGTGAATAATGATGTGAACCTCAAATGAGACTACTTTTTATTTTTCTTTTTGGGCAACAAGTCAACTGTTCTCATCAACCCTTGTGGTGGCATCGAACCCAGGTCTCTCATCTTGTTATCCGAAGTCATGAGCACTCTTATATTGCTTACTATACTTAATTTAAATATTTAAATTAATGCTTGTTGTATTAGTATAGAAATGCATATGTATATATTGTGTATGTGTGTTTGAGTTGCTTTGTAATGGGTTTTGAATCACTCCTTTAGGGAATTTTTTTTTTCTTAGATAAAGGAAGAGTTTACGTGCTATGATGATGACCTCAACTTCTGGGATCGAAAATCTGCTTTAGAGTTTTAAGACATAAAACAAAGGGTTGTTTTAGTTAAATATCATTACTCTAGTTTAGTGATGAATCATTTAAAATTTTGGAGATATAATATGTTAACATTCATAATGGCATGTACCATTTCAAATTCTTGTAAATTAATTGGTGTGCGTAGATTTTAGTTGTTTTGCATTTTAGCATACTTATACAGGTATAGATATGTGGTTTAACTATTTACATCCTTTAATTTTGGGACATGATACGAACGATGTTCAACAATCGAGACTTGGATAGAAAAGATCTACGAGTTACATGGAATTTAAAACCTCTTACCATTTAGTTCGGTTCAAGCATATAATCAATAATTTTACTTAATCCTTGTTGAAAACGCATAAGCAAAAAGATGATAACTGATGTAAAATAAGCTTCTTTGTTTAAGTTTCCATTGTCTTTAATGCATTTACCTGACCTACACCGTCCGACTAAAAAAATAAAATTGCCCAAACGGATTATATTACATCCTCTTTTTCCACTTATCCTCACCTTTACCACACTGCTTTTGCTTTTTTAAACCGGTCGATCAAAAGAATTCTGTAAAAAGAAAATCCAGGTCAATATTCCATAATAAATCTTCATCTTGAAACGTTTTTAAAGAAAATCCAGGTCAATATTCCATAATAGATCTTCATCTTTAAACGTTTTTAAAGAAAATCTAGGTCCATATTCCATCATAGATCTTCATCTTGGAACGTTTTATAAAGGACTTAACTATATTGCATAGTGCAGACATTTTGATTTAATATGATTAAAAAAAAAAAAAAAAAAACCTAGCTCCTCCATTCTTCTTTATTTCGATATTCTTTGTATGCCACAAATTGGACGGAACTAAAATTACATATAAACCAAAAAAAAAAAAAAATTCTTAAACTATAAAGATTATTCTTTGCGTACAATGATTAGAAAAATATATCGGAAACTTTTGAACCGAAAGAAAAGTGAGTAAAGATTCTTTTTTGCACTCTCCATACCACAATGTTGAAAAACATATCGGAAACTTTAGAATTGAAAGAAATGTAAGCAAATTTTGGTACTAAATTTAATTTAAGATTGAAAGGAGCCTAGATGTTTGTTGCTGAACAAAAGGCTGTCAGTTACTGAGTCATGGTTGTTATCCACTGCACAATGGACAAAAGTTCTCGACAACGTTAGAAAAAAGAAAGACCAAGAAGAATCTGAAAAGGTATGGAGGTGATTAGACATGCCATTAAACGAGGACAAGCGGTTTCGTGAACATTTTTTTTTTAATAGTCAAAATATTCCGAAAATAAACTAATGAAATCAAATAAAAAAGTTGATATAAATAAACCTTTAAATTTTCAAATACTACAAATCGGTAGGATATGGTTGGTTTTCATATGAAAAGAAGAGTTATGTTGCAGTGATTTGTGGGTGAAACCTATGATGATGTATGGTTAGTTTGTGGACACCAAATCACTCATAAACCAAGTGTAGTAAAGTTAATTTTAAATAAAAATTGTTGAGAAGATCGTGAGATTTATATGCAAGAAAAAATAAAACCTAAGCCTCACTTAGAAAATATGCGATTATGTGAAGTAATTATAGGAGACAAGATCTATTTATTTTTACTTCAAGGTTTTTAATTATATATAGTATTAAGTCTATGGATTGTTTTATTACGGTTCATTTATAGAATTTTTAAAATTTTTAAATGAATAATATAAATAACATATTATTTTCTAATTTTTTTAAAAAGAAAGATACCGTTGTGTACTTCAATAAATTCAAAAGGCATTGTTATTTTTAAATTTATTAAAATTCGGAGCAGAGAATTTCCCAAGATTTATTAGGATATATTTGCATTATGCTTGAAGTTTAGTAATTATTAAAGTTTTTTTCCAAAATAAATACTTCAGAAATTATCTATTTTTATCATTTGGTACAACCTAGAATAAAAAGTATAAAATTAAAAATTTACAGCTCGCCTTCTTCATGCGAAATTCTGGGTCCGTCGCTACAAACAAAGGAATTTATGCAGAACGGCAATAAAGCCAACAAACAAAAGTTTGTGCTATTCTCACAGTTCATTCTCCAAATCTTTTATTCTACTATCTCTCGACTTTCTGATTCTAACTTTTCCTTAACCCTTAAGACTTCTCTCTTTTATTCTTCATCTTCTAGCTATCTCCAAGCTCTCATTCCCTTAGCACAACAAAGCAATCGAACACACACACACACAGAGACAGACAAAAGCATCCAACTCCTATAGCAATGGAAGAAACCGACACTGAGTCTTATACTAGGAATAAACAAGTTTCGGATCAAAACCTGGCAAAAACAAGTAAGTTCTTCACTCATTTCTTGTACAAAGCCTTGATAGTTGTGGCTTTTGTAGTAGTTCTTCCTGTTTTTACATCACAAGCTCCTGAGTTCATCAATCAGTCTGTACCTAACAGAAGCTGGGAACTTATACACCTTGTATTTGTTGGTATTGCTGTTTCTTATGGTTTATTTAGCCAGCGAAATGCAGAGGGTGATAAAGAGAATAATCAGCACTCTAAGTTTGATAATGCACAGTCTTTTGTATCTGCATTCCTTCAAGGATCATCGGTTTTCGACGATGAACCTGGAACTCCATCGTCGGATGAAACTAGCAAGGTTCAAACATGGAGTAGTCAGTATTTTAGGAACGAGCCTGTTTTGGTTGTTGAAAAACAAAGGGGTAAGGCTTCAAGAGTTGGTGAAAAGCCATTGGATTTGCCTGTTAGGAGTTTAAAGTCCCGGGTTGCAGACGAAGTCAATGAAGGTAGTAAGGAGTCTAGGAGTAAATCTTCTTCTCTTGGAAGGTCGAGTTCTTGTTCGGTTTCGAAACGGTATGATCAGGCTGAATTGGAGGAGAAGTTGAAGGATGGTGTTGCTCTTCCTTCACCAATACCTTGGCGATCGAGATCAGGAAAGATTGATGTTAAGGAGGATAGTGAAAGCCCTCTAGCTTATTCCTCACATTCTCAGGGGAGGAATATGAAAGCAGTCATGCAAATTCGCCTTCCATTAGGTCTCAAACATCCCGAACTTCTTGTCGGGTTCAAACACATTTTCTCCCATGAAGTTGTCTCCTTCACCCTCTTTTTCAACAGAAACGCAAGCAAAGGGCGCTGAGGATTTCGTCAGGAAAAAAATTATCAAGTCTCCTCCACCACCTCCTCCACCTCCTCCTATACACATGATTTCCAAACCATCAGAGGCCAAACCGAGTCCTAGTTCTCGCTCGAGGGGTCGTTTGTCAGGCAAAAATCTTAGACAAAGTCTTCTAAATGAGCTCAATGATTACAATAACAGCAATGGAGAAAATTACATCAGCAGGGTCAATTCAGCTATAGAAACCAAGCCAAAAAGCGTGAACGATGGTCTGCCATTTGTGGGCAAATCTGTGAGGACGTTAAGAGCTAGCGAAACTTTCCCGAAAATTGGCAGACCATTAGGACAAGATGGTGTCAATGTCAATGCAGGATTCAATGAAACTTCAATAAATACCGAAAAGTCCAGCCGGGGGGATAGCAATTTAGTCAACAAGCCGAGCTCTAGGGAACTTCATAGGGAGGATGAGAGCTGGAATTTTGTTGAAAAGGTGGCTCTGGAATCAGATGAGGAAACCGAAACTGAGGATAGTTGTAGTGGAGGAACTAGTTTCATCAAGGAAGAAGGTGGTTCGGATTCAAGCAATGATGGTTATGATGGACCAGATGTTGATAAGAAGGCAGATGAATTCATAGCTAAATTTAGAGAGCAAATTAGGCTTCAGAGGATTGAGTCTATCAAGAGATCAAGCGCAGAGATCAGTAAAAAGGCTTTGAGGTAACTTGGAGAACTTCCAATTCTTCAGGGATATATTTAGTCAGTCTTTTGTCATTGGACTCTGGATCATAGTTCGTGAAACTTAGCTTGCAGCATGTAGAAATTATCTGGTTTTTCCCTTTAACTTTCTTTTTTTTTCTTTTTGCTTCTTTTTACTTTTGAACTATATATTTTACATGGAGCGAAAGGAGGATTCGAACCTATTCCATCGAGGTGGAAATGGAATCGCGGTGTTATGACATGTAGGTCCTATAGCCTTGCTCAAGTACATTATCCTGGGTTTCATTTGTGATTATAATCAAATTGGGTTAAATATTTCATTCTATCAGCTTTTTTTTTTCGGCCTTTCATTCTATCAGCTTTGATGTATGGCTTTTGCAACATCAGATGGGAAACAGGAATTACCTGCCTCAGTGTTTTTGAGCCAAAGTATGGAAAGATTTATTGGAACATGAATAATCATATGACTAGGCCAATTTAATTTGTATAACAGTTTTTAGACTCAACGAGGTTCATGTGGTACTTAAATTTTCCATTCTTGGTGACCCAGTGTGTTTTAAACGAGTCAAGTCGAGTCGATACAGTGACAAGGTTAAACTCGACTCGAATGAAAAACATGAAACTCAAATTCGATCCCGAACTCGATCTAGCTTTGATTTTTAAACTTGAATTCGACTCGATTTAATACTTGATAAGTTCGAATTCGACTCGAATTAAGTTCGATTATTCCCTTAAATATTGATTTACTTATAAAGAGTATTTAATATTCGATAAGCTTAAACTCAACTTGCCTCGATTTAATACTTATTTAAGCTCAATTAAACTTGCAAACTTACCAAGCCGAGTATTTTAAAGCTCGAACTTGAGCTTAGTTACTACTCGAGTAGGTTGAACTTAAGCTCAATTCAATTATAAGATAATCAAATTCGAGTTTTCGTCGAGTCGAACTCGAGTAGCTCACGAGCTGTCTCAACTCACTTACAGCTGTAATAGCTAACATTGAGTTGTCACTTATTTTTATATTGACCATCAGATGAAAGGACTTCTAAACATACCACCGAGCTCGAACACATGGATTGAAATCAAGGTTAGCAAATCCGATTAACTGAATAAAATTTGCAATCAAGTTAAAAATGGTTAATGTTTGAAAATTTAACCTACAACACAAAAACTCGTATGTAAAACATAATTGAAAAATCTAAACACGTAATTCAACTATTTGTTAAACATGCTTCATGACTGAATTAAATTCGTTCATCATCAATTTGAAAAACTAAAAATAAATGTCATAATATCATGTTTGTATCTAAAGAACATGTTTCTAGTATTATTTTCAATTTTTCAAAATACATATACCAAATTAAATACTGCTTTATGAAATAATGTTTTCAAAAATAGATTTTTAATTTTTAAATTATATATATAGACAAGTTTGATGAAATCATAGCAGTTTAAGAACCTAATCATTAAATTAGAATTTGAGTGCTATGACTATTATGTAATGTCATATTCAATTTAAACAAAATTTTATTCAGATAATACCCAATTGAATTTCATTATTATTATTAGGGTTTTGCTAATAAGGGGATTGATATAAGTAATGTGTCCTTTGCAATGACTTGGGTATAAAAGCGAATTTAAACTTGCTTTCACACACACACATATGAACACACCTTAGACTTTTTTGTAAGGACTCAACTTATTCTATATCAAATATATAGGTAAGTTAAATGCTTCGGCCATTTATAGTGCCTTAAGTATTGAATGCAAATACCTCCTTAAGGATTTGTTTATCTTAAACATTGCTAACAAGTTTTAATTCCTAAAATCATATAATTATATGACAAAAATAACTAGATTTGTGACGGAAAAACAATCTAAATAAAAACAATTTTAGCTTCCACTCATACAAGTGGAAGAACTTTTACTTTAACAAAGCTTTGAAAGCCTATTACAAAATATTAGGGCTCCACCGAGCTCTTAAAGAAAAAATATAATTTTAAAAGATTAAAGCCAGTCCTTAAAACAGAATAAAAACAAAAAACAAAAAATCTATTGGCCCTACTTCACTTCACTCATTAACAACACTTCTCGCTTTAATCTATACCCGAGCCAAACTTCATCATCCACATCAACATCATCATCATTATCAAATCATCATCATCGTTACAATATAAAGAAAGAAGACAACAACAACAACAACAATGGGTTGAAACCTAATACATAGTAACACAACCACACACGAAGTGACACACGAGTTTAAACTAAATGCAATGCATCAAACAATAAGTTATTATTTTTCCACTAAAGTAAATCAAACAATATGGAAGCACTTAAACTTCAGAACAATCTCTGAGAATTTGGGTCTTTAGTAACAGTAGCTGCTCAGAGGGTCGATATTGGCAGTCCGAATACCTTTATCTCCTACATAACTTTATAAGAAAATAACTCATCTAGGATTTATAGTCATTACACACACACTATATCTATCACATTTTATAATATAATAGGGATCAATTGTTCTCCTAAACGTGAGTCTGTCACGACTCAAAAGGTACCTTAAAGAAAACGATCCGCCACACTCAATATCAAAGGTTAAGTATGACAACCTTAGTCATCTCGAAAGCTTCAATACTTTGTATAAGATATACCTTCACGATCATACCGGACCAAACTTTGAAACAAGTTGTTTAATTTAAGAAGATATTCATAATAGTAATTAAGAATAGAAATCATAATATAAGTAACTTAAATATAAAATATAAAGAGTCTTACAAATATCGAAGGGGTATTCCTCTATCAAAAGATATAGTCCATCATAGTCTAACCAAAATAATTACACCACAGATTTACTTAGAAGTCTAAGTCTACTTCTACTCTTTGACTTCATCTAAAAACTCTTAAATCCAAAAGAGTAGTATCTAGGAAAAGTAACATCAGGGCTTCAACCACAAATAGGGGTGCTACAAAAGATATCTAAGAGGGGGTAAGCTTACTTGCATAGTGAGAATTATTTCCACAATAAAGTATTCAAAAAATCAATATTCAAGCAAGTTATTTAGACAAGCATATGAAATATAACAAACACGTGAGCATATGATACATATGATTTTTTGAGAATCATATATTAAATGGATTTACCTCTCCATTCGCGGTTAGGTGTTTCAGGCTATATAGACCATTATTCACAAATAAGTTTTTTTTTTTTAATAGTTTAATGCAAGCCACTACTAGCTGCTAAAAATGTAGTTAATTTTGGTGTGTTTACCTACCGTTTTATATAGGTGACCATTCGCCATTAAGTAGAGTTTCAAGCTCTACGAATCTCATTACTATGCCATTGTCCTATAAAGTGTATAGTAGTGAATGCAATGTGACTCACTACATGATATGCATGAAAAAATTTTAATTAAGTACTTATGGTAAAATCTTAGATATTTTAATGGGTGATAATAGAATTTGCAGACACATTACTTCTATACTGAATCAAACATTTATTATAGATAATTCCTGCTTGGATATACTTAACACAATTTCAACCATATATGCAAGGCACATGCACTTTCTCCCTAATTCTAATGCCGTTAATCTACAAGCAAAAACATAAGTATAAGAATGTAAGAAATTAAACTTACTTAGCCATGGTAAGACAACTTGTAGTCGTAATAATCTTTGGGGTATGGGAACTCGGCTCCACATCACTTAAATAAAAGAAATATTCAAAATGAGTATTTCTTGAAAGTTCTACTTAAACTTGCAAATTTTATTTTACTAAGTTCGTCAAAATTCGTATGCGGTGAATTTTCAAATTAAAATGATCATAACTTGCTCATTTTAACTCAGAATTTTGCATAGTGCATACCGTTTTCTATAAACTTGAAAAGATTTATCTATTTCTAAGATCATTTTTATCATAAAAGGTCATTTGGGTTCCAAAAAGACATGATACAGATCTATCGTGAAATTCTAGCCCTTAGAACTTAATTTTTCCAAACTTTTTATTAACCAAAAATCCTATAGAAATCATATAAATATTTTTATAGTTGAAAAATTATTTTTAATCCATATGCAACTCATAGTATACACATGATTCTAATGATGTTGTCTTAATCATTGATTTTTCATTAAATAACTTGTCTTAGTAGTTTGAAAAAGCAAAGCTTGACAAATTGATTTTAAGTTGTTAGAAATAGAGTTAAAAATTTTGAGTTATTAAGTGTGTGATATAATTATTTTTCCTTAATCCTTAAAAGGTATTTTTAAATTCAAAAATTTTAGTGCTTTCAAATTATCTATCAATTTCATTCCCTAAGTAGACTTTACTTAGTAAGTTGATATTAACTTGGTTTAAAAAGCTTGTCTTAATCTTTGTACTTATTAAAATGTTAGTGTGTGTCTCCTAAATAAGTTTTTATGAAAAATTTATGTAACAAATAATTATCAACCTTAAGGTTTTAAAAGATAATTTTATTCATGTAGTTTGAAAAGAGGATAAGGATTACTTAGTTAAATTTTGACAAAGTCCTTATATATTAAAAATACTAAAATCTATGATGAACTTGTCTAAAATTATTTAAAAAGCATTTTGTTGAAATACAATTTTAAATTTTAATAAAAATTTTCTTAATTGATAAAATTACATTCTTATAGTGAGTTGAGCTTATTATCTTTACTTAAGAAAGAACTTTTTATTTTTATTAAGACAACAATAACATAATCATGCATGAATATGAGTTTATAGTTAAACAACATGACAAAAATAATTAATATGAAATATGAAAAATATAGAAATAAGCACATAATAATTATCAAGTACTAGAAGTCTTAGCTTGTTTTAAGGCTTTCGGACTTAAACATGGGTAAGTCCAAAAAAAAAATAAAAGAAATAAGAAAATTTGTTTTGACTTGATGAGGACAAGGCTAAGACTAAAAAGACTAGTCTTAATATAATAGCATGAAATAAATGAATAAATTGCAAGGCATAAGTAAATAAAAGTTAGGTTAGTAAGCTTATACGCTCTAAGAAATATATACACACACACACACACACGCACATAAATATTTTTAATAACACATATAAGTTAGCTTAGAGCAATAATAACAATATAACAACAATATAATAACATAATAACAAAATAAGACTATGTATATAAACAATAACAAAACATGAACATAGTATTGCTTCCATAATACTTAGAGGTTTAGTAAACATATACCATTGTCATGTTAAGTTACATAACATAGTAAAAAAATATTGGTAGGAATTTTACCTAATGTAGAAATGTGATTGGTGGAAAAAGAGAGGTTGTTGTGGTATAGGAATAGAGGTAGGCAAACGGGTTTGGCGGGTTGGGTCGGGCAGGCGCTCATCAGCCTGCATTGGCCCCCAAGCCAAATGAAAATTTTTTATTTTTTTATTTTTGTTATTTTTTATGTTAGTTTATGTAAAAATTAGAGTATTTAAATATTTAAATGTTATATATATATATATATATATATATATTAAAAATTATTTTTGTTACCATTTTGATTACTTATAAATGAAAATAAGTTTTTTAAATAATTTATTAGATATCATATTATGTTTAAATCAATAAATATATACTTAAAAAAATGTTATAATACTTATGATTCATGTATTAATATATTTTCTTCCATAATATATTCTAAATAATCACAAATATGTATTGTATTATTCTTTTTCTTACATTTTTCCTTTTTTTATAACTCCTGGCCCATGGGCCGGCTCGGCTCATCATGGGCCAGCCCGCTTTGGCCCGCATTTAAACGGAAAAAAAAAGGGACGCAACTCGCTTTTTTGAGCAGGTAAATGGGCCGACCCGCGGGCCACGGCCCTTATGCCCAGCTCTATATAGGAATAATGGGAATATGGGAAGAAATTATAGAGAGGAAATTTGAGTAATGATTTTGAGAGAGTTTTGTTATAGTGAATGAGTGTGTGAAAAAAATAGAGGGAGAGGAGTTATTTATAGATGAATGAGGAGCGAAATTAGTTATAATTAAATAAAATGAAAAAGAAAAAAATAAATGTGTGTGTGCATGGCTGGTGTGATTGAGAGGGAAAGAGAGAGAGAGTTGATTTGTTTTATGTTTTTGTTGATGAAAAGTGATAATGTGTAAAGTATGATATAAATAAAGTTGTATGGGAAAGGTAAATTGTAAGAAATAGGTATGATAGAGTGTAAGAATAGGTAGAAGAAAAAGTATAAATAAATGAATAGTGATAAATAGTAGATAAGACAAATTAATACTGGTAGTAAATAAAATACGCGTAAATAAGCTATATCTGATATTTTTAGATACCAAAAAAATGTAAAACCGATATTTTTGAAATCCTTTTTTTCTTATGAGTCTATTGGTGTTATTAGATTATTTTCACCATTTGGTGCACCAAGGCATGGTTTTCGAAATCTGATCCTGTTCGGATTCGAAAATAAATGAACTTTGACGAATATGATATTTTTAAGCTTCTCTATATTATTACGAACTATAATCCACAATTATCTCAATTTTGTGGTTAATAGTGCGAGATTGCTGGATATAAATTCACTAGGGTTTATTATAGGTTTGTTGACTTTAGGGTTTTCAGTTGACTTTCGACTTTAGGGTTTAAGCATAAAACGTAGCATAAATTCTAGAGGCTTATAAAGTCATACTATATTACTTCTCGTCAATTAAGATAGATGTTAAGTCGATGGCGTTTGCCCCATCAGCTACCCATGAGCCACTTATAAATGTCATTGCATCACAACAAGGGTAGCTTAAGTGCTTAAACTATTGTACCTACTTCGGATAAGGTTAATGTCTTGAAACTCCACCGATTGAAGTATTATCCTTTTGGTACCAACGCTTCTCAGGGGATCACCCATCCTAGGATTGCCCTGCACAGAGCACTCTTAACTTTGAAGTTCTGACGAACTCTAAGCCATTACACCCAAAGGCACTACTGTGATCAGAGTTTCCACCATCTATATTTTGAAAGGTATCACATACTCCCTGCTTATAAAAATGATGCTCCTGTCAGTTTTGTTACACAGGTTTAGAATCATACCAGACACAGAGGACATACTCCTCCATTTCCAACTGATGAATTGCTCTGATACCACTTGTAACACCCCGAAACTCCATTCATCGAGGTATTATTCGCTTTGGCCACACACAGCATGGTTTTATCCTTTTGGTGTCAATGTTTTCCAATGGGTCACACATCCTAGGATTACCCTGCATAGAGCACGCTTAACTTTGAAGTTTCGATGATCTCCAAACCATTACACCAAAAAGCACATCTATGATTAGTGTTCCACCATCTATATTTTAAAGGGTATACAGTTGCCGCACTCTGGATTGGATTCAATGGCATACACACAAACAATAATCATTTATTAAGTTCAGTTTAATTTTTAATTTATTCAGGATGCCTATCCTAGCATATAACACGCATGTCACTGCATACCTTTCATATTTGAAATTCAAACAAAGGCAGAGGGTATTTCAAAATCCATCTTAGAAGATAAATCAGTATTTAATTCTGTAGATTCAAGATTTAAACTCATATAAGCAATTTAATTAATTATCCACATTTATCAAACTTTTATTAAACCCTATTTGATCAGACACTAATTAAGAACTCAGTCATGGCTGCAATAATCGTCCCGCTAAGATACAGATAGTTCTCTATTACTATTAAAGTATTTTTTTGCTTTGATTATAGTCATTCATTACAAAAGCATCACATCATTTATATTCAAAAATACTTACTTCCCAAGTAAACACATATTTGAAACAACATATTCTCCATGTTTGTTATGATTTATTCTAACTCATTAACCAAAGTCAATTATTAGCTATTAAGCCTATTTTAGTTTAAGTTAGCCTAACTGATTAGATTTAATCATTTAATTTACTTACTAAATCAAGGTGATTAAACTTAATCAATCTAATTCATTTTAACTTATTAAAGTGCATTAAGCCATGTTGAACTTAGAATTATTAACTGAGTTCATTTTATATCTAGCTTCTATATTTAATCCAATCATGTATTAAATCTATGAATTCACTTAACTCATGCTTAATTATATAAATTAACTAACGTAACACTTTAACTATCAAGCATCTATTTTATTTTTTCTTTCTTTCTTTCTTTCTGTCTTTTTTAATATAAGAATAGTTTTAAGATAGATCACGCTCGTGATGGGGGCCGTGATCCCCATCATTGGCCTCCATCACAATCACTAGCCTCATCAAGCTCGTAATGGAGGCCGTGATGGTCATCACGGGCCTTGTCATGGCGTGACAAGGGGAAAGTTCATGACCAAAGGAAATCACACCCTCGTCATGGCAGTGATAGATCGTTACCTTTTAAATACATGATTAGGAGATCACACCCCTAGTCACGCCCATTATCCTCCTTTATGTTGTTTTTCGCTTGTATCACTAGCCGTGACACAACCATGATAGATAGGGGATCTTGTTACATTTTTCCTTTGTCTTTTACTCTAATTTAACTACTTGTTTTCAACATATATCAACAAAAACAACTTGTTATTAGTATACTTATGCATAATATTAACCGATAAACTCTTATATATATATATATATATTTCTATATCATATTTCCACAAATCATTTCATCAAACATCTAATCTACACATGCATATGCATATCCATATTTTAGCATATATGTTCATCTATTACTAACTTATCAATTCTATCATAAGATTTACATCTATCTAGTTCCAATTCAATATTTTCATGCATAAACAATAATTAAAACAAAGAAAATAACAAAACTCATCTTTTTAGAGAATCCAAACATCTTGATCTTTTCTATCACTATTCCTCTTACGTTCTTGAAGTTGTTTCTTGCATGATATCAATCATTTATCTTGTTTTCTATCTTTTATTTCCTCTATAATCTTGTTGAATTTGAGATTTAAGTTTGGGTTTAGAGAAAGAAGAAAAAGAAAAGAAGAAGAAGAGGAAGAAACACAGAAAGAAGAAAGAAAAAAAAAAGGAAAAAGGAAGGCGTAGGTGACATAAGGAAAAAGCAAAATTTTAAAAAATATTTTAGAATAAAGGTATTAAATTTAAACATTTCTGATAATTATTGTAAGGGTCAACATTAATTAGAAAATAATTTGAGAATCTATATTATAAAAATTAATAACTTGATTTAAAAACATAATCTAGATGTTTACTTCACAATAAACTGATATCTAATTTAAGTTTAGATTTAAAAACTGATATTTTTAAACAAACAGTTGGTTTCAAAAATTCTAAGGATTTAAGAAAATGAAAGTTAACTACAATCCAAGGGTTTAGGTTTACAAAACATTTAAAATGTTCATTTTAAAATTAAGGAATTTAAATTTGAAGTAAAAGAGTCTAAATGAAAGATTGGGTAGAAATTGATTAGTTTGATTTCAAAAGAAAGTTATTAAGGATAAATAGATAATTTGGAAAAACATTTAAAATCTCAATTTCAACTCAAATCTATTTATTAATTTAACTATATCAAATTATCCAATCATAATTAATTGTTTGTTTTACTTAAACTATTTAACTATCTAAGATAAATTTTAACTAAGCTCGAATTCACTATCATAATTTAACTACCTATTATGTTATTCAATTAAATCATTTTTTATTTAACTAGGTGAGGGTTTGGGAAATGTCACTTTTGTTTTTAAAAGTCTTCAAAATTGTGGAGGGAAATAAAAATTTAATTGGCTGTGTTACCCTTAACTAGAGCTGGCATCGAAATGGACAAGGTAGAATTAGAGGGAAAAAAATTTGCTATCCCGAGCTTGCTATCTCCATTGTGTCCCCACAAATAAATTCCAATTCATGTCAAGAAATGCTTCCTTTATTTTATGTATTTTTATATTTTTTAATTTATTAGAACATGTAAGATATTTATTGGTGGAGACACGAAAGAGACAGTGTATTGGGGACATGAAACATATTTCCGAACTAGAGGCACCCCTATTTAAGGATGTTAATTAGAGAGAAAGAGAACAATCCTAATTGGTAATACCGATGGTGGAGCAGTTAGGGAAGGGGTCATAGAGAGAGGCACTAATATGGACACTATTGGAAAAACTAGAGGTAATACATAACAAAGTATAAAAATAAACTATAAATACAAAAAATAATACTAATTTTTAACAAATTGGTGAGTCAAACGTAAACGTACTTATAAGACTTGTTTATTAAACGTAATTTAAGTGGTGGATCCAAGTCCAACATGTTTATAAATAGGCTTTTCTCATTCAATCAAATCCGATAGAGATAAAGATAGTTTTTAGGCTTAGACAGACCTATAAGTCATGCAAAACATAATATTGATTAATGGTGCATCAGGGGTGTCACCCCAACGGGTACCTAAACTTGACAACCCATCGTACATAATATTAAAACTTGAGAATGACTACCCTAGTCTGTCGGAAGCTTTCATATCGGTAGAAGGCGTACGTTTACAACAAAGGGAGACCGGTAGAGTTATGCATTTTAAGATATTGGTAGTGGAACATTCAAAATAACACTTAATATATTTTATCAAAATATAAGGTTCTACAACTTCTACGGGGCATTCTCCTAATAAGTTTTCAATATAATGTAATCTTACTAAGTCATATACCTAAAGCTAGAGGATTTTAGAAGAAATCTAATCCAAGTCTTCAAAATAGAATTCCTCTAAAAGCTTCCTAAAGCATAAGCTCTACCCGGACGGACAGGGTGGTATCGACTGCAAAATAACGATCTTGCAATATCAAAAGTCTATTAGAGAATAAGCATAACTAGCTTAGTGAGATATTCCCTACGCAAAAGTACTCATAACAAGCATTCAAAATTCATTAAACAAGCATATGAAATGCAACAACCATATGATCAAACAATACATACGACTATCCAATTTTGTATGTATGATGGATTTACCCCTCCATCGGTGGTTAGGGAATGATTTGAATTAGGCCCCCAAACGACCTTCTTGAAATTTTGCACGCGTCTTGGGGTTCCAACGAACTATATCATTAGTCCTCGGGCTTTTTTTACCCAAAGCGATCGATCCGACTCGGCTACAACTTGAGGCCATATTCCCCGAACGCTATAAATCCTCAAAATGTAGCTAGGCAGCTTACCTTTCTGGCCCACGCTGAGAAGCAGTAGCGAAAATTTGAAATGATATCTATAAGCAATTTAGTTTAAGGAAATTTCCAATATGATATTAATTCATTTAAAGCGATCAAGCAATAATTGCACACATAGCAATACATATAAAGAAACAATTATATCAATCATAGAGTGGGTTCCGATATACTTATAGCTCATTGATCGTACATAACAATTCACATATATAATTCCCATGATATCCTACATGCATATCAATTTTATCTTTTCCTAACATCTAATGCTCTATTCTACAAGCACATACGCGAATACATAAACGTAAAGGAACGTCACTCGTTCCATAGCGATCTTCTAACAATCGAAATAATCCTCGAGAAAGAGAAGATCTTGGTTCGTGTCACCTAAACAAAAAATACTTGAAATAAGTATTTCATCAGAGATCTACTTAAATTTTCTAATTCTATCTTATTGAATTCATCAAAATTCGCATGAATAGAAATTCCAACTTAAAATGGCCATAACTTGCTCATTTTAACTCTGAATTTCGCATATATATACCGTTTTCTACCTGTTCAAATATATCTATCCATTTATTAGGTTATTTTTATCTAAAGAAGCCATTTGGGTCTTGGAATAGTGATGTATAGAACTGTTACGAAATTTCAAGCTTTCAAAACACAATTTTTTTCCAAGCTTTTCTTCATCAAAAAATTCTTGTACCAAAATATAGATATTTGTATAGTTAAAAAATCCTTTGAATATATATAATTATATATATAGATATATATATGTAGACTCATAGTGTATGCATAAATTTAGTAGTATTGTCTCAACAATGATTTTTCTAAACTATGCGTCTTAAAGGTTGGAAAAGCTAAGACTTTGGAAAATTCACATTGGTTTTTTAAAAAAAATTTCTTGAATTATTGTAAGTGAGTATTTCCTTCTTTTAACTCCATTTCTTAATATTGAGAATAGTTAAATTTTCAAAAAGTAATTTTAGTCTTTTAAGATTCCTACAACTTTATTTCTAATGTTTGAAAAATGTAGTTTTTCTAAAAATCTCTTGCTAGTGACTAAAGTTTCTTAAAGTAGTCATGTTTATGTGTTCTTAATTTTCTAAGGTTAGTTCCACTTTAAATAAATAATAATGTCTTCTAAGTTATTTACCAATTTTATTTCCTAATAAGACTTATCTTTAAAAGATTATTCTTTGATGATTTTGTAAAACTTATCCAAACCTTAGTATCTTAGAGTGTTGATGAAAACTTTACAAATGAGTTTGAGAAAAACTTTGTTAAACAAAGAATTAGTAATATTAAGTTATAAAGAAATTTTTTTTTATTTCATTGGTTTGAAAAGAGAGTATATGAGAACTTTACTTTATGTATACTTTAATGAAATCATATGTGCTATTATTACTAGAAACTTATGATAAACTTCCCTAACTTTGGAAAAGATTTGTTAAGATAAAACTTTAAGTTTTTATGGAAAATTCATTTCTTATGTAAAAAAATTTATTTTTAAAGAGGTCTTATTTTTCTTTACTTAAGAAAACTTCTTTTCATAATTGTTGAGACAATATCAAAATGTTCATGCATAAATATGTAGATAAAAAAATATGACCATATTAAATAATAAGACAAGATATATATAAGAATAAATAAGAGCAAATAATAAGGTCATGTATTAGGAACCTTAGCTTCATTAAGATATCATGGGACTAAGAATAGACTAGTCCCAAAAAGAAAAGAAAGAAAGAAAATTGTTTTGACTTGATAAGGACAAGTCTAAAAGTAGAAAGACTAATAATTTACATGAAACAAGTAAATAAGTCAATTGCAAAACATGAATAAATAAATGACAAGTGAGCTTATATGCTCTAACGGATATATATAGATACATAAATATATTTAGTTAGATATATATATATAAGAAGTTAGCATAATAAAACAACATAATAACAATAACAACATAATAACAATATAAACATGAACATATTATTGCTTCTTTAACTCTCATGAGTTTAAGAAACATACACTAAGTTCATGCTAAGTTAAATAAATATGATGAGTAAATTGAAGAAGTTTTACCTAAAGTAGGTGATGGTGTGTTTAGGATTTCTCTTAAGAGAAATGGGAAGTTTATGAAGATAGAAAGAAAGAGAGTATTTGAGAGGAAATTTGTAGAGAGAGGGTTTGAGAAATGATTTTGGAAGACTTTTGTTATGAAAATGATTGTGTGAAAAGATGAAGGAGGAATGGGGTATTTATAGAATTTTGGAGTGAAAATTACATGTAATTAAATAAAATGAAAAAGAAAATAAATGAGAGTGAAGAGAGAAAGAGTGTGGACGGCAACCCTAGAGAAATGGGAGAAAATTGATTAAATTTGTTGTTTTATAATAAAAAGAAGTAATGTGTAAAGCGTGATGTGATTAAAGTTATATGGGGAAGGGTAAATTGTAAGGTATAGGTATGATAGTGTGTAAGAGTAGAGTATAAGAAAAAATAGAGATAGTAAAATAATAATAAATAGTGGAAAAGTACTATGAATAGTAGACCAAACAATTATAATACCAATAGTAAAGAAAATATGCCTAAAAGGCATATATATGATATTTTTAGCAACCGAAAAATTTTAAAACTGATATTTTAAAAAACCTTATATTTTTACGAGTCATTTGGTATTGTCGGGATATTTTCACTATTGGGTGTATCAGGGCACGGTTTTCAAAAACTGATCCCGTTTAGACTTGAAAGACACTAGAAAATTATGAATTTGATATTTTTAAGCTTTCCTATACTATTACGAACCATTATCCATAATTATCTCAATTTTGTTGTTTAAGGTTTAAGAACACGGGATTGGCGGATCTAGATTCACTAGAATAAATATAGAACTAGGTTAACTTTAGGGTTCCGGTTTGACTTCCCGTTCTTAGGGTTTACTAAATTTACCAAAAAATCTAGGGGCTTACAAGGGCTACCCAACATAGTTACTTTGATTTTTAAGTTAGTTTGCATCCCTAGGGTACATAGGTTCAAATAAATACATAGGAGTTAAAAGCAGCGTTACCTTCCCATTGGTGCATAACAAAGATATATATATATATATATATATATATAGTGAGATCCCTAATCTAGGATGTTAGATAGAGTCACTAATCAACGTTTAATCATGCCACCAAGTGAGATGGACATGGATTCTAAGAGATGCATCGAGTGTTCTTAACTCGGGACTTGCCCGGCCATAATATTCAGCAGATTATTTTACTAAGGTAAGGGAGTTGGGATCCTCTTGAGGCTCGTGAGAATCAAAGTGGGTTGGACCTAGGCCAAGTGGGCTGACCCAAGCAAGTACTAGGACAAACCAATCTAAGAGCCATGGTCCATATTTGACCTTCAATAGGTCAAAATGAGTAAGTCCATTTATTAATCAAATCATATTTTGCTTGCACAAAATCATGTATAATTGATAAATTTATGCCACATCCAAATTATTCGATCGGAAGCCAAATTATTAGGGCTAGTTAAAACCGAATAGGGTTAACATGAGTTGTTCCTGTGAAAGCATGCAGTGGAATGTTGTCAAGACAAACCATAGACAATGACAAACAAACGAGAGAGATGAGAGGGAATCGATAAACACCGTTGTTTAACAAGGAAAATCCCAATGTCGGATAAAAAACAACATGAGAAGGAGGTGCAGCAAACACCAATAGATCAAAAGGGAGTACACAAAATAGTTTCATAAAGACTCGTAATAGCATACAGAAATTTTACTATGAAAAGCAATTTAGTAAATTAACCTTATTTAATCTGCAACTATGGGATTAGTAGTGATGTTCATGGGATGAACTGAAGTTTCAATGGATGATTCTCTCCCTAAACTATTAGGGACTCGAAAGAAAATCCTAATCACAAATATAGAAAGAAAATACAAAACCTAGGATCCCCTGAATCACCGAAAATCACAAGGCTTTAGAGCAATTAAATTATATGTCTGGAAGGATAATGATTAGAGCACAACAAACAATTAAATATTTTGATCCATGACGCACCAAGGAAGATTGAATTAAACTTGATTAGCATTACACATAAAGAGCCTAGATGATTTGCTTGCCACAACCAAAAAAGATAGGTACGAGAGGGGAAATTTGAAAGAATGATTTTCATCAATAAAATGCAGGAATATGTTCAATAATGTCACCTCATGTTACAAGCGACTATTTGTACCTAGAATAGTCTTAATATGGGCATAATGTTAATACAGGCAAGTCACACAGATGAGAGGAAATAATAACTATCAATAACTTTAGCTGGTTTTCACCGGCGTCGTAGCTCATGTGTTCCAATTCAGAACCTCAAGAAGTATAGATCAAATTAGATTTGTCAGAATATCGAGCGAGCAAGTAGAAGCTTTATTTGTTTTGATTTCAGAAGCATAACCTCTAATAGAATCAGAACTTGATGCGTTCAAGCAAGCAAAAGTAGAAGTTGAGTTATAATATTAGTAAACTTCTTAATTTGACATGATGAGCCATAAAACCATCCTGAACCAAGTGCTCGTCTTCCAATGAAGATCTAACAAGAGTCTTCTAAATTAAGTTGGTCAATCCTCTAATATTGACTTGGGTGAATAAAGCACTATGAGTTAGAACCTGATTCCCATCACCTCCAAACTGTTGTAAGTTCAAAAGGCTGTGGAAAGGAATTTCGTCTCCTTCAATTCGAATACCCATTGTGCTTTTAATTAAAAAAATTACATGAACGTAATCATTTCCTTAAATTAGGAAATTTCAAGCGGAAGGCTGTTGTCATAGGGCGGAGGTTCTTCCCTCCTAGAAAACCATGCGATACCCAACCATCATTTATCTTAGCATTTAGTTGCATACTGGGTAGCATGTCAATCTTCTTTTCCATCTTTTCTTAGGCCTCTTCAGAGCCCATCCTTCTCTTAAGAAGTGTCATCTTAGCTTTGTTATGGTCTTTCATATGTTTAAAAGGCTCAATTGTTTTAACTGATTTTATCCTTTCATGGCTTTATTAGAAGAGCAACATTAGCTCCTGATTAGTTTTAGGTTTGGCTTGGTTCAAGCTTCTTTAATAATTGAATCAAATTCAAACTCAAAATAAAACTCATTTAGTTAAAAGAATTGAGCCTGAGCTTTTCTTTAGGCTCTCGAGCTGGCTTAAGAATAATCTTGTTTAGAGTTTAGGAGTTAAACTCGTAAGTAAATTTTTTTAATAATATTATTTTATTATATATAATTTTCTATATAAACGAGCCTGAACTCAAGCTCATTAAGCTAAAGAAACTCTATGAGCTCGGCTAGGCTCAAAAATCCTTAAAGAATTCGAGCTTGACTCTATACTTTTTAGATTTGTTAAAACATGGTTTAATTCAAACTTCTTAATTTATTAAACAAGCCAGATGCGGGGGTAACAACAATAATAATAATGTTTCTCTAGGAAAGTTTGTGCATCAATTTAATTGCATGATTAGTGTTACCAATGCTATGTACATGATGAATATTTAAAAAATAAAATAAAATAACAAATAGAAAAGTAAATTTTTATTCTTTAACATTTGACCGTTATTTTATTTTAATCCTAAATATTTTTTCTTTTAAAATTTCAGTTCTTAATTTTTGCAAAAATTTGCAAATGTGTGTGTGTGTGTTTCTTTTTTTTTTTAAAGCGTCTGCATTTGTCTCTACATGCCATTTGGGGCAGTCTCATTGATCCAAAAATTTCATAAACAGATAATATAATTAAATATGACTATATTAACTAAAATAAGGAAAAAAAAAAGTTTGGAGCAGGGGAATAAACCGTTCGGTAAAAATCCAATTACAAAAGATTGTCCTCGTAAACTTGACAAAGCAAAAGATTAGAGACCTAATGAAAATATTGAGGAAAAAGAAAACCAATGAATATAACCCCGTTGCAGAAGTCGGTGTAGAGATGTTAAGGAACCGGGTCTTAAAATGGAAGAATTCAAAGCGTGAATTCGTCAATTTTGTTTTCGTAAAGTTAACACTTCAAAAACAAATAAATAAGTTTTAGTTTTAGATAAGATTAATATTAAATTCAAACTAATGTGAGTTTAAAAAATCCCAAGAAGCTAAAAAGAAAGTACAACATGAAAAACAGTCCTACATTAAAGTGAATATGAGAAGTCTACATAAACCAAACATGCATATTTTTAAATTATATTTATTTGTTATGTTGTTAAAAAAAATGTTAAATATTCAGATGAAATATTTTAAACATTTATAATAATATATTTAATATATATATATTTCCATTTTTTAGTGGAATTGCCAATTCTACAGTTATAGGCCAAACAAAATGGGAAAATTAACAGTTATTAGTGAGTTCTAGAACCAACCAATTAGTTTGGTTCTAATTCTAGAATTGTTGGTGGTGTTTGTAACTTGGTTGTAGGTCCATGATTAGATTGTGGCCATTTTTATGTCGGTGCTAGTGAAAATGAGCATATGCATCGATTGGTTACAACCTAGCATTCACATTTGTAAGAAATTTTGAAGATTTTTAGAAAATTACTTTAGTACTTTAAGGATAGAGTTGAGTAATCGAGTTATGTAAGCTAACTTCTCCTACATCTCTTCAACTTGCAGGGGCGGGTTGAACCTGTAAGAGTGTCTTATGCGAGTCAGAATTTTTTACTCGACCCACTCAACACAGGTTAGTGGGTTAAGTAACCTAGCTTACTGATCCATTAAAATTTTCATTCCTTCTCTTTTCTTTTTTAAATGTAATATTATAATTTTAATCTATTGATTTCATTTATTCATTATATAAAAGAAAATTTAAGCTTTGTTAAAAAAGTATGCATATTGAAATGCCAATTCATTTTAATATTTAAAAAAAAATCTATTTTTGTTAAGTGATATATCATTATCCCATTTCTGCATTTAACATGGGACATCAATGACATTTTTTTTTCCACTTGCTTCATGTTTTGCGATGATTCATTGATACGGATGAAAACAATGTTGAACCAGTAGGTTTTATGTGGTTTTGAGGAGGAAATACATTTCACAATTACTCACTTTTTAAAATTAAGTTTCACTTAATTAAGCAATTATGTGTGATTTTTTTTTTCTCTTATGGTGTAAATGCACAGTACTCTGGATTACTTTCTAATGATTCAATCCTATGCAAAGTATTCTTTTTTTAAGGACATCCTAATGGGCCAAACCAATTGGAAGTAGTCTAGACTAGTTGAAAGTGATCCAGAATACTTGGAGTATAAAATGTCTATTTAGTTTAGAAGTTTAGTAGTTTAAATCAAGTCCAAGGCCCCATTTGTTTTAATAAAAATGTTTTACAGGAAAATGTCTTTTCATTTTTTCGTGTTTGTTTAAGAAAAAATAAGATAATTAATGGAAAATATTTTCCCTTATTTTGGAAAACATAGACTTTTTCATAGCTTATTTTTTAGAAAATGACTTACGGAATATAAATGTGTAAATTATTTTTCTATTGATTTACAAGTCTATTTACCAATCATTACCATCCAAAAATATTTATTATTAATTTTTAAAATATTTTTCTTTTAAGTAGATTTATTTCTCATTATAATATACGTAATTTTTTCATTTTTATACATAAAATATATGAGTTATCTCGAAACCGTAAACAAAGAAAAAATATTTTCATAAAATTAGCCAAATATTTGAAAATATGTTATTTTTCTAAAAAACAACTATTTTCATTAATAAATAATTTTCCTAAAAAAAAAAGGCCCAATTGTTATGGTTTTTTTTTTTTTATTTATGTTTTTCAACTAGCTGTTGGAGCATTTATTGTAGCATGAAAAAGAGAAAGAAGAAAGACCAACAACTAAATCTTAATGGAGCTTATAAATAGGAGACTCGGGCAGTTGGAGAGGGACATAAGAGCCTATTAATTGCTATCAAACACTTATTCAATTATTATTATTATTTTTTTCCATCAATACTTGTTCAATTATTTCAAAGTTGTTCATGTGTATTTTGCTTTATTTTGTAAGTAAGAAAGGTAAAGTGTAGTGCCATTGAAGTATTAAGTTATAGTCTACTATAAGACACTACACTAGAGATTGTTTGAGAGATTTTGTCATATGATTTGGGTCGTGCCTTATGTGAGTGAGATATTTGTAAAGACACATCTCTTGTGATTGTGTGAATGTACCGTAGCTCCCTTAGGGCATTGTGTTATAGAATGCGTAAAGTCCTCTATTGAGGAAAGTATTTGTGTAGACTGTAGAAACTAGAAGGCAGGTTGAAGTCCATGTTAAAAGTCCTAGCATTATCTTCTATAACCCTTGTTTCTTTATTTATTGCAATTTATATAGTTATTGTTGTTATATTGTCTTGATCATTGAATTGCAATATCTAAGCATTAATTTGGTAAAAAGAAAAATTAATTGATAAATATAATCCACCTCTCTTGTGTTTTATTCTAGGTGTTACTTAGGTTCTACAATAAATATAAACTCTTCATGGAGGAAAGAAAATAAATACTGAAAAAATACATTATAGAAATGAAATTCTACGATAAATTAAATATGACACCGAAAAGCAAGTGGTAATGTCAGTTGAAGTTTCTCCTTTTGCTATAGAATATGTGGATTTTTGTACATAATGAATAGGGCTCTCACCGGAAATTGCTATATGCAAATTTTCGAAGAAATGAATTATTTTGAGATTAGAAGTTACAATGTCCACTAGGGCTATGCAAAAAAACCGATCAAACCATAAACCGGACCGCAATTTTGATTCTTTTTTAAAACGGTTTGGTTTGCAGTTCGGTTCGATAAAGAACAAACGATTTGTGGTTCGGTTCGAATCGAATCAAACCGTTTCATATATATATTTTTTAAATTAAACTTATTATTTTACTCTTAATTGTTTCATTAAAAAATTAATTATTTTTAAAATTTATGACTTAAATATGTATCATTCATGAGAATAAAATTAGATTTGTCATATTATGTTTTAATTGTTATGTTATCTCCAAATAAGATAGATTTTATATTTTAGCATATGGTATTCTAACTTATGGAATTTTTTTTCCCTTTATCTTACTAATTCTATTATTTAGTTACTTATTGATTTATATAATTGATAATATATTAGTTAGAAGCATATAAAGAATTAAATTGTGTCTTATATTGGGATAAAGTCTAGTATACCATTATTGTTTAAAATAATTTTAAAAAAAATGAGACTTAGTTACGATTATAATTTTATAATGGATGAAATCACTCATTTCTATAAGTTTTACATATTTATTTTGTAAATGATTAATTTTAAATATCGTTGTTTATATTTTCATAATTGAAGATTTATGATGGAATAATTTTTTATTTTATGAATAAAAATGGTTCGAACCATACCAAACCGTTTTTTTCGGTTCAAAATAATTACAAATCGAACCTATGGTTAGGTTCGAATTTAAAAGAAAAACCAAACCGTAAAATATGATGCGGTTGGTTTGAGATGCAAATCGAACCGAACTGTACCATGCACACCCCTAAATTGTCCACTTTATTCAAAAGCTACAAACCCTTGTGGAACAACCAATGAAGGAAAAACGAATAAATAAATAGGAATTAAGCAACTCACCAAACTAAACTTCCTAGTCATTTGAAAGCAAAACCGTATCATTTTTCTTTTAACTTTTTAATGCAGATTTTACGGATTCCTCTAACCCATAGTAGATTGGCTTGCTTAATCTTGCAGGTTTTGCATGGCGGCCCAAAATGGCTTGCACACTAAATGAGCTAAATCTTTTAGTCCATTTGCATAGCTTTATTAAGGACTTCTCTCTCTTCAAAGGACCTTTCTTTTTTAAATTCTTCATTACTTTATTGTTCTTTTGTATGTTTAATTTTAAACAATAGATTACTTTACACAAAAATATAAAATATTGTAAATAAACTCTTCTTAGTTCGTGGTGAAAGACTTCATAAAGTTGAAGCTCCTCTTTACATTGATAAGAATCTCATATTCGCTTGGAACCTCAAATATGGGTGGGGCCTCATCTTGCAAGAGCAGAGTCTTCTCTTTTAAATAAGCTCAACGAATGTTTTTGGTGGCATTTCCCCTTTCAAAAGCCCAAGTGGATCAAATGTTTCTACCATTTGGATTTCATCTATTTCAATTCCATTTTTTTGTCAATTTTTAAAATTCCTTTTGTTATTTTAGTTAATTTATTGATATTGAATTGTATTATCTTTTATTCAAAATTTTGGACGCAATAATTTTGCTCCATTCGGATTCATAGATCGAAAAACTAATAATGAAAAATATCTTGTTCGTAAATTTTTACAAGGGTAGAGGAATAAAATGGAAAAGAAAAAGTTTTAGAAAAACAACCAGTTATTATTAACTAAAAGTATAATTCTAGCAGTAATAAAATATTAGTTTTTTATATAAGATTAATGTGAAAGAAATATTAAAGGGTTCAATTACAGTTGGAACAAATATGAGTCATTCAATAATGATATGGGATTCATCCCATTGAGAAAAACATGATCTTAGAATTTCTAAACTATATATACAACTAGTGATTTGAGGATTATTCATTTATTTATTTGCATAAACATTATTAAAATACTCAATTTTTTTCACTAACGTGTATGTTAAATTAGACTGAAAAGAAAGTTATACATATTATATTTGTTTCACTAGAGAAGTGATTATGTCCTTACTAAAATTACAAATAATATTTAATTATTAAATTTATATATAACCTGATATTGCCTAATAATAGCTCTTACATAAAAACTTAATAAAATAAAAAGGAACAAAGAAAATTGCTGTCAATAATATCGTATAATAAATTATATATTGAGGTAATTATAACTTTATATTTCATTATAATCATTTATAATATGGTAAAAAAAGGAAAAGTTGAATATTTTTCCAAAAAAAAAAAAAGCAAAATACTGACAAGTTAAATTTGTACAAAAGAGGAACTATGGCATAATCTCTATATCCATATGAAAAAATAAGAAATGACATTAGGTTTAATTGTTTAGGATTTTTATCTTATAGACTTGGCCTTTTCCCTTTTTTGTTTTTTCAAAAAAATGTTGGCCAAAAAAGAATAATTATTTTATATATTTAATTTATTATTTAATAAATTTTTATAGAATGGATAATTGGTATCCAAACATATACTCTAAACAGAATAGATACAAAATAAGAAAATCCTATACTTGTATTTCACCTTCAAGAATAAGTTTAAAAAATTTTGCACTCATAATTAATCTTATAACTTATAACTTTTCTTTAAAATCTATTTGATAGAATAGGGTATGGATGGATTCTATATCTTAGCTGCTCATCCTACATGAGTGAAGTATTCCTTCACATGGAACCCACAAGCACGAGGCAAGTGTATTTTATTTGTGAATTATGCAAAAGATGAAATAGAGAACCCTAAACTAAAATATAGCTACAAAAGGTAAGTGAACGGTCGGTTGGTCTTCAAAGCCCACCTCTTGGGTCGAGCTATGTTAATGAGACCCCGAATTAATCACAGTAGTGGCCAGTGGCCCAAAATGAAAATCATAGCAGTGGCCCAAATACACAAAAGAAGAGGCCCAGATATCTTTCTTATTCTTATCCAATGGCATATTGTTGGTATTTTGCTAATTTCCATGTGCTCGTTTGAATTTTTGGCTGACTGGGGGTCCATCCATATTTATCAACCGTAATTAAGGATAAAAACAAAAACAAAAAACAAAAGATAAAATTAGAGAGCATATTGTCATCCCCAACATGCCCTGCATTCTGCTTATGCTAATACCCGACATCTAAAGTTCATCTTTTTTCCATTAAAGTTCTACGTTACGTAATCCTGCTGTTACTTTAATTTACTCAACTACACATATAATCAATCTTACATTGCAATAAATTTTACTATAATTGCATTGTTTTGCAATTTCATTGTTACTACACTAATAGTATAAGTAGTTAAATTCATAATATCCGATCCTTTCTTGGTTGCTACTATATATGAAAACATATAAAACTAAGCTCGAAAGCTTGGAGGAAGCTTTGTGAGCAGCCACGAAGAAGCAAATTAAAATGCGTAAGCATTGGATTAACAAGTAGCATGTAACCCAAAAAAATAAATAAATAAATAAATCAACAATAATGAACTCATGATGCATTTAGGCAATAAATGCATAATCTGGCAAATAAATAATGAAATAAATCAATTAAAATAATTTTTTTATTTTAAAAAAAATTGCATGTTCTACACTATCTAAGAGACTGCACTCTCAAGTAGGATGCAACTGAGGCGGGTTTGGGACGGGTCACATAAGACCCGAACCGACTCGCTTTCCTAATAGGTCTTCCAAACCCGACCCGCTACCCTATAGATTTTCTATTCAATATCCAAACCCGCCCGTATAGGGTTTTAACCCTGACCCGCCCTACCCCTCCCTGCCCACGACCAGATTCATTTCTTTTTTTTTTTTTTTTTCTTTTCAACTCTTAGTTAAATTCAATTGCATCTTCTAACAAAATATTGGATGGTAGGCTAGCAACTAGACTTCAGTATGGTCTAAATCGACCTAGGCTAGTTACAACTTACTCGCCAATTCACAAACTCATTAAACTTGCTATTTTATTTGTTAAAACAATAAAAATTAATAATATTGTAAAAATAATTTTTTAAAGATAAAATTAAAAATTAGAAAAAAAAAAGATAAAATAAAGTTAAAATTATTAACAACTATTCTTAAAGACAAAAATTAGTAGGTTTTGTTTTTTTTTTTTAATTTCAAACTCAATTTTTTAAATTGTTTATAATATGACGGGTTCAGGGGTTCAGGTTACCTATCGGGTTTTTTTAATGACTCGAACCCACCTAAAACCCTATTGAGTCGATATGTGATTTCTCAAATCCGCCCCGTAATCCTATAGGGTCAGATCCTATAAGGTTTTTAACGGTTCGGGCAGACCGAATACCTTAAAATGACCCGCCTCAGTTGCATCCCCACTCTCAAGCAAGCATTTCTAATGTGATTCATCACCAAGATATAGGTGTAATATCAACTATTGGTTACGTATGCATCTTTGAAGCATGGACAAAAAAGAGAAATATTCTTTTAGTTGAAAATATCAATAAAGATTATTTTATTGTTTTTATTTGTAAGTTTTCTTTTTTTAAGCATCCTTCTTTTATAATATATATGTGTGTGTGTGTTAAAGGACCTTCCAATTTACAACTTTTTATTAAAAGAAACTAATTGATCATATAATTAGGATTTATCTATTGTTTAAATCCTAATTTTTATTATTTCTTATATTTTTTTGTGCCAATTCTAGATTTTTAAGTAGATTGGAATTTAACTGTTGCCTTAATATTTTCGAGTAATTCATATTAAGTAGATTGGGCTCAATGTACATTGAATTAAGAAAAGGAAAGGAAAAATTAAGCTTAACACTCATTCTAAGTAGGCATCATCACGGATCAGTTCTGAATCGAGAATTGGCCCGACTCGTCCGATGGTTCCTTGATCAAGAACTGCCCCATGGAAAGCAAGCTTGAATTGGTTAAAGACCCGCTAGTTCTAGTGGGTTTTAGCGGTTCCACTCCCCAACCAGCTTGACTTGACGATTCGGGAACTTGGTGGTTCCATAGTTCTGCACCATAAAAATTAAAAAAAAAAAGAAAGGAAAAAAAGAAGGAAAGAAAATTAAAAATATATAATTATTATCATGCCCCGAGTTAGTCTAGTCATAATAGTCCTGCCATATACACTAACCTATGGCAGAAGCTGATAACTTAGCTTCTATCATAGCCTAGCATATACAAAGCACAAATGACCAATCCACTCTGAAGCAGCGTCAGCTCAACAATAAAATCTAAATGATTACAATAATATATAAATATTTCATTTCACACTGATGCAAAATACAATTAGAATTGTCCGTAAATACTAAGTTTACTAGTATTCCAATCAAACTAGTCTACCTAGGTTACCTTATTGACACTCATAGACAAAATGAAAATAGAAATGTAGAAATTAGATCTTCTGACTTCTTCTTATTTATACTATTACACACCTGAGGATCCATGGTAATACTAGTCGCTGCTACTAAAATCAATCTGAACTTGTAAGAAAATCTATAAGAGAATGAGCAAACATAGCTCAGTAAGAGGGACTGACGTAAAAATGCATTTATACAAGACAAACAAGATTCTTAAACAATTAATTAATGCAATGCATGAATAAGCAAATGCCATTGGCATGACATTACCCGATTCGTCGTGAGACTAGAGAAAACAACCCCATTCTAGCCTAAGTTGAGGAGTTTATGGCATAATATAAAAAAAAAAAAAACTATCGATCAAACCCAGGCTTATGCAATGGAGCCATGACTCCTCTCAAGACCTCTTTGGACATGTTCCTAACGTCACCGCAACCTCCTCTCCTGTCACTTAGTTTGGCCTTGAGGATAGGAAAAGGCGGCTTTGTCGACTCTCTTTAGGGTTGGTGTTTGATCGTGGAATCCTAACTGATCCCCTATTGGGTTGAGATGAGTATTTTTTTTTAATAATTGAGTTAAAGTTTCATTTAGTTAAATTTAAAGACGAGCACCTAATTTGCAAACACTTTAAGAACAATTCAAATCATCATAACAATACAACACAACACAAAGTTGAGTTATCAATTAACTAGTCAAGAATAAGCACAAGCATTGCATGCACACATCCAATCTATTTTACAATCACAATCATTGACACACTTCAACCTCCAAGTACCTTAAGATGGTACTCCAAAATGCGATAAAGCATTAATCCCACTTACCTGAATGGCGATTTACCAATCAGTCGTACGTTGACCTTCTTTTGTTGTAATTCCTATAAAGAAAATCTATATTTAGTCTTTCGTAAAAATTATATAAATGTTGTTGATGGTTTTACATTACTCAAATTATTGATTACATTTCCATGAGTATTTATTAAATTTCTATTTTGACTAATTATTAATCTCGACAAATATATATATATATTTATTTATTATCTTCACCTATAATTTCCTTTTTGATAGAAAAAAGAAATAATAATAATAAAAATAGTTAACTAGTGACCATATAAAATAGTATTTGTAATGTATTGCTTCAATAGTCTAACGCGTAAATAATTGATTGTGGCATAGTTATTAGTCTTAGGAAGGCCTTCAAGAGGCAATATTTTTTTCTATAGTGCAGTAAAACATTTAATTTTATTAAGCAGGAAGGCCTTCAAGAGGCAATATTTCTTTTTATAGTACAACAAAACATTTAATTTTATTAAGTAGATAGGCAAGAAATATAAGGATATAATCCTTCCTTTCTCCCATATTCCTGTACCAATCATAATTAATTCCTTGTATTAAGAGGTTGTAGCTCAATTTCATTCCATTCAATGCATTTTGATTAAATTTAAAACCTACCGTTTAGTACTAATAATTTGTAATAACATACATTAATGCGACAAATCATTAATGCAAGTTGTATTTATCTTCCGTAAATCATAAGTTAGGAATCCTTTAACCAATATAAGCCTAATCAATAATTCCTTTGTAGCCCATTTATTAGTGAATATGCTATATTCCCATTCTTACTTATTTCTATTATCTTTACTTAAGGTAACCTAATTTTTTTTTTCTTCTATCTCTTATCAAATATAGATTTAGCAAAGCCTCCTTAATCTTAAATTCAACTAAACATATGTGAACTATAAATTAAAGAACAATATCATAAGGAAAATATACTAATAATTAAGTAATTAATTAATCAAATTTGTCGAGATGAAGGATGTATACTAAACTTGAATTTTACATCAATTTTTTTCTTCCTTTTTTTTATAAAAAAACTACCAATGAAATTCCCTTATTATTATTATTTACATATGTACAATATAGAAATAATGGCTTACCTCACGGAGATCACCAATCACCTTCTAGAGATGATTCCTTGTTGAAAAGCAATAATGACAAGTTGCACTATAACTTTATCACCTTGGACCAACACCTATAGATTATCACGTTTAGATCTTGAGGGCATTGAATGTGGGTTGGTATTTAAAGCTGAATGTGATTCTTATATCTAATAGCTAATACCTTATTTTATAAGTTTTGCAACTATGTGTTGATTAGGTGTCAATGAATTAAAATTTTTCTTCCATTTCTTAGCTAACTGAAATTACTTTCTCCGACACATTGGAACCATGCATCTATTTTCACCAAAACCAGTTACTTTTAGGTTAAGGAGATATTGCCTTATATGATGATGATGATGATGATGATGATACAAAATCACAAATATGTGCCAGCTATCTTCCTCCCCTGTTGCAAACTATTATTAAATTTGTTTTCTCCTCCTATTTTATATATCTTTAATCATTGTGTGTGTGTATTTGATTTTGGAAAGTTGCATATTAAGTTAGATCTAATTAATATAAATATATTCATAAATGTTCTGAATATTTAGTTATATATAATGACTTTACAAATAGTTTAGGATATACTTTACATTATTTTATAAATTTTAAGAATCAAACCATTCGTATTTATGATCTCATTACCATCCAAAATTCTAAAATCTTCATTATCGTTAAACAATGACTTATATATATTTTAAAATATATGTGAATGTTGTATATTTTCTTTACAATCTATAATTTCAATTATTATGTTAAATTTCCATGTCCCTTTCATGAAATCTAGAGCTTAGTAATAATTGTTTCTTAAAGATCATATCTTAGGGGTCTTAAATTCTCAATTTATTCCAAGGATTTACAATTATAATTAAAAAATAAATATTTAAACTATTTTCATGTGAAAAGTAAAAATTTATTTCCTATTTACAATATTTAATGTATTATTATAAACAATATAAATAATAAATATACTTGAAATCATGTGTTGTTGAGTTTATATAGACTTGTAACCAAAGTGAATTTTTCTTTCTTAACAACATGTGATTTGTTTTTATATTTGTGAAAATTTGTTGTATCTTGGATAGTTTATAGTCCCACATTACTAATATAGTAGTTAAAAGGGCAAATGAATGTATATAAATAAATCCAAAACTGTAAAATTTCTTTTAACTAATGGTTTATAAACAATTAAGCTAAATGATATTTCAAGTTAAAAGTTTGTTTTTCATTTTCTTTCTTACTTAAATTAAGTAAAATTATTTAATTAAATTTTTAAATTTTACGGTTCTCGATTCCAGAGGAACCAGAATCGAACCGTGAAAATCGAAAGTTCTCACAAAACCAAGAACTGGATCGACTCCTACAGATCTAGTTAAACTGTGACCACGTCTAATTCTAAATACCTTTCCACTATAACAACTTTTCTCTTGGACATGGTAGACTTCAATACATCTTAATAATATTCTAAAACTTCGGTTGACTTCTTTATTTATTTTAAACATATTTTTGCTTAGTATTCTTCTTATGATCTAAGTCTTTACTTGTCCTTTTAGAGCCAACTTCATACATGGCCATTAGACATTGGATTTTAAAATTCGATTCCTATCATTAACCCACCATTTAGAAAATATTCCCATTGAAACTTACTTCTAAAAGAAATAAAAAGGCTTTTTACTATATCAATTGTTCGAACTCTTGTGTTTTTGTTAGCTTATTTTTACGTTGCTTCTACTAGATTCAACAAAAATGATACAATATTGAAACCATTTTTCCATAAAATACTTATGTTCTTGAATCCATTGTATACCACCTTCCTATCATACAATAATGATCTTCATAGCAATATATTGATAGCACGATAGGGACAATTCCATACATAATTTATTTAGCAATCTTAAATGGCAATACAACTAGAGGTAAGTATGTCATAATAGATTGAGTAATAGGCTCTATTCATACCTTAGCTTATGTCGTATAAGTTTCCAAATTTTAAATCAAAAACCCATCTTAAGCCCCATGAAACCATCTTGGAATCTATAGTTCCAAAAATCTACAACGTATAAAAGAATCTTGTGAAAATAGTGTATTGTTTATTTTTTTTTCATACTTTTTAAAGTTATGTGGTGCTAGAAAATTTATACACAAATATATATAATACTATAAGTTATTTCATATGCAAGATTTGTATAGACTAAAGTTAAACACCTAGAGAACTTGTAGCAAAATATACAACATAAAAGGTAATTTACCCTATTTTTGATATTTCAAGTTAATGTCATTAGGGAAAGAAAATTGTGGCACCTATAGATTGGGGAAGAAGAAGGAAAAAGAAAATGAAATCATGAGAAGTGGTTTTAAGCTTAATTTTTTAGAATTTTTACCTTATAAGTTCAGTGTCTTTCCCTTTTTCCATTAATGAAAATATTAGCCACAAAATATAGAATTATTACCTATTTTTTATTTATGAATATTATTTATAAATTCTTTATAAATGGTTACCTTTGAACTTGTAATCTAAATATTAAAGTACAGGTTGCAGAATCGATACGAAATATATGATTTTATACTTATACCTTATAAGAATAGAAAATTTGTATCTAGAACAAACCTGATAACTTTTAATACTAAGTTAAAATCCAAGTAGTAAAGAAAATATGGAGGGATACCTCATATATCAATTTGTCCGCTAGCTTAGGAGAGTGAAGTCCATTCCTTCGCATGGATCCACAAGCATGTGTGTTTTATTTATAAATTGTGGGAAGGCAATATAGATACCTCCTCACTAAACTATAGGTAGTCCTAGTTCAAATCAAACACAAGGTTTTGGCCAAAAAGGGGAAAAAAATCAAACACAAGGTAGATGAAGAGTCTATTGGTCTTCAAAGCCCACCTCTTGGGTCTAGATGTGGTAATAAGTCTCAAAAATAATTATAGTAGTGGCCCAAATACACAACAGAAGAGAAGGCCAACTATCTTATTGGTCTTATTTTTATCCAATCATATTGCATAATGAATATGTTTTACAAAGTACCATGTGTATGTCTAAACTTTTGGCCAACTGGGCAATCTATGCTTATTAAAAAAAAAAAAAAAGTTAAAAAAGGAAAAGATAAAATTAGAGCAAACATTGTCTTCCCCAACATTACATGCATTCTGCATATACTGATACTAGAGGAATCGTAGGAAACATGTATTATACAAGAATATTACTTTATTATTTCTTGCATCGTATGAAATTACTATTATCTTTATTTTTTTAGTTTTTCAATATGAGTTGCAATTTAAAAAGGAAAATTTCCTAGGATGCTTCTACTTAATTTCTTACATCGAACCTACATCCTCACAAAATTAATATATATATATATATATCTATATATATATAGCAATTGGTCACAAGATATCCCACCTTAACTTAACACTACCCGTGACACTTCATCCACACCGGTCTCAACCCTATCGCCAAAACTAGCACATAATACTAACATTAGCCCCAACACACATAAATACAAACCCATATCACTATGATATAAGCCATCACCTAAATAAATCTAACTCTCCCTACCTAAAATATAATCTGAAAAGCAATGACAACTCATCACGTGTTATATTAAAAAAGAAAAAACACGCCTAAGCTATTTAACAACTTCAATTATCCTTCAATAAATTATATTCAAAGGGATCGTTCACTAATTTTGGAAAAGCATTTCCTTGGTAAATTAATTAGATAATTCCAATTCTATTTTAATTAATGAAAACCTCTGTCAAGCTTAATTTGTCAAAACTTGTGCTAAAAATACCTGTGTCATATAATAATAAAAGTACGTGAAGTGTTTGTAATAGTATTTGTAACTTGTAGGCCCAGTTTCAAGAATGAATTCTCAGTAGACATTAAACCGAATTCATCTTATCAAATATCACTGTAGAAAAAAGTATAAGAAAGGAATCACATAAATTTCAGTTTCGTAATTATCACCCAGTCACAAACGATGCTACTTATGTGCACAAATGCTCAAATTATTATATTATTAATAAGAAAATTAATTTTATAACCAATCTTAAATTTCAATCATTCACTTAAGAGTATGGATAATGCTATTGACCTCCTTTAAAGTCCTTAGATACCATGTCAACTCCTTAAAAATCTTACTTTCTTTGAGGATCTCTTTACTTTACTTGAAATCCTTCGTTTTAGTGTTCTTAACTTATTCTCCATTTATTGGACATTTAAGCATTTAGGTAAGGTGTGCTATTAATCATTTTCCTCCAATTTTTATGTTATTGTAAGTTGACATGAACACTAATCTAATGGTATTTTACTGTCTAGAAAATATTTTGAAGAAACAACTGCAAGAAGAAGTTTACGATGATCAAAAAGCTTGGACCAAAGTTAAGAATTTATACTTTACTAAGCCTTAATTTACATCATACAGAAGTATTTTTCCCCCCTAGATTGTTGGCTAGCACAAGAGGTTTTCGGTAGTGATTGGCATGTACGATGTTGATGGGACCAAACCCATAAAAGATTAGGGTTTCTCAATTTGATTTAGATAAGGATTTGCAAAAGTTGATTCGATCCTTTTGTAAATGTAAGGTTCTAGTTCTTATAGTTGACTACAAGGAATATATATTCAAAGTCCATTTGTAGTTGGTGTTTAGACTTTAGCGTTTGGCACACTTAGGGTTAGTGTTGGAAGCATGACTGATATGTTTGTGCAATTTAATCCTTCATTTTCTTTATTCTTTTTAGATTTGAGTTTGCATATAAATAATTTATGGTTTTCATGAGATGGAAGAAAGTTAAAATTTCAAATTCTAAGCATTATGGAAAAGTGGATGAAGGTGTTGTTGAAGATTTGTTAATAAAATTATGTATTTTTTTGATTTTGATTATTTCGTTATGGGTTCTGACTCGAAAAGATGAAAAGAAATAATATTAGTTATATTGAAGGATTATAAGATTATTGGTAAGTTAATGGATGCTATTGGTTATGTAAGTGTTATGAAAATTATGAAAAGTTGTGAAGGTGATTAGATTAGGAAAATTATACAATAAATGATAAGTATTTGGGGATAAGTTTAAAAAGGGAATCAATTTTACATGATGCAAATAAGGGCTAACATTTTGAATGATTTAAAGAAATTCAATATTTTAAGTGAATGACAAATAAATACAAAAGGAAGGATTCTTACTTACATTATTTTATATAACATTGAGCTCCTTGTCTTTTAACACTTCAAATATTAATTCCTAAGCATTTTATACCATACTAATATCTTATTTAAATTTATCTTCAAATATTGATATTTCTGATCTAATTTTCTCATTATAGCGTTTATTAATGAAAAGTTAAAGCCTTTATAATGAATCTTGAAATAAGAACCGGGTTATGAAGTAAAAAAGAAAAAGCTATTGTGATTTGTTTCACTATGAAAAGGTAGTCGAAAAGCGGTTTTGTCCTCATTGATAATGTTGAACAACAAGACATAAAAATCATAATTATAGCCAATTGTACTATATATTTGTTTATAATAAATAGTTAGATTAACAAGTTTTAGGAATTTGTTATTTTTATAAACAAACGATTTGAAAAAAAAAAATAGAAATTTGATTCGTAATTAGATACTAAAAGGAAAAAAATGTTAATGGATGAATAATAATGTTTGAGTTAAATGCCTAATTACTGCTTATCATGTAAAAAAATGTTTATGGATTAATAATAATGTTAATGTTTAATGCATTTTTATGTATGAAAGGGATAGTTAATTATACACACACATACATAACAAAATCGGAACTTATGAATGGATTTCATTATGTTGGATTCCACCATTTAAATTTTGGCATCCAGGCTATGGTTTACTAATTAATTATAAGTAACATAAAAAAACTATTAATAACTGCAATTGTAATAGCTAAGGCTGTTACACTATATTGGTGTCTCCCAATAGAATGGATGACTTGAGTTCCCCTTACTCCAAGTTGTAATAGAGATTTTTATATGTTTACATATCTTCCATATATTTATTTACGTAAATATCAATTACATAAAAATAACAATATAAATACTATCGCAAAATCTCATGTTCAATATGCATGTTCTGGTAAATAAATAAAGTAAAATAAAATTAAAAAAAAAACAAATGCATATTCTACACTCTAAATCTAAGAGATTGTCCTTGTAAGCAAGCATAATGTGATTCACGACCAGGATTTAGGTCTAATCTCAGTTAGTGGTTATATATGCATCTTTAAATTGAGGAAAAAAAAAAGAGAAAGATATTCTTTTAGTTGAAAAAATCAATAAATATTATTTTATTGTTTTTATTTGTTTGTTTTCTTTTTTTAAGTATCCTTCTTTTAGTGTATATATATACGTGTGTGTGTGTACGTGCGTGTGTTGAAGGACATTCCAATTTACTGCTTTTTACTAAAACAAACTAATCGGTTGTACAGTTAAGACTTATCTATTTTTTAAACCTTAATTTTTATTATTTCTTATATGTTTGGTGCCAATTTTAGATCTGTAAGTAGATTTAGATTTAAATATTGCCTTAATATTTTCGAGTAATTCATATTAAGTAGATTGGGCTCAATTTACATTAAATTAAAGAAAAGGAAAAAGAAAAATCAAACTTGACACTCATTCTGGGTACTTTTCTACTATAAGAACTTTTCTCTGGAACATGGTAGACTTTAGAAAATCTTGATACTATTCTAAACCTTTGCTTGAGTTCTTTATTTATTTGAAACATATTTTTGCTCAATATTCTTCTTATGATGTAAGTCTTTGCTTGTCCTTCTAGAGCCAACTTCATACATGACCATTGGACATTGGATTTTAAAATTCAACTCCTATCATTACCCAGCATTTAGAAGAGATTCCCTTTGAAACTTACTTCTACTTAATTCATATTAACTTGATTGGGCCCCATGTACATTGAAATAAAGGAAAAAGAAAAATCAAGCTTGACATTCATTCTAAGTCTTTTTCTAGTATAAAAACTTTTCTCTAGAACACGCTAAACTTCATAACATTTTGATAATATTCTAAAACTTCGATTGACTTCTTTATTTATTTGAAACATATTTTTGCTTAGTATTCTTCTTATGATCTAAGTCTTTGCTTGTCCTTCTAGAGCCAACTTCATATATGACCATTAGACATTAGATTTTAAAATTCGACTCTTATCATTAGCCCAACATTTGGAAAAGATCCCCTTTAAAACTTACTTCTAAAACAATTCATATTAAGTAGATAGGGCCCAATATACATTGAATTAAAGCAAAGGAAAAGAAAAATCAAGCTTGAAACTCATAATAAGTCCTTTTCCACTATAAGAAATTTTCTTTGGAACATGGCAGACTTCAAAGCATATTGATAATATTCTATAACTTTGGTTGACTTCTTTATTTATTTTAAACATATTTTTGCTTAGTATTCTTCTTATGATCTATGTCTTTGCTTGTCCTTCTAGAGCCAATGAAATGACCAAAAGTTAATTTATAATTAATACATGTAAATTGATTGTTGCATGTGTATGTGTTTATGTGTAGAGTAAATTGTGGTGTTTGATATAATTATATGTATTAGAAAGTATTAAGTAAATATGAGTCTATGGTAATATATTTAGGATGATAGTTTACTTATGTTATCAATTATTATGTTAATGCAAATCGTTGTTGTGGTGATTAATGTTTAAAGAATTAAGTGTGTTTTGAGCTAAATTCATAACCCATAAGCCTAGCAGATTTTGGCTTCATTAAACCCCAATTTAAGCCCAAATCAAAGCCCAAAGCCTTTCCGAAATCTGCTCCCAAAAGTCAATATTATTATAGATAAACATCAAAGCCTAATTGCATACTTTAGACAATCCAAAATAGAACAAAAGAGAAGAAATTCGTAACTCCTCCAAGACCAAAAATTTTAACACCCAAACTAAGCTTTCTTGGACTCAACACACCAAGAATCATTCCCCAAGCCTTATATATACATTAAGGTAAGTTTATTTGATGTTTAAAGTGCTTTATTTCCCTCTTAATCCACGACATATGATGTGTAGTATAATACAAGTAGTTGATATGTTAAATTCTTGTTGAGATGTTGTAGAGTTGTTAGGAAAGCTTTAGAGTGCTTGAGATATTGTAGATAGGCTGTAGAAGGCTCTCATGTGGTTTGGAATGAGTTGAAATGTAAAAATTTTTGAGTTTGGAAACCAAAGGAATTCTGCAACTCGAATTGCAGTGTACGCCGCCTCGTACCCCGCCGGCGTACTTGCCTGCATTAGAATTTTTATTTCTGATCTTTTGAAAATTATCTTAAACACTTCCGATGTTGAAGTCGGAATTGCCGGCGTTAGAATTCTGATTTCTGATCTTTTGAAATTTTTCTTAAACACCACCGGCGTTGAGGTTGAAATTGTCGGCGTAAAGATTCAAAGGTTCTGTGCATAATGCATACTCTTAACGCCGACGTATAATCCTACACCTCCGGCATTAAGGTTTGCATTACCAGTGTTAATGGCTGGTATGGACTTTGTAAATTTCAAATTTTCTAACTTCTTCTAACATCTTCCAATACATAATATATGACTTCTTGATCAAAGATTTACTATATATATCACACCCGAAGGGTACCCTGAACGTGGCAGTCCGCCATACACAATATTAAAGCCTAAGAATGACCACCTCAGTCACGCGAAGGCTTCCATACTATGTACAAGGCGTCAACACATGGAGGAGACTCATCGGAGTAATTCATTTTACATTGATATAGCTTGAGTAACAACGTAAAGGAAATACAAATTTACTATACTTCATATACAAATCACTATACTTCATAATACAACTCATTAAACTTCAATTATACTTCATCAAAAGATTCTGCTACGTAAAGCTATTATAAGGCAAATAATAAATCTAGCTGGTAACTTCAAACATTCGTGCTCTTTGCCGAAATCCCGGAGTCATTCCCTAGCTCCAACCAATTTGGTCCCCACTTTGCATTCTTGAAATAACCTGCTCATTTAAATAACTATTGGGGTATAAGCTACACTAGCTTAGTGAGAATTCCCTTAATTCCGTACCATAACAAGCAAGTTATAATCAACCATATGCTATGCATAAGCAAACACATGAGCAAACAATTATGTATGGGTATCCGGAACCCACACACAGAACGGATTTACGCCCTCTGTATCTTGGGTTAGGGATGGTATTGAGTCTACACGACCGCATCTAGCTCTCAACCTCGGTTAGCACTCGACGCGGCTAGCTCATCCAATAATGCATCCACATGCGCCTTAGTACCCCTGAATGAGCTCTGGCACCGGGCTCGTTATCCAAACGAAGCAACAACGGACCATACCGATCGACCTGCGTAGGAGTAGCATGCTACCAATGCAATATGTCCGATGCGATGCATGACCAATTTAAATTTTTGCTTAGGTCAAAAATATTTATACATTCTTTAGAGTGATAAACCAATATCACACATATAACAGAAATAATATGAACGGTGCAGTTATCCAATCAAATCGTGGTTTCGATATGCTTTAGTATTCTTTGGCATACATTCATTACAGTCTCATCATATATCCCATCCCCATTCATATCGATTTTTATCTTGTTCCTATAATTCTAATGCAACTAACTACAATCACAATCAAGGTAACAAAACAAAGAGAAAACTCACTCGGCCATTGGATCACCGGTCTTCTAGTAATAGTAATCCGGTGGTAGGGAATCGTCACTTTCGGGATCTCCTAAAAAGGAAGAAATACTTTAATAAGTATTTCAACTCAAACTAATCCAAACAATTTCATACGAACTATCAAATTTGTAATTCTCGTCCTAAGCGGGAATTCCGACTTAAAACGGCCATAACTTGGTCATTTTAACTCGGAATCTCACAAATTATATATTGATTTCTATCTACTTCGAAAGATCTATCTAATTCTAACATTATTTTCAAGTTTTGAAAACTTTGAAGCTTAGAAAAGTTCGGATCAGATTAGGTCAGCAACAATTTCAATTTCCAAAAAATAGTTTTGTAAATGTTTGAAATGTTCCTACTATATAACTTAACTATACATGCAATATGAGTGATTTCCTAACATGAATGACATGAGACGAGCCTATTGCATGCATGATCTTGATGATTTTACTAAAAGGAAATTTTATAACTTTTTATTTTGCAAGACCATAATGACAACTTACTTATGAAAAATCTAGTTTTCTAACTTTTATCATTTCCATTTGTTTTGGATTTGTTACTTAAGAAAATATAATTATTTTTGTTAAAATTGAGTCTTCATTATATATACTACTTATGACCTTCATTTCTACATAAAAATTCCCATTTTACACTTTGTAAATATGTTTTCCAATATGATTTACTCAAAAATCCGAATTTTAGAAAATCCACTTTTTTGAATGATTCATTTGGGGAAAACTTGTTTAATGCATTAAAATTTAAGACCTTATGATACCTATTACTTAAGGACTTCATTTAATACATAAAACTTTCATTTTGAACTTGGATAATAGGTGTTCTTATGGCCTTCACTCAAAATTACGAATTTCATAAATTGGTTACTAACTCAAAATTTTCTCATCTTGATTCTATTTCTTGGTTTATACATTAATCTCATCAAAACTCATTTTAACTTATAAAAATCACTACTTAATGATACCTATTACCTATATACTTCATTTTTCACATAAAACATAAGTTTTGATGTTGATAAATGGGTTTTAAAAATTGGTTTTGATTGGGATCCGAATTTACAAAATTCATTTTTGGACATATATCTTGATAAAATCTATCTAAACTTATGAAAATCCATTCCTTTCATATCCTATCCTAAGAGCCCTTCATTTCTTAAATAAAAACTTCATTTTTGAGTTGGAAAACATATTTTTAAAATAGGCATTGGCCAAAATCCGAAAATAGAATTTTTATTTTGAAAATAACTTTTGGAAATCACTTTTGATTCTTGTAAAAAGAAGTCTTGATGATATACATATATTAAGCCTTCATTTTCTTAAGTAAAAATTACATTTTGATACTTGGAAAGTGGTTTTTAAATATGGGTCTTGCCAAAATACGAATTTCACTACTTTTGTTCAAGTTCAAATCTAAGATCTACACATAATATGAACATAGATCTAAATGAAACCCATGAAAACAAACTTTAAACTCATAGATCTAAACTTTACTTATCAAAATCATCCATTTATGTTGTCTATATCCTAAGCCCTTCATTTTAAATGAAAAATATACATTTTGAAGTTGAAAAACCACTTTTCTAAATATGGTTCCATTTTCATCCGAATTCTTAAAATTGATTTTTGTTGAGAACAAAATAGATCTTGGGTTCCCTACAACTTTCCTACCATCATCAAGCTACAGCAAAGTGTTCATGAACATAAACAAAGATCTAATGCATCTATGAACTCAAAACTTTAGATCTAGTTTTCTAAATTAGTTTTACATGCATGAATCACTAAGATAGATATGTGGATGCTAGATCTATGCATAAATCATAAGGAATAACAAAAATAACAACTTAAATACAAGATCTATTACATAAACAAAAATCAAAGCTATAAAAAGTTAGATCTACAATATATATCAACTTTAAACAAGAAAATAATTGAAATACAAGATAATAAAAGTAGAGAAAATGAGAGTTTCATTTGGCATCATCATCCTAAGCTTTTAAGCTTATGGAAGTCATTTGATGCATGAAACCTTCATTACACTTTACCTATACACCTATGGAAGCTTTGAGATGAAGATTTGCTTATAAATCTTCAAGAAATATGGGTGAAGCTAATGGAAGATGTGGGGGCAGCATGTGTTCTTGAGGAAACAAGAACAATATGAAGAAGAAAAGAGAGGAAAAAGAGAGAGAAAAAGCTAAGGAATAAAAAGGGAAGAAGGAGTAAATGAAAGAGAGAGAAAATGAGTGTTTTAATTAATGAATGAGAGAAAAAAATAAAACAAGGGCAGCCACTTCTTGGAACATGCTGCACGTGATTTTTGAAGAGAGGAGAGAGAGGGTTTTGTTGAAATTTGACTCAAAATTGAATTGTATAATTAATGTGTAATGTAACTTTTTGAAAAAGGATTGAAATATAATTAATTGTAGTCAAAATATGAGTGGATAAAGGACAATGGCAGCCATAAATGAGTCAAAAATCTGCCATCAATTATGGGATTATGTGTAGAAAGATTGAAGTGAAAAGGAAGTGATATGTGTAAGGTGTACTTAAAGGTATGGGTTGTAAAAGTACTTTATTAATAAAATAAATTAAAATAAAATAAAATTGGAAAATTTATTCCAAATAATCGTAGCAGAATTTTCATAATAAAAATTAAATAATTATTTGAATTATTTTGGTATTTTAACAAATACGTTACCAGTACGGTCAAAATACGCGAATATGGGCTATAAATAATATTTTTATAACCCGAAAAATTCTAAAAAATATTTTATGGGAATAAAAATATTTTAAAAATATTTTTCAATTATTAAATTACTTTATTTTAATTTTAGTACCGGGTCTTAAACAGAATTTGATCCCGTAAAAGCCCGAACTAACTAATTTTTAGAAAAACAAAATTTTCTATAATATATAAATTATTTATCTAAAAATATAAGGCTTTAAAAGAATAATAAAATTTTATAATGAAATAAAAATGAATAGTGCCAATGACTAATCAATTACCAGTAATAATGGAAATAAAATAAAAATGTTATAACTGTAACTTTTATAACCCGAAAAATTATATAACTGATATTTTTAGAAATCTTATGAAATTACGAGTCTAACGGTACTATTGGTATGTTTTTTATATCTCGGGCCCCGGGACACGCTTTTCGAAGTCTGTGTCCGAACGGGCTCGAAATAGGTCAAAAATTTACCAATCTGATATTTTTAAACAAACTCATATTACTATGAGCTATTCTACATATTTAGCTACGCCTCGGCCTCTAGGGTTAGGGGCACTAGGTTGCCGGACTTAGGCTATTGCAATCCGATTAGGGTTTCCGGGTGATTTTTCCGGTTTAGACCTTTGCCAATTTAGAAACTGATATTTATGTTTATACAACATATTTAATTTGAGAAATATATTTTAAAATTTTATTTTTGTAAGTACTTAATATCTCTTAATATTTTCGGAATTCTTGAATTGAGTTTTATTTTCGAAGGTCAATCATTATTTACTTTTTAATAGTTTGTTTTTGGGCTTTATATTACGCGATTTTATAAGTCGAAGTTAAATATGGAATTTTTTCGTACGTCGTGGTTTTGAATTTGAAGACCACTGTGTTCTTATTTTATTTTTAAAGATTTTCATTTTTCTCAAGATTAAGAAGTTTATGAATTCGTTCGTGTTTTTGAACTAGTTGAAATTTGGTTTTAATTTGGAGTGATTTTTAGGGTTTATTCTCGAAGTTCATTTAAAATTATTTATTGAAATTTTCCAGGGCTTACACAATATATATATATATATATATGTTATGTGATGAATTTGGATTGTTTTTTGCATAAGATTCAATAATTTTCCTAAAGTTCTAACCTAGTGAATATAAGATTGACTTGGGATAGTAATGTGATATAGTTTATTTATGAGGAATAGAGATAGATACTCGGTTGGAGATTCTCATCAATTCTCAATCCGAACCAGGTACACAATACTTTGATTGATTGTTGCTTAGGATATGCATATACCAATTTGACCTTAATCAAAGAATAATGAAAGATATTGAAATTGGTTGTGCTTTACGTCGTTGAATCCAGATCCGAGGAACAACAACCTTGTCATGATGCAATGGCACGGTAGTTTAGGCACTTAGTCCAATCTTTTGTTATGATGTAATGACTCAAATCCATGATGCAATGGTTCACTATGATGCAATGGTGGTTTTTTTATTGGCTAAGTGGGTAGCTAATAGGGTTAACTGTATCGGTGTATTTTCTACTTAGGCTCGGGAGAAAATAATATGTTTTAGTTCATGGGTATGGGACTGTTGAACTAATTGATGTTATAGACCAGCATAAGTTGAGTGTATAAAGGAGTGTAACCCTAGATGATGCTATTAATATTCTTTATCGGTTAGATATAGGAGATATAGATATCCGATCTATCTATATCAACCCTCTAAGTAGCTGCTGTTGCTCAGAACCCCTAGAATTCCCAAGCTTAAATCGAAGTTTGAATACTCCAGTGTTGTTCTACTCACTTAACTAAATATAATGAAGTTATGGTGATTTATTGCATTACATTTAGTTAAGTGTGCATGGCATATGTATTTGTTTGCACTATTGTGTACTGGGCCTTTGGCTCATGCTGCTATCTTGCAGGTGACTATGATGACGAGCTCTATGACGATATGGGCTATGGGACTGATTGGGGGGACTCTATGGATGATTAGGAGAGAGAGCTAGTATATGCTTAAGATTCCTTTTGATGTAATTTTTGTGAAGTGTTTAAGCTTATTTGTTAAGTCTTATAATGTATTTTGATTTGAATTGTATTCATAATGTAGCTGGGTTGTAAGTAAGGTTTCAATGTTTATGTGATCCTGGGGAAATTGTAATGTATATATATGATGTATGTCTTGTATATAGGTGATGACCCACTACTTATGTGGTGGTAATATTTCTTAATTCAAATCATGTGAATGTTATATTTGTTTTAAACGGACAGCCATTACTAACACCTCTTTTTAAGAAGACCTTATGTATAATACTTGAATATTGTTCATAATATTTGGATATTATGCATGGTCGGGAGATTTGGCACACTTAGTATATGGGTTAAGTGGGCCTGGTCCTTACAGTTGGTATCAGAGCCTTAGTTTGTATGACTGCCTGCTTAAATGAGATTGCTAAGTATGATTTAACTGTGAGTGTAATGTGATTTGCTTAGAATAAACTTAATTGACTTGAATGGCATGATTGTTTCAATTATTACCTTGATTGTTTGCTTGATTGTTGATTGAATGACATTTCATTAGGATTGCATATTTAATAAAGGCCATGCACATATAGTATGTTGATCATAGATGGATAAAACTCGAAGATAGACTAAACAACAGTCGAAAAGAGAGGACATGCTACGTCCTCCATTATTATCAACTGCTCAAGCTTCTATTTCATCATCTATTCCAGCTTCTACTACTACTCTATCTCCTACTTCTACTTCTACAGCTCAAGCTCCACAACCATCTCCGATGCCCCAAATGCCTTCTTTTCCACCTATGCCACCAATGCCAAAGATGACACAAATGCCAATGGGAGATCCGAATGCTATGTGTGTAATATCCAGAGATTTGGTTGCTATGATGGAACAGTATCAATAAATGATGTACCAACACTAGCAACAGTTTATACAACAACATACTCCTCAAGCGATGTGACATGGAGTAAATGTGCAATGCAATGAGAGGAATGACCAAGTTAAATTACATGATTTTGTCAAGATTGTGCCAGAGTTTGATGGAACAGTTTCAGATCCTACTACTGCTGAGCATTGGGTTGAGGAACTAGAGAAAGCCTTTGCAGCTAGTGAAGTTCCAAAGAATAGAAAGGTTGACTTAGCGGTTTATATGCTCAAAAAGGATGCAAATAATTGGTGGAGATTGATAAGTCAAGACATGGTGAGATCGATCTCATGGTTTAGATTCAAGGAAGCTTTCTTTCTACAGTATTTTCCCAACACGGTCCGAGAACAGATGATTTTCAGATTGGCTGAGTCTCAATCAAGGCCATAGAACAGTTGAAGAGTATTATGCAGAGTTTTGTAGATTGCTCAGATTTGCTAGAGGCGTATACAATGATGAAAGGATGAAAGTTCAGAAGTTTTAGGATGGATTGAATATGGAAATCAAGGGAGAAGTTAAAATGTTTCAACTTCCGACCTTATCAAATGCTGTGGATAAGGCGAAGCTAGCAGAATAGATTCAGAATGAGAACAAGACCCAAAGTGATAGGCAAGCTACATTTCTAGGAAAAAGACCTACACCCTTCACTCCTTACAAGAAGTATGATAACTATGGAAAAGGGAAGAAACCATTTATGAGAAAGAAATTGAATTTGGGATCTTCTATTAAGACTTCTACTCCCTTCAACACATTCGAGAAGAGATGTCCTAGATGCTTCGGGCCTCATGAACAAACTCAATGTAAGTGGACTCTGGGAGCATGTTTTGCTTGTGGGAAAGTAGGACACAAAGCTTTAGAGTGTAAGGATCTAGTGCTACAACCTATTTTTTGTGCCTATTGCAAACAAAGAGGGCATCATGTAGCTAACTATACAACCAAACCAAGGAACGATGGTCCTAACCTCGGAAAAGAGATGATAGCAGCTAGGTTTTTAGCCTTACACCAATGTGAGAAAGCTCCATCAATAGATACTCTAGTAGGTACTATAATGATTACAAATCATCCAGCATATGCATTAATAGACACTGGTGCAACGCATGCATGCTTGGCTGAAAAGTTTGTGAATGAATGTGGTTTGAAATTTAAAGTGTTGACTGATAGAGTAATGAGTATTAATACTGCTTTGGGTGTGAAGTCTAGACAGCCTTGTATTTGTAGAGAAGTTAGTGTAAGAATTGCTAATAGTGATATGCTAATTGATATGATGGTTTTGCCTATGGTTGATTTTGATGCGGTTTTGGGTATGAATTGGTTAAAAATGTATAAAGTAATTATAGATTGTAATAAGGCGGAGATGAGTTTTGATCTGGAGAGTGGGAAGGTTACTCATGTCTTGGAGAGGAAGATACCTAAGAGTATGTATACAATGGAGTTATGGGAGAAGACTTCAGAAACAGTTGTAAATGGTGAAGAGCTTGATATTGGTGTAGTACCCGTGGTGAGAGACTTTGTAGATGTTTTCTCTGAAGAATTACCTGGGTTACCACCAGATAGGGAAATTGAAATTGGTATTGAAGTGATTCCGGGAACTACTCCTATTTCAAAAGCTCCTTATAGAATGGCTCCTGCAGAATTAAAGGAATTGAAAGCTCAGTTGGAAGAATTGCAAAAGATTGGTTTTATACGACCTAGTATTTCCTCCTGGGGTGCTCCTGTTCTCTTTGTGAAGAAGAAAGATGGAAGTCTACGAATGTGTATTGATTACAGGGAGTTGAATCAAGTTACAATTAAGAACAAGTATCCTTTACCCCATATTGATGACTTATTTGATCAATTAAAAGGAGCAACAGTCTTCTCAAAGATTGATTTGAGGTCAGGTTACTATCAACTTCAAATTAAACTAGAAGATGTACCAAAAATGGCTTTTCACACTCGATATGGATATTTTGAATTTTTAGTTATGTCGTTCGGTTTAACGAATGCTCCTACTGCATTTTTGGACCTTATGAATAGGGTATTCAAGGATTACTTGGTTTGGTTTATGATTGTGTTTATAGATGATATCCTAGTGTATTCAAGAAGTGAAGAGGAACACGAAAAGCATTTAAGTTTGGTTCTTCAAAGGTTAAAGGAAAGGAAATTATATGCCAAGTTTAGCAAATGTGAGCTTTGGTTGAAAGAAGTCGCATTCTTAGGACATATTATCACAAAGGATGGGATATCTGTTGATCCTGAAATGATTAAAGTAGTATTGGAATGGCCAAGACCCACCAATGTTACTGAAGTGAGAAGTTTATTAGGTTTAGCAAGTTATTATTGAAGATTTGTTCAAGGATATTCAAAGATTGCCACTCCATTGACAAAGCTAACCTAGAAGCATATGAGATTTGAGTGGGATGATCAATGTGAAAGAAGTTTTCAAGACTTGAAGAGAAGATTAATATCTACACCTTTCTTAGCTTTACCTGTTAATGAAAAGGAATTCACAGTCTATAGTAATGCTTCAATACAAGGTCTTGGATATGTTCTGATGCAAGATAACCGAGTGATCACCTATGCATCTAGACAATTGAAGCCACATGAGAAGAATTATCCTGTGCATGACTTGGAACTTACATCAGTGGTTTTAGCTTTGAAATTGTGGAGACATTATTTGTTTGGGGAGAAATGTAAAATATTCACCGATCACAAAAGTCTAAAGTATATCTTTACTTAGAAAGAATTGAATATGCGTCAAAGAAGATGGCTTGAGTTGATTAAGGATTATGATGTAGTGATTCTATATCATTCGGGAAACGCCAATGTAGTAGTCGATGCTTTGAGTAGGAAGAAACAAATGAGGATGGCGACCATGATTACGAGTAAAAAAGAAATACAAGAAGATCTATGAAGATTGGATATCGAAGTAACTTTGGACAAAGGGGAAGTGATGATTGTAAAGTTGACACTTTGACCAACTCTTATGGATATCATTAAACAAAGACAACAAGAAGATCCAGAGAGTGAAAATAAGAAGTGCAATACAAGAAGGAAGAAGAAAAGAATTGAGACTTGATGAAGATGGTGTCATTAGGTTTGGAAACAGAGTATATGTACCAGAGACGGAAGAATTGAGAAGAGAGATCTTGAAGGAAGCTCATGCAACGACGTATTCAATACATCTAGGGAGTACAAAGATGTAGAAGGATCTGAAGAAGAATTATTGGTGGAACAACATGAAGAAAGATGTTGCGGAGTATGTATCCAAGTGTGTAACATGCCAGCAAGTAAAGATCGAACGTCAAAGACCTGGTGGTGAGTTGCAATCATTAGCAATTCCAGAATGGAAGTGGGATGACATAACAATGGATTTTGTGAGTGCATTTCCTAAGACCATGGCCAAGAATGCAGTTATATGGGTTATTGTGGATAGATTGATGAAATCATCACATTTTATACCATTGAGAGTCAAGTGTTCATTGGAGAAAATGGCATGGATTTATATCCGAGAGATAGTGAGACTCTATGGTATTCCGGTATCGATTACATCAGACAGGGATACTCGCTTTGTGAGTCGCTTTTGAAGAGTTTGCATGAAGCACTTGGTATGAAACTTCAGTTTAGTATGGTTTTTCATCCTCAAACTGACGGGCAATCCGAGAGGATGATACAGATATTAGAAGATATGCTTAAAGCTTGTGCCTTGGATTTTGGAAGAAATTGGGATGATTACTTGACTCTAGTTAAATTTGCTTACAATAAGAGTTATTAGTCGGCAATATAAATGGCTCCGTATGAAGCATTATATGGAAGAAAATGTTGATCACCTCTCCACTAGGATGAAGTAGGTGAGAAAGCTCTAATTGGTCTAGAATTGATTCAATAGGTGATAGGTTCAAAAGACCAAGTTTTAAATTTATAAATTTTCTAAATCGTTTTCTTTTCAACTATGGTCTTACAGGGCAAGCGCACCCATCAGATGTAGCATAGAGAAATGATCTAGGTCATATTCCTAGGGAACGTTGATGAGTACTTCTACTCACTCTTTTCCTATTATCAAGCTGAAAAAATCATATTTGGTTTTATATACATAGAAACTAAACTAAGTCTAACATTCACAGATTTCACAACAAGCATACAAAAGGTTAAATCAATTCACAAGGTTGCTTGGGTTATGCTTCACCTAAGATCTATTCATATGACTCAAGAATTTTCTCAAAAAGTTGTATTGATTATTGAACCATCGGATTCACTAAATTATGCTAATGCTTCTCTCAAAGTCAAAAGCACCTAAACCTAAGCCAAACTGTCGGAATGTCTTCCTGACTATTAGCAACTTAAATTTGCATAAAGAACAAGAATCCTTCGTTTTAAAACCAAACTGATGAATTCAAAATGAGTGATGGAAGATTTCACCATCCCTATCTCTAGGTGATTATGAGCAATCTCATCAATAGCTTTAGATCTATTCATTAAATCAACCTTTCAGTCTTATTTTAACAAAAACCAAACATAAATCCAATGGGATGCACCATCCAATTAGACTCATTCTTTAGACACAAGCTGTTGAATATAATAAAATCAACACGTTTTGAAATTAAGAACAAAGGAATCACATGAAATCAATCAAGGATCCACAACACCCAAGTAATATTAAACTACTCCTCCATAGATAAAACAATATAAATCAATAACAAGGAGAAATAGAAAGGATCTAAAATTATATTAGCGATACAAACGATGTTCCTTGATAAATTGATACACTCAAGCACAAATGCTTCTGTGAAAATAAATAAAAATATGTTTTTTCTTTTCTTGTCTCTATCTCTCTTTTTCTTCTTCTTCTCCCTTTTCTTTCTTCCCTCCATCTTCATTTTATAATGATCTTTGCATAAATGGAATTGAATGCTCATTGATAGGGGAAATGGGAAGTTACAGGAGTTATGGGTCTTTTGGCTTTCCAAAGTAACACATAAATGGAATTGAATGCTCATTATGGAGGAAATGGGAAGTTACGGGAGTTACGGGTCTTTTGGCTTTTCAAAATAACACCCCTTTAATGTCCAATAGACGTTTCTTTAATAAATAGGGGGTTACTATTCAATAAAAAAGCCGTTTCTTAAAAATTAATGGACTGTCAAATTGATAGGTTTGAGGACAAGTCATATCACTTGAGCATGTCTGGCTGTTTTCCTCTACATAAAAATTGACACGGCTTGGGATACGGCTTGTCTTTGTTGTGTTAACCACTTTTTGGTCCAAACTTTGCATTTTTGACCCATTTTGCTTTCTTTCCATAAAATAACTCCTTCAAAGGTCTGAAAGCATAAATTAATATTTTTAAGTGCCAAATTCATAATATTTATCAATAAAATGATCAATAAAAGTCCATTTTGGCATTCATAAAATTGGAATAATTTTGGTTTATCAATAGGCGATAGACAAGATTCAACTCATCAAGCGAAGATTAAAAGTTGCACAAGACTGATATAAAAGTTATGTCGATGAGAGAAGAAGACTATTGGAATTTGAAGTCGGAAATCATGTTTTTCTTAGAGTTTCTCCAACCAAAGGAATAATCAGATTCATTGTTAGAGGAAAATTGAATCCGAGATACATAGGTCCTTTTGAAATCTTGGAAAGAATTGGACCTTTGGCGTACCGGTTATCATTGCCACCCAATTTGTAGGATGTGCACAATGTATTCCATGTTTCACAATAGAAAGTGTATATCAGATCCAGATACTATTATTGATACAAATCAGTCAGAAATTCGACCAGATCTGACCACAAAAGAAAAGCCTATTAAGATTTTGGAAAGAGTGGATATAGTGTTAAGGAACAAGATAATCCCTATGGTAAAGGTTCAATGGAGTAACCAATCCAAGCATGAAGCGGTTTGGGAAGTTGAGAATATGATGAGACAGAAGTATCCTGAGTTATTTGAATCATGATTGAGGTATGTTTCGGGGACGAAACTTCTTGAAGGAGGGAAAAGTGAAATGACTCAAAGTTAATTTATAATTAATACATGTAAATTGATTGTTGCATGTGTGTGTGTTTATGTGTAGAGTAAATTGTGGTATTTGATATAATTATATGTATTAGAAAGTATTAAGTATATATGAGTCTATGGTAATATATTTAGCATGATAGTTTACTCATGTTATCAATTATTATGTTAATGCAAAATCATTGTTATGGTGATTAATGTTTAACGAATTAAGTGTGTTTTGAGCTAAATTCATAACCCATAAGCCTAGCAGATTTTGGCTTCATTAAACCCCAATTTAAGCTCAAATCAAAGCCCGAAGCCTTTCACAAATCTGCTCCCAAAAGTCAATATTATTATGGATAAACATCAAAGCCTAATTGCATACTTTAGACAATCCAAAACAGAACAAAAGAAAAGAAATTCGTAACTCCTCCAAGACAAAAAATTTCAACACCCAAACTAAGCTTTCTTGGACTCAACACACCAAGAATCCTTCCTCAAGCCTTATAAATACATTAAGATAAGTTTATTTGATGTTTAAAGTGCTTTATTTCCCTCTTAATCCATGAAATATGCATGTGTGGTATAATACAAGTAGTTGATATGTTAAATTCTTGTTGAGATGTTGTAGAGTTGTTAGGAAAGCTTTAGAGTGCTTGAGATGTTGTAGATAGGCTGTAGAAGGCTCTCATGTGGTTTGGAATGAGTCAGAAGAGTTGAAATATAAAAATTTTTTAGTTTGGAAAACAGAGGAATTCTGCAACTTGAATTGTAGTGTGCGCCGCCTTGTACCTCGTCGGCGTACTTGCCAGCGTTAGAATTTTTATTTGTGATCTTTTGAAAATTATCTTAAATGCCGCTGGTGTTGAAGTTGGAATTACCGGTATTAGAATTCTGATTTCTGATCTTTTGAAATTATTCTTAAGCATCACCGGCGTTGAGGTTGAAATTTCCGGCGTAAAGACTCAAAGGTTCTGTACAGAATGCATACTTCTTAATGCCACCTTATACGTTGCTGGCATATAATTTTACACTGCCGGTGTTAAGGTTTACATTACCGGTGTTAATAGTCGGTGTGGACTTTGTAAATTTCAAATTTTCTAACTTCTTCTAACATCTTCCAATATATGATATATGACTTATTGATCAAAGATTTGCTATATATATGTGTTATGTGATGACTTTGGATTGTTTTTGCAGAAGATTCAATAATTTTCCTGAAGTTCTAACCTAGTGAATATAAGATTGACTTAGGGTAGTAATGTGATATAGTTGATTTATGTGGAACAGAGATAGATACTCGGTTGGAGATTCCCATCAGTTCTCAATCCGAACCAGGTACACAATACTTTGATTGATTGTTGCTTAGGATATGCATATATCAATTTGACCTTAATCAAAGAATAATGAAAGATATTGAAATTGGTTATGCTTTACGTCGTTGAATCCAGATTCGAGGAGCGACAACCTTGTCATGATGCAATGGTACGGTACTTTAGGCACTTAGCTCAATCTTTTGTCATGATGCAATAACTCAAATCCATGATGCAATGGTTCACCATGATGCAATGGTGGTTTTTTTTTATTAGATAAGTGGGTAGTTAATTGGGTTAACTGTATAGGTGTATTCTCTACTTAGGCTCGGGAGGAAATAATATGTTTTAGTTCACGGGTATGAGACCGTTGAACTAATTGATATTATAGATCGGCATAAGTTGAGTGTATAAAGGAGTATGAACCCTAGATGATGCTATTAATATTCTTTATCGATTAGATATAGGAGATATAGATATCCGGTCTATCTATATCCACCCCCTGAGCAGTTGCTGTTACTTAGAACCCCTAGAATTCCCAAGCTTGAATCGGAGTTTGAATACTCCAGTGTTGTTCTACTCACTTAACTAAAGATAATGAAGTTATGGTTATTTATTGCATTACATTTAGTTAAGTGTGCATGGTATATGTATTTGTTTGCACTATTGTGTATTGGGCCTTTGGCTCATGCTGCTATCTTGCAGGTGACTATGATGACGAGCTTTATGATGATATGGGCTATGGGACTGACTAGGAGGACTCTATGGATGATTAGGAGAGATAACTAGTATATGCTTAAGATTCCTTTTGATGTAATTTTTGTGAAGTGTTTAGGCTTATTTGTTAAGCCTTATAATGTATTTTGATTTGAATTGTATTTATAATATAGCTAGGTTGTAAGTAAGGTTTCTATGTTTATGTGATCCTGGGGAAATTGTAATGTATATATATGATGTATGTCTTGTATATAGGTGATGACCCACTACTTATGTGGTGGTAATGTTTCTTAATTAAATCATGTGAATGTTATATTTGTTTTAAACAGGCAGCCATTATTAACACCTCTTTTTAAGACGACCTTACCTATAATACTTGAATATTGTTCCTAATATTTGGGTATTATGCGTGGTCGGGAGATTTGACACACTTAATATATGGATTAGTGGGCTTGGTCTTTACAGCCAACTTCATACATGACCATTAGACATTGGATTTGATAATATTGTAAAACTTCTGTTGACTTCTTTATTTATTTTAAATATATTTTTGCTTTGTATTCTTCTTATGACCTAAGTCTTTGCTTGTCCTCCGAGAGCCAACTTCATACATGACCATTACACATTGGATTTTAAAATTCGACTCCTATCATTACCCCACCATTTAGAAAAATCCCCTTTGAAACTTACTTCTAACAGAATTAAGAAGGCTTTTTACAATATAAATTCTTCAAACTCTTTTGTTTCTCTTAGCTTATTTTTACCCTTCTCCTACTAGATTCAACAAAAATAATACAATCTTGAAACCGTAAAATACAAATGTTCTTGAATCCATTGTAGATCACTTTCCTATCATACAACAATGATCTTCATAGCAATATATTGATAGCATGATAGGGACAATTTCATGCTTAATTTATTTAGCAATAATAAATGGCAATATAACTAGAGATGAGCATGTCAGAGTAGATTGTGTAAGAGACCCTATTCATACCTTTGCTTATGTGGTATAAGTTTCCAAATTTTAAATCAAAAACCCATCTTAAGCCCCACGAAACCATCTTGGAATCTATAGCTTCAAAAATCTACAGGGTATAAAAGAATCTTGTAAAAACTAGATATTGTTTATATTTTTCCATACATTTTAAATTTATGTGGTGTTAGAAAATTTATACACATATATAATATTACAAGTTATTTCATACACAAAATTTGTATAGCCTAAATTTAAACACCTAGAGAACCTGTAGCAATATATACAACATAAAAGGTGATTTTCCCTACTTTTGATATTTCAAGTTAATGTCATTTAAAGAAAAAAGTAGAAGAAAATTGTGGCACTTATAGGCTGGGGAAGACGAAGGAAGAAAATCAAATTATGAGAAGTGGTTTTAAGCTTAATTGTTTAGAATTCTTACCTTATAAGTTTGGTGCCTTTCCTTTTTATTATCAATGACAATATTGGCCACAAAATGTAGAATTATTCTCTATTTTTTTATTTATGAATAATATTTAATTATTCTTTATAGATGGTTGCCTTTGAACTTGTAATCTAAATATTAAAGTATAGATCATTGAGTTGATACAAAATATAAGATTTTATACTTGTACCTTACTTATAAGAATAAAAAATTTGTATCAAATACAAATCTGATTACTTTCACTACTCAATTAAAATCTATATGGTAAAGGAGGATATGGAGGGATACCTTATATATGAATTTGTCTGCTACCTTAGAAGAGTCAAGTCGATTTCTTCACATGGATCCACAAGCACGTGTGTTTTATTCATAAATTATGGGAAGGCAAAATAGATACCTTTTAACTAAACTATAGGTAGCCTAACTCTTGGGTTGAATTATGGTAATAAGACCCATAAATAATTATAGTAGTGGCCTAAGTACACATAAGAAGAGAAGGCCTGTAATCCCCTTAATTTTGCATAACCTCATTATGATAATTATTATAAATAAAATATAGAATTGTAAAAGAATTATGATAAAAGTATCGAAAATCACTTCCAATTTTTGACAATTTAAAATTTTTAAGTGTAAACAAATTTGATTATAAAATCTTTACCAATAAAATTTTGAAATGCAGAATGTAACTATCATAACCTTAAGCAATCAATAATTGATGATAAACTGATGGATACTAATAGTTGAATTACCGTAAGTTTAGTAATTAGAAAATAAATTCTATACCAACTAAACAACAATACAATGAATATTACAATGAATATCAAAGTTATATCTAATAGTTTACTTTATTATCAATTATTAAATTCAATAATTCTTAGGTTATAATTCTACAACACAAATCAATAACTCAGCAAATAATCATAATTAGCCCTATGTTTCAAAATACAATAAAAGACGATCAATTTCTAAAACCTATTGGTTATAAAAAGATAGTTTAAAGATATATCATTAGAATTATAAAATATGCAAAAAAATTAAAAACTAATCATTACTAAAAAATCTAAACCTTAATTAAATATTTGAATTATACCAATAATTTAGTTATAACATTTTGAGTGTATAGAGATTAAAATCTTGATTTAACCATTGTAACCTAAGAACTTCTATAACCAATAAAATAAACAGAGTAATAAATGTAAAATAAATATTAAATCTATAATCAAATAAAAACACTAGAATAAATCTATGAGTAATAATAAACTCATTTATAACTTAAAAACCTCGAATAGACAATTCTTTAACCTTAATAGATGCCAAAGATAAGATTTCGTATCTTAAGCAAATAACTCAAGATATAACTAAAAGTAACCTTAAAATTCAAACTCGATAAAAGAAAACACCTTTATAGAACCTATTGATTATAAAATGATAACTAAAGTATGAATCGTTAATATTATAAATACAAGATAGAAACAAAATAGATCCATAACTAATAATCTAGACTTTAGAAAAATATTTGGATTACACCATTATTCTAGTTAAGAAATTCTGAAACTATGAGAACTAAAATCCTAATTTAACTTACTGGACCCAAAAAATCTTAATCGTGTAAACTTTAAACTCAAATTTGGACTTAAAGACTACCTAGAAAATTGTAAAATCTTTAAACAAAATTTAGAAGATAAAACTCCTAAATAACTGACATATTTGTACCTGTTTAACTTAATGAACTATCATAAATTGACATAATAATTAATTAAATAATATTATATTAATTATATGCATTTATTCGGTGCAAAAAGGAACAAGAATAATGATTGAGATTTGCTCAAATCTCCAGCTGAAATTTGCTACACAACTTGGGCCAATTTAGTAAACAAAGTCAAAGAAACATGCTAATAAAACAATTAAACTCTCCTCAATCACTATCTCAATAAATGCAAAGAAGAATCTTGCGTGCAAGTGAGGTTTCGGTGGAAATGATTGAGCTGTTGCGTTCCTTCCTTCTATAAATATAACTCAACCATGAACAAAACAACAAGACAAACTAAACCTATACCTTAGCAACTAACGACCACACCAACAACAACCTAAAATAGCAAACCATAAAACACAAATATATCCCTATATAAACAACTACAACAAGATATAGATGGAAGCTTAAGAAGTAAAGAAGTTGAGGCAAGTACAAATTTGTCTTAGATTTGTATATGAAATAAATAATAGCTTAAGCAATATTTCTATTTAACTTAGGTTTATATCAAACTTTGGGAAAGAGTTTAACATCTCAATATTAGCATGTACAATGTAATCTCTAACTTAACAACTCAATTTATGTAGTATAATACCTGTAGAAGATAGAAAAACATATAGTGTGATGATTATAAGATGTTATTTGAGATGATATATCATGAAAAATAGTTGTGAATCATGGAAAAACACTTAAAAGTAGTTTAAACACAAGTATGATACATATACAAAATAAGAAAAATAAATTACAAACAAAGGAAAAATGAGGAAGACGATGAACAGTACCTACACCGACACTACATCAGCAGCATAAACCACTAAAACTGGCATACTGCCAACGTATAATGATAGGCCGACGGCCTTCGAGCCGACTTTCATTGGAATGAAGCTACGTAATTTTTTTGTAAACACATAAAAATGAACATACGTCGACAGCGTAGAATGCTAAAATGACGGCATATAGGCATGCACAGTGGCCTTTAAGGCCGACTTACCCTAGAATAATAATGTGTAAAATTTACGGATATGCCAACAAACTAGAGTTCAACACTGGCGGCGTTGATGCAGGCGTACATGCCAATTTCTCACAAAATCTGTTTTCATCTAGAATTCACATATACATATATATAATAACAATAATATATATATCAATTTAATAAATAAATGTAAATATTAGTATGTTTAGATAATTGATTGAGTGATAAACTTTAGGTATTACAAATAGGAAATACTTTTGTATATTAAAAAAAGATTAAATTTATGATAAAAGTATTATATAGGTAAATATACAGGAATGGAAAATGAAAATAAGTTATAAATAAAAATAGAGAGATTTCCGTAAATAACACATAATAAAATAAAATGAGATCAAAAGAAACACGATGAAACTAAAAATTAGAAAATAAATATTAGTTACCGTAAAGTGAACAAATTAACAAATGATATAAAAATAATAATGATAATGATAATAAAATATTGAACTATTAAACACAAACCCTATAATTACTCGATGAAATAAAATTTAAGTTTATTAAATATTTGATATATATTCAAACTCTAGGAAACTAGAAATATGTTAGAAAAATAATTAAAGAACTAAATACTAAATGTAACTATGTAAATTGAAATTTCAATAAGATAGATAAGGTTGACAAACAAAGAAAATAATAAAATTCACTAACAATACGGATACTAACGAAAAAGGAACTTAAGTAAAATTTAGAATAAAAAACACCCTAAATAAAATATAGATGTCAATTGAAATCAAGAAAAGCAAAATAAAATAAATAATAGATAGCCAACATCAACTACCTTAAGGTAGATATACTAAAAAGACTACATAAATAATAAAAGCTTAATAATAAAATTATTAAGTAAAACAAGACTTAAAAAAATTCCATGACAATTATCAGTGCTCATAATAAAATTTACACATTAATAAAAATTAAATCATCTACCATATAATACTCAAAATAAGTTTTCTAAACGCCTAATCATACACTAAAATGGAGTTAAAATGAAAATAACAGACCCAGTATGAAATTATACAATTAAAGTTAGTACCTATAATTTCTAGGAAGATTTTTCTTATAGAAAATGTGTTTATATAGATTTTCTAATAGAGTAAAAGAAAAAAAAAAAAACCTAACTCTTATAAAATTTGAAACTTTTACCTAAAAAAATCAAGTTAATTAAAAAGAAGTGAAACTTAAATTTGGTCATAAAAGTACAACCAAAGGTCATATGGATAATAGTATTATAATAAATATCTGCTATCTCATTTCGTAGGAAAGATAGATCAATTCTTAGACTCCCAGTAGCATATTATAAGAATTTAGCAAGGACAACATGTGAGTAACTTTGATCTTATCATATTGCTTATGTTTGTAATATAGCTGCATTAGTAATAATGTATATTCAATTGATATGCATGTAGGGTTGGGTATACTGCATGATGTTTGGTGTATGCTTGATTGCCAAATTATCTTATTATAAGTGATAATTTAATTTATGATAATTACTATATGAAGCATGTAGATATTGTTTGGGAATTATATGATCACCTTAAATTTGACTAAAAACTATTGGCACCATAAATAAAAATGGATATGCATTGCATCATATGCACACATTGCATTTTAAAGGAGTGGTGACCCCGCTCGTATTAGTATTTTGGTTCTTTGATGACGCGCCTGATTTTTTCTAGATGACATTTTCCTAGTTCTTCCAGGAGCACATTTGTTCTGTTCTATTCCACAGGAACTACCTAGTATCGAAGGAGCATTACTCGCGGTATCGACATGAAATGGCTAATACTTAATGATGTTTCTTTGTTCCAAGGTTAAGAGTGAAATGTTTTAAAATAATTTGTGAGAGTTCATGATACCCATTCTTCCTTGAATCTTTATTTCACCTGGGCACGGTATATCACTCTTCATGGCTTCCTTCCAATCCCGATGAGAGGACGTAAATCTACATCATGTTTGGATTATGATTATCCAAATTGTATTTATAAATATGATTGATCATTTCATGGCATACGCTTGTTAATTAAACCTGTTTGTTATTACTTGATATGTGGTCTGGTCAGGTTATCTTACAGAGCCCGTAGTTTGCTCACCCCCAACAGTTTTTGTACAAGATTAATACTAGCTGGAATTGGACTAAGAATCTGTGAAGAACTCTTCTCCAACTAGCCTTACTAAAGATAGAAATATAGGTTATGCTAAACCTAGACTGCAAATTAAATATATTGTATAAATAATTGAGATTTGTATGTTGTAGGTTTATAACCCCATTTTTACTATTTAGTAGGGGGATATTGATTCTCTACGATCTTGGTAGAAAGTGGAAAATCGGATTCCACAGTTGAATATCTGTAATATTATATGTATATGTATCATTTAAGTAAGAGATATTAACGAATAAATAGTCTTGTAATCCCTAGCATGCAAGATGGTTCTCATATTACGGGTGCACACGTAGTATGAGAACTTTAGTTTAATCCTACTAGGCCCCCTTTTGAGAAGTGACAAGAGCCAGCTATCTTATTGGTCTTATCTTAATCCAGTCACATTACATAACGAATATGTTTTGTGTAGTTCCATGTGCATGTCTAAATTGCTAACGGACTATGAAATACCATACATATAATGCAAACTAAAATAAATAAATAGTAGGGCATAATAGTAATTAATAAAGTAAATGAAGGGGCATGTTTGTAAATGAGAATCTCTTAAAAGATATAATAGTGGCAAGGATGTTAAAAACATATGGTAACCGCTTTCCCTCTCATTTTTTCTTACATTCAAAAACATAATCCTTCTCTTGCTCATCAATCTCTACTAGTGATTTTTTGTAGAAATCTACTATGAATAATTGCTTTCGTTATGTTCTCCTTTTGTTTTTCATGATTTGTATGAGGGAACACGACAAACAACACTTTTAGGGTAAACAATCAATTTTTCCAAAGAAAGAACGATGAATGTGAGGGCAATATTGTAAAGACCCGATATCACTCCTATAATTAAAATAGGTGATAACAGTTTCCCAACCATATATAACCTGTAGGATTATTTGTAAGGTTATCTAAAAGAAGTGTTCGAGGAATTGTTTGTCTAATTCCACGTAGTTAATATAATAGAAACCTTAGTTTTTCAAAACTTTTAACAAAACATACTATACCATTAACATATTTCACAAAAGAAATAAACTCAAGTCATACATAGCTAAGTACATATATATATATACACACATTACAACCAAAGGCTTCTTATAAGCATTAACAAAATTATATATAATCCAACTAGTACTTTAAATACAACCACAAAGGCTATCATAACTAGTCTATTACAAAATTTGGATTCCATCAAGTCTAAGGTCATCTCTAGTCCTCCAAATCATCAAGAAAATCCTCGAAATCGGTTCCATACCCTATACTCGTGTAAAACTTATCGGATTCATCACCTGAAATGGTTGAAATATGAGTCAAAGGCTCAATACGCAAGTAACGAAAACAAATGCAAAGTGATTCACACATGTTTAAGCTAAATGCAAAATGCAACAACCAATAATTTATTATTCAATCTTTAGTTAGTTATACATCATCGGAGTATTCAAACTCTGGACATCAAAAATCTAGTATCACGTCCGCCTCCCTGAGTGGCCTCTATTGTTCATACATACTAGGCAGCCCCACCTTCCGGCATAGCCCATAATACTAGGGGATCCTGAGTAACGCATCACGATGCTTTAGGGGTTGATATAAGTAGCTCAGATACTCATACCATCCTAGATAAATTTATCCATAATGATTAAGTAATCTCATTTAGGGTTTGTAGCCGTTTCTTGACTTCACTTAACGCGATCCATAATATCGCTTAATTCAAGTGTTTCCATAAACATTGAATTAAATTATATTATATCCTTTCAAGAATAAGCAAATATTATATCGATACCAAATTCCCTATCGATTACCCTCTAATCCACTCATGAAAGTCATATCAAAATGACAAGAGTAGTCTAAGCGCCTAAAACTACCATGCCCCCAATTTGAGCAGGGTTACCGCTCTTCGAACCAGATTCAACGGTATAAAAGACACTCAGTAATCAATTATTAAATTTCTTAATTTAGAATAACTTTGAATGATGTTTATCCTAACAAAGAAACAAGCAAGTTATCGCGTACCTGAAATAGCATGGGAACTAATGGGGTTGGCCGAGTGAGGATCTATCACTATTCAAGATAATATTGAATTTCCCATTTAGTTCAAGCACTAATTAACTAGTTTCATATATAATTAATCAAAGAAATTCAAATAAATTATTACAAAGTCATAATAGAGCATTTAAACATCATATTATGTCATATAGTATACAACAAATATTCAATTGATCATATATCAAGCTTTGGGAAATATTGAAGAAAGTTTTGAAAATGAAAACTGCAGGGGACATGCCGACCTTCAATGTCGGCAGCGTTGAACAGGTACACAATGCACTAAAACTCAACACTTGCCAACACTAGCAGCATTCAAGGATACACTGGTAGCCTTTAGTCTAGGCCGACGGTGTTAAGCCAGTGTAGACTACAACTCCAAATTGTCAAAAAATTTATGAGAGTTCCACGGGGTTGGTTCACGCTCGTGGATACCCCAAACACCGATAGCGTATCCATGTACACTGACAACATGGGATTCTATGCCGACGGCTTTAAGCCCGGCATTAAAGATTTTGATTTTGTTCGCATTCCATACCGCCTCTAAGCCAGCAGCGTTGGAACCCCGATAGCCGGCGTAAAATTTCAAACATCAACACTGGCCAATTTTCCTTATGAAAGCCAACAGCGTTTCAAGCAACTTTAAGAAAATAGATTCTGATCACCTTCAACACTGCCTCTACACCAGCGGTATTGAAGTACCAAATGTCGGCGTGCGCTAAAGAATAGGCCTATTCGAAAATATTTTATTTCCCCTGTTTTCTTTACAACATCAACTCATTTCAAAAATTCTCCAAACTTATTCTAAGCTTTCCAAAACTTGTTATATGTTTTAAACACCATTCAAACAACACAAACTCTACTTCTAATCATCAAACACCAATTACACTTCAACTACTCAACTTAACTTCACTACTCACCAACACTTCTTACAACTTTCCTAATACTTAACTAAGCTCACACAATAACAAAACTCATCCTAACATATATCAATGCATAAACCAATCAACTCAAATAACATTTACTCATCCTACCATAAGTTTTACATCTAAAATACAAGATAGGAAATAAAACAAAAAGATTATGCTTGCATTAACTTACATGAATAAGCTTTGCCTTGGAGTGATTTTTGAATCCAAGGGCTTGTTGTTGATTTTGGTTTATGGCTTATGGTTTAGAGATAGAAGAAAGAAAGAAAGGAAAGAAATGAGAGAAATTCGTATAAAAAAATAGGCTTGCCAAAAGAAACCCTAATTAATCAAATTTGAGATCTATACTAATCCAAAGTTTGACTTTAGGGATATGTTTAACTTAGGTTTATTTTGGCTTAATTTGGAATGCATTTGGATTTAATCTAGGCTTAAAAATTAGACTTAAATTTTGTAAAATTTCTGTCAACAATTCTTAGGAAATTCAAAAGTTATTTTGATAATTCTAAACATAAAACACACATATTAATTCATAAAAGACACAAACATTTATTACACTATGCACACATTAATATATATATATAACAATAACATTAAATTCATTGCATATACACACATACAAAATGACATATATTCAACAGATGCACTAAGTATATTGTTCATACACATATATCTCATTTCAAAATCATATATAATTTCAATAACACATTAAAATATCTAAATTGGTAAATGTATGGCTATTTTAGATAGTAAATGAAATCCCTGGATAAGAAGATAGAAGACTATCAAAGGAGGAATAACAAAGAATTTACTAAGTTCATAACAAGATAACAAAGTCTATGAAAGTTGAATCTTTAGTTTGTAAGAATTGTTGGAAGGTTGTTTAGGCATGTGGAAAAGAGTTGGATTTGTTTACTCGTAATGTTTTGATGTTAGGAAACGAGAAAAGATTGAAACTTTGTGAAAATTCGCAAAGGAATCAAGCGCTTAGGTTTTGTTTCCCACATGAATAGGTACATGAGTCATGTTTGGGTTCATGTAAGACTTTATAATGCATGTTTTTTAAGTTTTGAATATTCTGCTTCCCATACGAGAGAGTACACGAGAGGATATATGAGTCATGTTGATATTCATGTTGAAATAGTGGCCTTAAAGTCTCGAAAATCTGGCTTCTAATTTCCACATGAATAAGTACACAAGCTTACTTATGTAGAAGTAAAAGTACACGAGTGAGAATACAACTGGTATTGCCACTTGTGTAGAAAACAACTTTTTGATAACTTATGTTTTCTTTGTTAAAAACCTTTGAAACTTGTTCAAATTAATCCTTAAAGGTTTAAGAACACTTTAAAACTTTGGAATTAAACAATGACAAATTAATTATCTATTTTCTTTTGTTTCAAATTTAAATCCTCATCTCAAAACTAAAGGTGTATGTAACTACAAGAAATTTGATGTTTGTTACATAAAATAAATTAAACGTTACAAAATTTTTCTAGTTTATTAGACGTTACTAGTAAGAGTTACAGTAGGTGTGCTTCAAAAAGTAATATGTGACGTTTGAATGGTAAGCATCACAAATAACATAAATGTTATAAAATAAAAAAAAAATTAGCAACGTTTAAACATTACTAATAAGTAACTACTATGGGAATTTAAACGTTACTAAATGAAAACAAATATCCAATATAATTATAATAAACATTACTAACTTGTAATTATATCCTATATAGTCAAATGAAACATTAATAAGAATTAATATTTAATAACGTTTTATTGCCACATATATAACTTTTTTTTAATGTCTAATTATGATAGATGTATTTATTGTAATATATCGTTATTAATTAACATAATTTATAATATTTACACGTTTTCAAACAAACTCTTAACATTACTTTTAGGGATGATTATTTAACTTTTTAACATCACTAATAATCTTAAAAGTTTGATGATATCCTTCACAAAAAGGAAATTTTTTATTATAATGTTGATTGTGTAGTTAATAATTTAAACATATAAAATAGTAAATGAAAATAAAAATAATATTTATCTTACATAATAAACTTATTTGAATATAATTATTACACAACCAATATACAAAAAAGAATAGGGCAAGACTAAATTACAACATTCTTTAAATTTATCTAATAATTAAACATTTATCACAAAATATATAAATTATTGTAGTCCTTCTATCTTTACATTCTTCCTCATCGTCACAATTAGGAGATATTGATGAAGAAATAAACTTTCTGTTAGTTCAAATTCCTATTACATAAAATATTAAAAACATTAAAATAATATGTTTTGTTTAAAATATAATAATTATGATAGTATTATTTAGAAAGTTACCGGAATTGGATGGTAGGCTTCGAAAAATACCTTTTATGATATCTTGAAATGTTGATTTAACTACAAGAACATCACAATATAAAGGATAAACTTTGAATTAAAACTCTAAAAAAAAAAGTTAACAAATCAAATAAAGCCCTCACAATCTAATAAGAAAATTATGTTCATTAATAATGATTATAAAATAGCATTGAATCATTAAGTAAATTATTCAATCAAAATAAAAATGTGATAATGAAAAATATAAATATATATAATCTAACAAACCATAGATATAGTCATACCTGAAATTCCTTTGAATGTTTTGACAAAATTTCATATTTCTAATGCTAATAGAAGAGAAAATAAAAATGGTTATTCATAAAAAAATCATTATTTATTTAAAACTCATATAAATTGTAAATAATCTTTCACATAATAGGATGATTTATAGATAAAACACATGGATATTTTTCTTCAGATATAAAATATTTGAATAATTGAACTATAATAAAAGAATACTAAATGAAGGAAAAAAAAAAAAGATACCACAATCATATCAGATATTATAATACTAATTGCATTTAGAGATGGGATAAGAGAATGTGGGGGGGGGGGGGGGGGGGGAAGGCGTGGAAGGGGAAGAGGAGAGAGGAGGAGGAGGAGGATCAGGAGAAACCTCGTAGTATAGTGGTTTCTAATTGCTTCCACAAAAGTTTGCTAAAGGAGAGAAGGAGAGAGGGACGAATAGAATATAATGTTTCGTGAATAATTAAATGAATATCCTGGAAAATTAGGATTTCTAAATTTGGTTACAATTACAATAGCATGTAATCTTTTAAGAATTGGCAGGAAAGAAAATCTTATATTATTTTATCTCACATACCAAAAAATGGGTGCTTAAAGATGGTAAATAATTATTTGTATCAATAAATGACTTATTTAATGTATTGAGAATTATTTTTATTAATGAAGATAATATATTTAAAAATACATATTAGCTTAATTCTTTTTACTAGACGTAAGTATTGGAAAAATATATAATTACTTTGAGGTTGTGTACTTATGCTATAATTATTTATTATTAATACAAAAATAACTCTTATATAACATATTCACCCTTACTGTAACTTTGTTATTTATTTTCTCAAAATAATATAACATATAAGATATTAAACCCCTTACTAGCTCTAATATTACTCGCAGATGTAAAGAATATATGCATTGAAATTACGAGTAACAAAATATTCTATTGAGAACAAAAATTAATGTAGTATTGTATATTAAGGCTAAAAGTGATTAGTCTAAATTCCTATATATGATTATTTATTATAAAAAATACAAATTATAATATATTAAAAATATCAATCAATTTAACATTACAAATTTTACACACAATTACTTTTACACATGCATTAAAATGCTCCATTATTTTTGCTCTTTATTACTATGCAATGATGCACTCATAATGCAAGTATAGAAAAAGAAAAAAGAAAAAAAATGTAAAAAACCAACACGTTTAATTTAAAAAAAAAATGAAAGATAGACCAATCACAATATAAATCACAAAACAAAAAAAAAATGAAATGTTATAAAAATCATTAAAATATAATAAAATATTAGCAATATTGGTATTGAAGATAGAGTTAGGTTATATAAGATAATGGGTAGTATTCTTTAATAAATACTTTATTTAAATATCTTTTTTCAATATAAATTAATGTTTAAGGAAAGAAGATAAATTTTTTCGAAAGCAAATTAAGTGAACGTGTAAGAGTATTTTTTTTTATGATGTCTACCTTTGAAAACATCATAAATCATATCATATATTTACATATTTTCACTATGATAATAAACATCACTTATAGAGTATTTTATATGGTGTTTTTTAAATGTTACTAATACAATTATAAATTAGTAACATTTACAAATTTTGTAAACATTACTATAAGTAAAAATTTCTGTAGTAACTTTTGGGTTAGAGCGAGAACTATAGGAAGTAAAACCTATAGAAGGAATTAGATAGGTAGATGAGATACTAAATGCTTTATTTACTTTGTAACTCAGGTTTAAAAGATTCTAGAATAGTGATGAGTCTCCATTCCAAGTACGTGTATACTTTATTTGTTGCTTATGGCTATTAAGCTAGAAATTGAAATGAACTAATTAATTATCCTACTATAAATATATGTATATTGCTTGTGCGTAGCTGTTGGAAATAGGTGGATAGTACCCACATTATTATCGCAACAACCCGATAATCCATGTGTGGCATTGTTCGAGAGTGGAGTTACACATGGAAATGACCTGGGTAGATCTAGATGTTTCAGTTTCGAGAATATTAGGGATTACCTAATATTTTTTTTTCTGGACTCTGGGATGTTAGGAATTACCTAATATAATGTATATGTATGTATGTATGTATGTATTATATATGTGTATATATATATATATATGTAGCAGGATACTGAGTTATCCATGTGTTGCTTGTTCAGCTTAAAATGAAGATAATAAAATGTTGGTTGTTGCATTAAAATTAGGTCTACCTTTGAATGTTTGTATGCTTGGTCATGTGTGTGTTTGTTAGTATACCATACTGGGCTCCGACTCACTTTTTTCTCTTTTAGGTACAAGTGTTGCCTTGGTAGAGTTTGGCTTTTCCAGATAGAGTATCATTATGGACCATGTTACCATGGGAAGGGCGATAGTTTCACAGATTACCTTACTAAGTGTGATGTCTTAGTTGGTTTTTGGAAATATAAATTTCTAGTAAATGAGATGTGTATTATTTCTACATTTGTATTAATTTTTAGTTAAGGATGAAGATTTTAATGTTAGTTTTTAGTAAACTTATTGATCTACATGAGTCATCTAACATGTGATAGTTTTATATGTGGGATTGATGTTGCTTATGTGATAAGAAGAGAGTATTATTAATTGTGAATGTGAACCATCCTTAAGAATTTTAATTGGAGTTGTAATTACTTAATTGTGGTTTATAGCAGGAAATCTGAGCCTTCATGTGTTCTTATCTTGTAGGGACACGTCGCAGGTTGTAAGTATCCCTAAATTTAGGGCGTTATAAACTGGGAGTATATTTGTTTTTTTAGGAAAAAAAAAGAAGTTAAAAAAGGAAAAGATAAAATTAGAGCAAACATTTTCTTCCTTAACATTACTTGCATTTTGCATATACTAATACTAGAGTAATCACCGGAAACAAGTATTATACAAGAATATTACTTTATTATTTCTTCTATCGTATCAAATTATTATTATCATTGTTTTTTAATTTTCAACATGATTTGCAACTTTAAAAACGAAAATTTACTAGGATGCTTCTGCTCAATTTCTTACACCAAACCTAAATCCTTGCAAAATAACAAGAATATCGCAATTGATCGTAAGATAACCCACCTCAACACTACCCGTGATACTCCATACACACCGGGCTCAACCCTATTGCCAAAACGAATACACGGTGCTAACATTAACCTAAACACACATAACTCAAAACCATACCATTATGATATAAATCATAATTGTAAGCCCCGGAAAAATCCAATAAATAATTCCAAAATGAACATAAAAAATAAACCTTATAAATCACTCTAAATTAAAACCGAACTTTGACTAGTCCTAAATCACGAACGAATCTAGAAATTTCTTAATCTTGAGAAAATGAGATTTCTTGAAAATAAAATAAGAACTCAATGGTCTTTAAATTCAAAACCACTACATACGACAAATTCCATACTTAACTCTGAATTATAAAATCGCGTAATATAGAATTCAAAAATAAATTATTAAAAAGTAAATAACGATAAACCTTCGGAAATAAAACTCAATTTAAGAATTCAGAAAACGTTAAGAGATATTAAATACTTACAAAAATAAAATCTAAAATAAATTTCTAAAATTAAATATGTTGTATAAACATAAAATATCAGTTCCCAAATTGGCAAAGATCTAAATCAGAAAATCACCCGGAAACCCTAAGTGGAATATAGTAGTTTAAGTCCGGCAATCTCACGCCCTTAACCCTAGAGGCCGAGGTGTATTTTAAGTGTACAGAATAGCTCGTAGTAATATAAGGTCACTTTAAAATATCATATTGATAAATTTTTGACCTATTTCAAACTCGTTCGGATACAAACTTTGAAAAGCGTGTCCCGGGGCTCGAGATATCAAACATATACCATTAATATCATTAGACTAGTATTTTTATAAGGATTTCTAAAATATCAGTTTTATAATTTTTCGATAACTAAAAATATCTGATTTTGCGATTTTATTCGTATTTCATTACTATAGGTAATTAACTAGTCTTTTGCACTATTCACTTCTATTTTATTACCAAATTTTATTATTCTTATAAACTCTTATATTTTTCGATAAATATTTTATATATTGTAGAAAATTCTATTTTTCCAAAATTTAGTTCGTTTAGGGTTTTTACAGGATCAGTTTCTGTTTAAGACCCGATAGAAAAAATAAAATAAATTAATTTAATAATTGAAAAATATTTTTATTTTCATAAAATAAATTTTTAGAATTTTTCGAGTTATAAAAATATCATTTATAGCTCATATTCACGTATTTTAATCATACCGGTAACTTATTTGATAATTCACTAAAATAAATAAATTAATTATGTTATTTTTATTATGAAAAATCTGCTACAAATAATTGGAATACATTTTCTATATTTTTCTTATTTTTATTTTATTTATTAAGAAAGTACTCTTACAACCCATACCTTCAAGTACACCTTTCACACATCATTTCTTTTTCACTTCAATCTTTCCATACTTCATTATATCACTTCAAGGTAGATTTTGACTTCTTGTTGCTGCCTTTTGTCCCTTGAAATGCCCCCAAATTAATTAAATAAACCTATTTTAAATCCTTCTTTAAAAAGTTACATTTACACATTAATTACATATTTCAATTTCAACTCCAAAAACCAAACAACTTCCCTTCCCTCTCTCTTTCACTTTCACGCCCAGCTATAGAGGATTTGTGGCTGCCCATTTCTTTTTTTTTTTTTTACTTCATTTAATGAGTCTTTAACTTATTCAATCTCTCTCTTTCATTTGCACCTTTAACCCTTTGTCATTCTTTACACTTTTCTTCTCTTTTTCCTCTCTTTCTTTCTTCATTTTCTCTTGTTCTCACAAGAAAACCTTGCTGCCCCCATTCCTTCTTTGAGCTTCCACACATATTTCTTTAAGATTCTTGGATAAAACTCTTATCCAAAGTTTCCATAGAGGATATAGGTAAAATATAGTGATAGTTTCATGCATCATATGACCTTCCATAAGCTTAAAAGTTAAGGATGATGATGCCAAAATGAAATACTCCTCTTCTCCATGATTATTCTCTTGTATTATCATTATTTTCTTGTTAGAAGTAGTTATATTTTATATATCTAGCTTTTTATGTAGTTTTGATTATTTTATGTTTAGATCTATGAGTTTATAGTTCACTACTATGTATTTCTTTTATATTCATGTTCATATTATGTGTAGATCCTAGATATGAACTTGAATAAAAATAGTAAAAATTCGTATCTTGACAAAACCTATATTTAAAAACCTTCTTCTAAGTCTCAAAATGGGAGTTTTAGTTGAGAAAATGAAGGTTTAGTGGATGTATATCATCAAGACTTCTTTTTACAAGAATCAAAGGTGATTTTCAAAAGCTATTTTCAAAATAAAGATCTCATTTTCGGATTTTGGCCAAGGCATAGTTTAAAAACATGTTTGACAACTCAAAAATGAATATTTTATTCAAGAAATGAAAGGCTCTTAAGGTAGGATATGTAAAGGATGATTTTTCCTAAGTTTAGATGGATTTTATCAAAAGATACGTCCAAAAATAAATTTGGTAAATTCGGATCTCAATCAAGACCAATTTTGAAAACCCATTTATCAACTCTAAAACTCATGTTTTATGTGAAAAATGAAGGGTATAGGTAATAGGTATCATTAAGTAGTGATTTTTACAAGTTGAAATGAGTTTTGATGAGATTAATGTGTAAAACGAGAAGTAGAATCAAGATGGAAAATTTTGAGTTAGTAGTCAACTTGTAAAATTCGTAACTTTGGATGATGCCCATGAAAACACCTATTATCTAAGTTCAAAATAAAAGTTTTATGTATTGAATGAAGTCCTTAAGTAGTAGGTATAGTAAAGTCTTAAATTTTAATGCATTAAACAAGTTATTTCCAAAGGAATCATTCAAAAAGTAGATTTCTAAAAATTCAAATTTTTGAGTAAATCCTATTTGAAAACATATTTACAAAGTGCAAAATGCAAATTTTTATGTAAAAATGAAGGCCTTAGGTAGTATATGTTATGAAGACTCAATTTTAATTAAGATAACTAGAAATTCTTAAGAATAAATTCCAAAACACTAGTGTGATGTCAAAGTTAGAAAACTAGATTTTTCATAAGTAGTTGTTATTGTGGTCTTGCAAAATGAAAAGTTATAAAATTTTCTTTTAGCAAAAAGCCATCAAGATCATGCATACATTAGACTCCTCACATGTCATCCATGTTAGAAAATCATTCATATTTCATGTATACTTGAATTATTAAATAGAAACATTTCAAACAATTACAAAACTATTTTTCGGAAATGAGGATCGTTACTGATCAGATTTGATCCTTCTCTTTCGTGACACAAATTTTTTCAATACTTGAAAATAATATTATAATTAGATAGATCTTTCGAAGTAGATGGAGATCGATATATAATTTGCGAAATTCCGAGTTAAAACGACCAAGTTATGGCCATTTTAAGTTGGAATTTTTGCTTAGGATAAGAATTACGAATTTGACAGTTTGTACAAGATAATTTGGATTAGTTAAGTGATGAAATACTTATTACGGTATTTCTTCCTTTTTAGGTGACCCCGAAATCAACGATTCCCTACCACCGGATTACTTTTACTAAGAGATTGGTGATCTAATGGCCGAGTGAGTATTTTTCTTATTTTGTTACCTTGTTTGTGCTTGTAGCTAGATGCATTAGAATTATAGGAATAAGATAAAAACCGATATGAATGGGGATGGGATAGATGATGAGACTTTGATGTATGTATGCTAAAGAATACTAAAGCATATCGAAACCATGATTCGATTGGATAACTGCACTGTTCATATTACTTCTGTTATGTATATGATATTGGTTGGTCACTCAAAGAATGTATGAATATTTTGACCTAAGAAAAAATTTAAATTAGTCATTCATCGCATCGGACATGTTGCATTTGATAGCATGCTACTCCTATGTAGGTCGATCGGTATGATCCGAGGACTCGTTTGGATAATGAGACCTGGTGCCAGAGCTCATTCATAAGGAACTAAGGTGCATCGGGGATGCATTCCATGGGTGAGCCTAGCCGAGTCGAGTGCTATGAGCCGAGGGCTTGGAGACTAGCAGCAGTTGTGTAGAATTTCAATACTATCCCTAACCTAAGATACAGAGGGCGTAAATCTGTTCTGTGTGTGGGTTCCGGATACCCATACATAATTGTCTGCTCATGTGTTTGTTCATGCATAGCATATGCTTAATTTATAATTTGCTTGTTATGGTACGAAATTAAGGGAATTCTCACTAAGCTAGTGTAGCTTATACCCCAATAAATGTTTGAATGAACAGGTTATCTCAAGAATGCTAAGTGGGGATCGAGATGGTTGGCGTCGAAAATGACTTCAGGATTCCGGCGGGAATGAATACTTGAAGTTATTAGCTAGGTTTTATGATTTGTTTTGTAATAGTTAGATCAATTGTAATTGAAGTATAGTGATTTGTATTTGAAGTATAGTGAATTGTAATTCCTTTACATTGTTACTCAAGTTGTATCAATATAAAATGTATCACTCCGATGTGTCTCCTCTATGTGTTAGACGCCTTGTACATAGTATAGAAGCCTTCGCGTGACTGAGGCGATTATTCCTAGGCTTTAATATTGTGTACGGTAAACTGCCATGTCTAGAGTACCCTTCGGGGCGTGACAATAACCAATATACATCCAACCCTATGTACCTAAAATATCACCCCTGAAATCTATGTCACATTAAAGAAAAAAAAAACTCTTAAGCTATTTAACAATTTCAATTATCCTTTAATAAGTTATACTCGAAGGGATCGTTCATTAATTTTGGAAAAGCATTTCCTTGATAAATTTTTTAGATAATCCCAATTCAATTTTAATTAATGAAAACCTTTGTCAAGCTTAATTGTCAAAACTTGTTCACCCAAAAAATACATGTCATATAATAATAATAATAAAAGTACATGTAAAAGTATTTGTAACCTGTAGGCCTAGTTTCAAGTACAACTTCCCAATAGACATCAAAACTAGGTTCATCTCAACAAATATCATTGTAGAAAAAAATAAAATAGAGGAGTCGTAGAAATTTCAGTTTCGTAATTATCACCTAGTCATAAATGATGCTACTTGCGTGCACAAATGCTCAAATTATTGTATTATTAGCAAAAAACTTAATTTTATATCCAATCATAAATTTCAATTCTTAACTTAAAAGTATGGATAATGCTAATGTTTTCCTTTACAGCCCTTCGGTGCCATATCAGCTCCTCAAGAATATTACTTTCTTTAAAGATCTCTTTACTTTATCAAAAATCCTTCATTTTAGTGTTCTCAACTTATTCTCCATTTATTTGGACATTTAGGTATTTGGACATTTAGGTAAGGTGTGCTATTAATCATTTTTCTTCAGTTTCGATGTTATTGTAAGTTGACATGAACTCTAATTTAATGGTATGTTATTGTCTAAAATACATTTTGAAGAAACAATCGCAATAGGAAGTTTGAAATGATTAAAAAATTTGGATTGAAGTTAAGGATTTATACTTTACTAAGTCTTCATTCACATCACATAGAAGTATATTTTTCTTCCTAGATTGTTGGCTAGCACAAGAGGTTTCAATAGTGGTTGGCATACATAATGTTGATGGAGTTACGCCCGTAAAAGATTAAGGTATCTCAATTTGATTTAGATAAGGATTTTCAAAGTTAATTTGACCTTTTGTAAATTTAAGGTTCTAGTTCTTATAGTTGATTGTAAGGAATATATATGGGGAAAAAAAAAAAAAAAGCCCATTTGTAGTTAGTGTTTAGACTTTAGCATTTGACATAACTAGGGTTAGTGTTGGAAGCACGATTAAATAACATACTGATATGTTTGTGCAATTTAATCGTTCATGTTTTATTTATTTGATTTTATTTTTTAAGATTTGAATTGGTTTATAAATGATTTATGGTTTTTACGAGATGCAAGAAAGTTGAGATTTCAAATTCTAAGAATTATGGAGAAGTGGATGAAGGCGTTGTCGAAGATTTGTTAATTAACTTATGTAATTTTTAAGAGTTAGATGATTTCGTTATGGGTTTCAATTCTAAAAGATGAAAAGAATTAATAATAGTTATATTGAAGGATTATAAGATTATTGGTAAATTAATTGATACTATTCATTATGGAAGTGTTATAAAAATTATGTATTAGATTTAGAAAATTATTCAAGAAATGATTATTTGGGAATAAGTTCAAAAAGGGAATCAACATTACATGATGCAAATAAGGACTAATGTTTTGATGATTAATAGAAAAATCAATATTTTAAGTGGATGGCAAATAAATAAATAAAAAAAACGATTCTTACTTACATTATTTTATGTAACGTTTGGAATGATCACTTAAAATATTAATTCTTTACCATTTTATACAGTATTAACATCTTAATTAAATTTATCTTCAAACATTCATATCTCTGGTTTGATTTTCTCATTAAAGTGTTTATTAATGAAAAGTTAAAGCCTTTATCAGTGAATCTCGAAATAAGAATGGATTATGAAGGATAAAAAGGAAAAGCTATTTCAATTTGTTTCTATTGAAAAGGGAGTAGAAAAGCAATTCTGATCATTGATGTTTAAAAAATAAAAATAAAAATCATAATTATAGTCATTTGTAAGTTATATTTGGTTATAATAAATAGTTAGATTAAAAACTTTTAGGAGTTTCTTTTTTATAAACAAAAGATTAAAAAATAGAAATTTAATTTGTAATTGGATACTAAAGGGGGAAAAAAGTTAATGGAGTAATAATGATGTTTGAGTTATACTAATGATCATGTAAAAAATGTTTAAGGATTAATAATAATGTTAATGTTTAATGCATATTTATGTGTGGAAGGGATAGTTAATGACACACACACACATACATATAATAAAATCAGCACTTATATATGGATTTCATTATATTGGATTCGACCATTTAAATTTTGGCATCCATGTTATGGTTTACTTTTCAACTTTTTTTGTATAATTATGTGCTTCACAAAAAGGAAGTGCATAGAAAAATAGAAAATGTTGTTTTCTTTTAGCCCTTAATAAGTGCTGTTATCCACTTAATAACATTTACCTTGATTCTAGTCTTTATTTAACTTTTAGCACTACTCCCAAATGTTTTTTTTCACCTGAAAAAGGAAAGAAAAACCCTAAATATTGTTAAGTTTAGGAATTTTTAAATTCATTTCATTTTGCAATGCAAGAGGGGTTAGTGCATGTGTTGTGTTTGGATGTAGTGATAATGGAAAATGGGTTGAATTTGAGGCTTTTAAGATTCATTTAAATATTTGAAAAAAAATTTGAATGTTAACCATGAGTATTAAGACTAGAATTGCACTTACACTGTAATATGTTTGCTGGTGCTATATGATCCTTCAAAGTTGTATCTTCTATCTTTTGTGGTTCAATATTTCACTCATAGCTTAAATTTGGAAGATAATTCAGTGGTAAATATTGTGCAATTTTATTTTGGATACTTTATCACAAAGAATGAAGACTTGCACTTTTTTGTGAGAAAGGAGGACGTGCAAGTCTTCATTCTTATAGTCATTTTGTTCCCATATTGAAAAGCTTTCTTATAGTAGGTACTACAGTCAAATTTGATGAGCCATCTTAATCATTTTTCTATTATAGCTATTCTACATATGATTATTTTTAGGTATGATTATTGATGGGCTTGTCTAGGTTCTCATATTGTCTCATAGATAACTTTTTTTTTTTTTCTAAATGATCTTGTTCTGAGTTTTGTTTTAGCTACAAGTCTATATGTAGGAATTGATAATTGATCCTTGAATAAAGTGCTAGTCTATAAATAGATGAATTTGGTGCTCACCTAGTAGTTTTGGATGCTAAAAGTGTGTGGAAAAGTTTTCTTGAGATAGAAAATATATATACTTTGGAGAAGTAGTGATGAAAACAAGGATAGCTTATCTTTAAAATATTATCTTGATCATATTTGAAAAGAAGATATTGTGGAGCACCACTGTCATGTCCTCAAATATTGATATACATGTACAAGACAATTCTCAACCATGAAGTAATTTAACAACACTTTTGAAGTACTTTTTATCGCCATTAACTAACATCTTATTTTCAACAACTAGTATTTCTAGTCTCTTGATGAATAAAATTCCTCGGTTTTCCCCATTGCCATGATACCACCAAAATTGTTGTGATGCATCATACTCTTTCTATTGGTTACATTTCTGATGTATAGTATAAAGATGGTCATCCCTTTCTTTCTTTTTAATTGGAGGAAACTGGCAAAATAAGCTTTGTGCATGAGTATGGAAATTAACCAATATGTTACACATATTGACAGGTACTTTTAGATTGTGAAGCAGTTTAGGCAAATGCATAGACAGTAGATCACCTTGCCTCATTAGAAAAAGGCATCTTACCAGTTTGACAATGTTCCCAAGCATGGTTTCTGACAATTATTTTTCTCTGGAAATTAGATAAATTAAAAGATTAATCTGTTCTCAAACCCTACACAATATATATTGATGACTCATAAAGCTACTCATTTATACCTTCTTTTGGCTTGCATAGTATGGTTGGACAACTGTAGTACCTCAAGAATCTAATTTGTAACCGAAGTAACATGGCTAAATTCAATCAATGCTAATCTTGTGGTAATATGTTACTTCAAGCTATTTTCCATATATGTATATGTATTCTTTTAAATTATTCTATGTATACGCTTTTAGATATATTAACCAACCAAGGGTTAGTTAACAGTGCAATCTTTGAGTTCTGGCCATCCTTCAATTGCTACATGTTCCTTCATATATAAGGCATTGATTTGTCAGTTTGAAGCAAAATCCTTATACGTTGTGCATGATATAGGATAGGTTTTTTCAGATTTAGTTCTAGTGGCATGTCAATCTGCAGCTAATGTAGGGACTCAATTTTGTATGGCTAGCCATACTGTGGACTATTGCTAAGATTGTTGCAGACATTTGTCTTCATAGTTATATTGCAACAAACATTTCTTACTTGGGTAAGTTCAAGCATGGGAATTATTTAAACTTTCTAGAAGAATAAAGACACTTTACACATGATATAATACATTGTGTATTGATTGCTGTAAGAAAATTTAACTAAAGAAAGTTTTGTCCTCAAAATGGAGAGGATAGTCGTGATGATACCTCGACCTTAAATCAATCTAGGAGAATACCCGCACTCCTGCCAATAGATCGAACAGATCGTCTATTCTAGGCAAGGATACTTATTTTTTATCGTCACCTGATTCAATTCTCGGAGGTCTATACATAATCTCATGCTCCCGTCCTTCTTCTTCACACATAATACTGGAGCTCCCCAAGGTGATACACTTAGTCTAATGAATTTCTTTTTGAGCAAATCATCCAATTGAACCTTTAATTCTGCCAACTCTGTCGGAGCCATTCGATATGGTGCTTTAGACTTAGGTATGGTACCAGGCACCAAATCAATTGTAAATTCAACTTCTCTCTTAGGCGGTAATCCAGGTAGATCTTCAGGAAACACATCTAGATGTTCTCTCATGACCGATATCCTCATAGGATATGTCTTTGATGCATCTTCTAGAGTCATAGTTGTCATCGCCAATGCTGACTTTTCCCATAACTCAAATGTAGGTAAAGTTGTAGGTCTTTGTACTTCAAGTTTATATGCAAATTTATCTCCATCTAAACTAAACTCAACAACTAGATTTTTACAATCAATTATAGCCTGGTGTTTCATCAACCATTCTACTCCTAAGATTACATCAAAGCCAATCATATCTATCACCATAAGATTTGCAAGTAAGAGCCTACCTCCCATCTCTATGTTTACATCTCTACAAATTCTATTCAACAAAGATCCACTCCCTAAAGGAGTATTTGCAGAAAACATCCAGACATCAATTCAATATCTACTCCACATATAGACGTAAACACCTCATATATACATGAAAAGCTAGCGCCCATGTCAAACAACACATATGCATTATGTCTGAGAATAGACAGCGTACCTGCTATGGTGTCAACACTGGAGGTATCTCTATGCTGTAAGGCATAAATCTTGGCATGTGCTCTCTATCCCTAACCTTGAGGTCTACCTATTGGTGCTCCTGAAATTACCTGTCTACCCAGCTCTTTACAATCCATGGCCTTATGCCCCCTTTGTCCACACTTAAAACATAAAATAGGTGGACCTCCCGATCGCTCGATGTAGAATCTTTGACTATGCCCCACTTTTCCACAGTTGAAGCATGCATTATCGGGCCATTTGTAGTCTTTCATATCATAGGGTCCCTGACATTTAAGGCATTTCCCATCAGAACTTAGGACCAAAGATCTTACTTGTCGAGTGAAAGGCCTTTTCCCCCTTATCTTGAGCGATAACTGTAGCAGTTAGCCTCTTACCCCGGTAGACTTCGTTTCTAGTTTAATTCCTTCCCTTGATCTTGTTCAATCCTCACTCAATCATCTTAGCTTTGTTGACTACAATAGAGTAGTTGTTTAAGTCCATCAGATGGACTTGATACTGAATTTCCGGTTCCAATCCCGTAATGAACCTACTTATCTTAGCATCTTCACTTTCCCTCAGTGGCTCGACGAGAAACCTCATCAGCCTATTTAATTTAGCATCATATCCTTCCACGGTCAGCTTGCCTTGTTACAACATTCCTGCAGCATCTTCTGTTTGACACTATCTGGGAAAAACTCCCTATAAAAGGCTTGCTGAAACATGTTCCATGTGATCGTTCCCTACATGTGCCTCTTGGTGCTTAGCTACCAGTTGTTTGCCCTCCCAATCAGTAAGTAGGAGGCATATTCCACTTTCTTGTTTTCAGGGATGTCAAACGCAGTGAAGGTCTTTTCCACCTCTTCTAACCATAATTGAGCCTCCAATGGCTTCCCAGGCTGAGGCTCAAACTTGTAGACCAAGTCTACAAACTTGTTTAGGCTTAACACATCAGCGTATCTTGCTCCATGGCCTCCATTTCCACCATTGCCATTGTTCCTCTATGCCTCTTGTCTCTAGGCCTTAGCATTGGCCTGTACGACCTGCATATTGTTCTTCATATTCTACTATTATTGGGTAACTACTCCTAAAAGGGTATTTACCTCTTGTATCAATTGAGCAGCATCTATGGGCACCTGTAGTTTGATAGGAGGTGCTGGTGGTGGCGGAGGTGGGGGTAAATCCTCCGACACGGGATTTAGAGCTAGTTGGTTTTTTGGTGACTGTTCCTCCTGATCAATCCTGGAGGAACCAGCATCAGAGGCTCTTCTATGTGGTGGCATTCTAACAAGAAAAAGAAATAACATCTATAAGGTTAAGGAAATTCTAACAGATTATAGTACTATACAATGTTATAACTTATGAATAAACGTTCCCCACTAATTTCTACCCTCTCATCAAGACTCACCATCCTAAGGAGTCATAACTGAATCTAGTGATCAAAACCTATGGCTCTGATACCACTTAAGTTGTAACGCCCTAACCTAAAGGCGTTATCAGCCCGTTACGTATCCTTACTAGAATAGACACACTAAGGCTATATATTTCTAAAACCACAAATATGTATTTCAAATATCACCAATCACTTACATAAAGGGTAACTTTTAAAAACTTTTCATATCAAAATAATTGTCCTCATCATCAACTAGCATAACTAAAAATCCAATCTAAAATAAAAATAAGAAATCCTTACATATCAAATGTCTCTAAAAGAAAACTAACTAAATCATCATATGTTTCTTCTTCTCAAATTACTAATAACTAATTTCAATTATCAACAGGATGGTCATAACTGCTATCGCTCTCCCCATCATCGATGAATACGTCATAGCCTGTCAAGTCATAAATAATAGAATCTTCACCTGTACTTGTGGGAAAAATAAGGATTGAGCAAAAAACGCTCAGTACGCCAAACCGAAAACACATGACCATGAACATGCAAATCACAATATCACATACAGTTTATATTCTAATGCAACAAGCACAAATTAATTATCTTTTTCATTAGTCTACAACCAACACAGTTTAGGACTATTGAGCACTAATCCTAAACCCGAAGTAACTCATGACCCCAATGAAACCATTGTATAGATAATAAATACATATATAACTACGTTCTATAATTAAGTTGGTAACGACTCGTAATCTACTGGAATTATCTCCAGGTGTGGCTCCACTCGGGACAATGCGGCACAAGAATCATCAGGTTACCAGCGTTAGTATCATCCTCTACCATGGTTTCTCTCTATCATGAGTTCTATACTAATCATAGCCCTGCACAACCAACACTCAATTCAATTATAGTTGAATATAAACTAGTCAAATTTAACAGCTAATCCTACAGGCACAAACATATAAGCATAGTAAGGTCGTATCTGGATTTGCTTTCAATCCAAATCTCTCGAACAGTTACTATTAACAGAGTAGAAACCCTAATCTCACAATACTCTTGTTTAACAATATATATATTGCAATCAATTTAAATTGTAACAACAACTTTCAAACCCTAACCCTAATTCCATGAATCTAATTGAAGGTCAACACACTTGTTATCCTGTTTGCACTTCACAGAAACCCTTTTCACAAATTCTCCAAGGTTCTTAACGAATCTCCACAAATTCCCTTCACACACATACACACACATATATATATACATTTCTTTATGAGCAATTCAACTATGGAAGTTCATAATTTTAAATCCACAGATGAAGAACGAATTCATACTTACTTAGATCTCGCAGATCCTATTTGCAATGAAAACCTTAATTCGTTCAATCAATTCTCTTGTCATCAATAATATACTATTGCTATAATCGCTTTCTTATAATCTATCAATCATAAATATCACAAGACTAGGATACAAATCTTACCTTTACTTTGATTTGAAACCAAAATCCTCCAAATTTGATTTAGTTTTTCGCTCCTAGATCTCCTTCAAACATATATAAAACTAAGATTAGACTAATCTAACTAAAGAAAAGAACTAAAAAGATCAAGATTAGACTCACATACCTTGAGTTTGCTTGAGAAAGAATTATGAAAAATCGTGGGGTCTAGGGTCTATTTATAGAAGGGGTTGGCTTTGGAAAAACGCAACCCTAGCTTAGGAAAAACGCCACTGTAGGCTGACCAGTACGCCGGCGGCCTACATGATATGCCGACAGCCTTCCCTGATACGCCGACGGCCATCTTGCCAGCGTAAGTTCAATTTTCCTTGCAAAATTTCGAAACTTCAACGCCGAAGCTTAGGGCGTCATCCAATATATTTAGGCCGACGGCTTAAGATTTAAAGCTGGCAGCTTAGATATTGGCCTGAGTCAAATTCATCCAATCATTCGCCCGTGACTTCCTCGTGACCAAATTCATCTGTTCAAGGACAATAATACTCTTTTATATATCACTATATTATAATTCTATCCTTCATTATGAATTATTTATTTGTACCTTACAATTAATCTCAATGCAAGGTAGCAATGCTCCTTTTAAAATTTTAGCTATTTTCATCCCTTTAAAATTATTTCACTTATGATTAGGGTGTTGTCTCCTATCTGATTATAACTTTGATGAAATTTTCCTATTTATACCTCTACTTCAATTACAACTTCTTCTTGAGAAAATTATTAGTATTCAATATAAATGAGTCCATATTTCAATATTTGAGGATATATTATTATTGAACTTTTATGATGTATTTAATGTTAATTACTTCATGCAATGTAAAATAACCTTAGTGAGTCATAAATTTAGTTGTTTACTTTGAAGCTTAGAATCTTGAATTTTTTTCCTTTGTTTCCTATGGTATATTTATTAGGCCTGCTTAACTTGTCTCTTTTTGTGTTTGTATCTTAATCTATTTTTCTTCTTGATGTTTTATCTTTCATCTCATTTATTTATTTTTGTTCATAAATCGGTTCCTTGTTGTTTGAGGCTTTTACTCGACTTATCTGTAAAGATTACTACTTTCATTTGTATACAAAATATTGCTTTTGTTTCATTTGGGTTAAAAAATAAATAAATAAAGGACCATTAGAAGTCATGGGGTATGCATAATAGTTACATTTTTGTCAGTTTAATAGAATTGACGATTTGTATCTTGAATGCCATAGATGCAAGAAGTTGAAGCACACTAACCTTCTTCATCTTATCTAATTATGCTTCCATAGCTCATGTATCTATTTGTCTTTGATACAGGAATATATCTAATAGCTAGAAGAGGCAAAGAAATATGACCATATATTATTGGGTACAAAACAGAAATTATTCTTTTGTCATCCACTTAGGGATGTGGGATGTTATAAAATTGTTAAGGTTTGGTGCATATCTAATGGACAATGTTCATATTGGTGCATTTCTTTGAATTAGTCTAGGAAATTGGTTCTTCCTTTCGCATAGTGTCGGTGTCTATCCCCAAATATGTATAATATGCAACTTTGGGAAACTTCTAGTCATGTTGCAAATTATAAAGAGAATATGTTGGTTTTTGAGACAAGATTCTCTCTGCAAGTTTTTTATCTTCTTTTTATTTATTTTTTTTTTTCTTACTTGATCGATCAATCTTTCTATTTCTAATCATTGAACTTCAACTATAAAGAATTTTCACTTTCAAAAGTTGACAACTTCACCTGTGTCATATATCCTATACATCATACTAGATAGTCAATTAACTTATAGACTCAAATATCTATATATGTATGTATGTATTTTTTTCTTTCATGAAACCAATAACAAAAGCTTTGTAAAGGGGTTTTATAGAACAAGGGCCACAAATTCTTGGACAATTAGTGGAGGAAAGCAAATGAAATTCAAAGAGTTGTAGATTATACCAAAGATGTGTTCTTAACACAAGTAGAAAAAAGAGTAACAGAATGAAGACGTGATCATTCATAACAATATAACATTGATTAAAACTGGACTCTTTGTGAGCCACTTATAGTACTTCATTGTTTGGTATAATAATCTAAGCATTAACTTGTGGCTCAACCATGGCAGGTCTTTATGAATAAATAATAATCCATAGCAGTTTTTATTTTACTCAGAGACCCTTCATCTTCATGTGTACACTTTTTGAGGAGCTTCAATTGTAAAGAACTTAGAAATTCTATGTATATAAGGCTAATTTACAAAAAATTGTTGTGACCACCTGGTACAGTACAATGAAAATAGAATATATTTTTGTTCCAAAAACTAATTTATTGGAATTTCCCTTTTTAGCCCCCTTAATTTAATCAATTTCGCTAGAACCTATTGCGTTTTTTTTACAATTTTGGAAACAAGATGTTTAATTATTTAGCTTACATATAGAAAATATCATATCATATCAAGTTTATGATAATAGAAGATAATAGCTCATGATCCCATTAATTACATTTCTTTTCCTATTTTCTTGAATCAAATTCGCTATTCAATGGTGTTTACAACTTGCTCAACTAATTAATGTGTATATCAGCTTGTCTTAAGTTTTCCCCCAGTTAGTTGTCAAGAGTCTTTCTCATAATCTCATTCATGTTTTTGTTTTTTTTTCTTTTCAATCTTTCAATAATTATATCTATATATTGTGTGACAGTAAATCCAAATAAAAGAGATCCTTCTCCAAGTGCACGAGATCCTTTGCCATATCCATTAGATGGTGATGATAGTGACAATAGTGAGGAAGAAAATTATACTTAGTTTTTTTTTTTTTTCCTCAACCAATTGACATGAATGGGGTCAAATGTGGTGAAGTGTATACACATGCTTATTTTGATATAATTTGGAGCTTGCTTATGTTTCTTTTGAGAATACTAAACAATATTGTGATCAAACACGTGTATATTACTAACTGTGCATACAATGTAGAATAAAAGGTATATATTGACAAATGAAACCAATTTAAACATTAATGTTTATCCTTTCTCAATAAGAACAACCACTGTAAACATCGCTAATCTAATTTAACAGCCACGTTTAAAAATCACTATCTTAATTGAATATCTACGTGTAGGCATTACCAATGTGTTTGAATAGCCATGTTTAAATTGCGGAAATAGGAGATTTGTCACATTTATAAATTGCTACTTTAGTCCAATGATCATATACAAAGGTTGTTCAACTTGTGCAAGGCCATGACTAAACATCGTTAATTTAGTAACTTCTTATGTGTACACGCCGCTAATAAAAATATTTACTCATGTGTAAATATCGCTGATAAAAAATTTCACTCCCTATATATTTGTGGGATAATGATTAATTATATTTAATGCACATAAGTATACCAATACGTAATAGTAGGCATGTTTAAACGTACCCAATAAAGTTTATTTGGCACCTAAATTTATATTGGTAACGTTTTTGTTTTTAATGTTACCTATCTAATCTGCGACAGACCTTTTACGACGTCCATAGGCGTAAAAAAAAAAAAAAACATGACAAAAATCTTTGGTGACATTTAATTAACGTGTAACCATGTTAATTAGACATGGTTAAAGGCTCATTTTGTTGCATAACATTTAATAGGATAAGCTCTAAGCCATTAACAGTATTGTCATAGGATGAAACCCTAAAGGAATATGAGGATTTTTTTTTCCTTTTAAGAGTAATTTGGTTATGATATTGGTTGATTTTTACTATGATTTTTCTATAAATTGTAGAGATTTTGATTTTATTTTATGAATGGAGCAACTATCATTCAAAACATTTGGTTGATGTTATTTAAGAGAACATGCAATTTTTTTTCTCCTCACAACACTTTTACGCCATGAACAAGATGGATGATTTTATGTTTCATTTTAACTTTTGATTTGGCTAATTGCTACTGGTTCATTGCAAAAATAATAAAGATGGATCTTGGGAAAAAAATAATAATGAAGTCTTACATTTGCACACTATTATTACCATGTTTCTAAAGTGGGTTATAATTGTTATATTGTTTTATATTTGGTCTTTTATTCCTTTTCCTTGTAATGTATATTTTCTAACTGGATCATAGAGTTCTATTTGCAACGTCTACTGTAAGTCCCGAAAAATTTCAGTAAATAATTTCAAGATGAACTTCGAAAATAAACCCTAAAAATCACTCCAAATTAAAACCGAATTTCAACTAGTCCAAAAACACGAGCGAATCCAGAAATTTCCGAATCTTGAGAAAAATTAGAATCCTTAAAAAAAAAAAGAACTCATCATACTTCAATTCCAAAACCACTATATACGACAAATTCCATGCGTAACCCGACTTATAAAATCGAGTAATACACAACCCAAAATCAAATTATTAAAAAGTAAATAACGATTAACTTTCGAAAATATAACTCAATTCAAGAATTTCGAAAACATTAAGAGATATTAAATACTTACAAAAACTAAAATTTAAAATAAATTTTCGAATTAAATATGTTGTATAAACATAAAATATCAGTTTCCAAATTGGCAAAAATCTAAACCAGAAAATCACCCGGAAACCCTAAGTGGTATACAATAGTTTAAGTCCGGCAATCTAGCACCCTTAACCCTAGAGGCCGAGATGTAGTTTAATATGTAGAATAGCTCATAGTAATATAAATTTGCTTAAAAATATCATATTGGTAAATTTTTGACTTATTTCGAACCCGTTCGGATACAGACTTCGAAAAGCGTGTCGGGCTCAAGATATCAAAAATATACTATTAGTACCGTTAGACTCGTAATTTCATAAGATTTTCAAATATATCAGTTATATAATTTTTCGGGTTATAAAAGTTACAGTTATAACTTTTTTATCGTATTTTCATTACTACCAGTAATTAATTAGCCTTTTGCACTATTCACTTTTATTTCATTACATAATTTTATTATTCTTATAAATTCTTATATTTTTAGATAAATATTTTATATATTATAGAAAATTTTGTTTTTCTAAAATTTAGTTAGTTCGGGCTTTTACTGGATCAGATTCTGTTTAAGACCCGATACTAAAAATAAAATAAATTAATTTAATAATTGTAAAATAATTTAAAAATATTTTTATTTTCATAAAATAATTTTTTAGAATTTTTCGAGTTATAAAAATATCATTTATAGCCCATATTCGTATTTTGATCATACCGGTAACATATTTGTTAAAATACCAAAATAATTCAAATAATTATTTAATTTTAATTATGAAAAATCTGCTACAAATATTTGGAATAAATTTTCTAATTTTATTTTATTTTATTAAGAAAGTACTTTTACAACTCATACCTTCAAGTACACTTTACACATATCACTTCCTTTTCACTTCAATCTTTCTACACATTATCCCATACTTCATGACAGATTTTTCTCCTTCTTTATGGCTGCCATTGTCCTTTATTTACTCCATTTTGACTAAATTAATTATATTCTACACCTTCTTAATGAAGCTACATTATACATTTATTACACAATTCAAATTCAAGTCAAATTTCAACAAATTCACTCTCTCTCCTCTCCATCTTTCACGTGCAGCTCCTCCAAATATTGGCTGCCCTTGTTTTATTTTTTTTCTCTTTTATTCAATTAAAACACTCATTTTCTCTCTCTCCTTCATTTACTCATTCTTTCCTTTTTCATTCTTTAGTTTCTCTCTCTTTTTCCTCTCTTTCTTTCTTCATTTCCTCTTGTTCTTCATGAAAACAAGCTGCCCCCACTTCTAAAAATGGCTTCCACACTTCATTCTTGAAAATTTTTAAGCAAATCTTCTTCTCAAAGCCTCCATAGGTGATATAGGTAAAGTGTAATGAAGGTTTCATGCATCAAATGACCTTCCATAAGCTTAAAAGCTTAGGATGATGATGCCAAAAAGGAAACTCTCCTCTTCTCCATTATTATTATCTTGTTTAATAATTATTTTCTTGTTTAAAGTCATTATATTTTGTAGATCTAACTTTTTGTAGTTTTGATTTTTGTTTATGCCATAGATCTTGTTATTTGAGTTGTTATTTTTGTTATTTCTTATGATTTATACATAGTTCCATCATTCACATAACTATTATAGTGATTCATGCATTTATAACTAGATCTAGTTGTTTTAGGTTCATACATGTATTAGACTTTTGTTTTATGTTCATGGATAACTTGTAATAGCATGATGATAGTAGGAATGTTTTAGAAAACTCAAGATCTATTTTCTTTTCAACAAAAATCATTTTTGAAAATTCGGATGAAAAATGAACCATATTTAGAAAAGTTATTTTTCAACTTCAAAATGTGTATTTTTCATTTAAAATGAAGGGCTTAGGGTATAGATAACATAAATGAAAGATTTTGATGAGCAAAGTTTAGATCTATGAGTTTAAAGTTTATTATCATGGGTTTCATTTAGATGTATATTCATATTATGTGTAGATCTTAGATTTGAACTTGAACAAAAATTTTGAAATTCGTATTTTGGCAAGACCCCTACTTAAAAACCACTTTCCAAGTGTCAAAATGTAATTTTTACTTAAGATAATGAAGGCTTAATATATGTATATCATCAAGACTTCTTTTTACAAGAATCAAAAGTGATTTTCAAAAGTTATTTTCAAAATAAAAATCATATTTTTGGATTTTGGTCATGACAAATTTTAAAAACATGTTTTCCAACTCAAAAATGAAGTTTTTATTTAAGAAATGAAAGGCTCTTAAGATAGATATGTAAGGAATGGATTTTCATAAGCTTAGATAGATTTTATCAAAATATGACCAAAAAAAATTTTGTAAATTCGGATCTCAACCAAGACCAATTTTAAAACCCATTTATCAACTCAAAACTCATGTTTTATGTGAAAAATGAAGGTATAGGTAATAGGTATCATTAAGTAGTGATTTTTAAAGGTTAAATGAGTTTTGATGAGATTAATGTATAAAACAAGAAATAGAATCAAGATGGAAATTTTGAGTTAGTAGTCAATTTGTGAAATTCGTAATTTTGAATGAAGGCCATAAGAACACCTATTATCCAAGCTCAAAATGAAAGTTTTATGTAATGAATGGAGTCCTTAAGTAATAGGTACCATAAGTCTTAAATTTTAATGCATTAAACAAGTTTTTCCCAAAGGAATCATTCAAAAAGTGGATTTTCTAAAATTCGGATTTTTGAGTAAATCATATTGAAAACATATTTGCAAAGTGTAAAATGAAAATTTTTGTGTAAGAATGAAGTCCTTAGTAGTTATATATATTGAGCCTTAAATTTTCTAAGTATCAAATGATTTTTACTTAAAGGAATCACTCAAAAACTAATTTTTAAAATTCGGATTTTGGAATCAACCCCACTTGAAAACATGTTTACAAAGTGCAAAATGGAAATTTTTATGTAGAAATGAAGGTCATAAGTAATGATATAATGAAGACTCAATTTTAACAAAAATAATTATATTTTCTTAAGTAATAAATCCAAACAAATGGAAATGATCAAAGTTAGAAAACTAGATTTTCATAAGTAGTTGTTATTATGGTCTTGCAAAAAAAAAAATTATAAAATTTCCTTTTAGCAAAAATCATCAAGATCATGCATACATTAAGCTCATCTCATGTCATTCATGTTAGGAATCATTCATATTGCATGTATACTTGATTATAATAGAAACATTACAAACATTTACAAACTATTTTTTGGTTGAACTTGTTACTGCCCTAATCTGATCCAACTTTTCGAAGCTTCAAAGTTTTCAAAACTTAAATATAATATTAGAAATAGATAGTTCTTTCGAAGTAGATAGAAATCGATGTATAATTTGCGAGATTCCGAGTTAAAATGACCAAGTTATGGCCGTTTTAAGTTGGAATTCCCCTTAGGACGAGAATTACGAATTTGATAGTTCGTATGAAATCATTTGGATTAGTTTGAGTTGAAATACTTATTAGAGTATTTCTTCCTTTTTAGGTGATCCGAAATCGACGATTCTCTACCACCGGATTACTATTACTAAAAGACCAGTGATCCAATGGCTGAGTGAGTTTTCTCCTTATTTTGTTACCTTGATTCTGCTTGTAGTTAGTTGCATTAGAATTATAGGAACAAGATAAAAATCGATATGAATGGGGATGGGATATATGATGAGGCTATGATGAATGTATGCCAAAGAATACTAAAGCATATCGAAACCACGATTTGATTGGATAACTGCACTGTTCACATTATTTCCGTTATATGTATGATATTGGTTGGTCACTCTAAAGAATGTATGAATATTTTGACCTAAGCAAAAATTAAATTGGTCATGCATCGCATCGGACATATTGCATTTGGTAGCATGCTACTCCTACGCAGGTCGATCGGTATGGTCCGAGACTCGTTGGGATGACGAAGCCGGTATCAGAGCTCATTCAGGGGTCCTAAGGCGCATGTGGATGCATTCCTTGGATGAGCCTAGCCAAGTCGAGTGCTATGAGCCGAGGGCTTGGGGACTAGATGCGGTCGTGTAGGCTTCAATACCATTCCTAACCCAAGATACAGAGGGCGTAAATCCGTTCTGTGTGTGGGTTCCGGATACCCATGCATAATTGCTTGCTCACGTGTTTGTTCATGCATAGCATATGATTGATTATAACTTGCTTGTTATGGTGCGGAATTAAGGGAATTCTCACTAAGCTAGTGTAGCTTATACCCCAATAGATGTTTGAATGAACAGGTCATCTCAAGAATGCTAAGTGGCGATCGAGATGGTTGGAGCTGAGAATGACTTTGGGATTCCGGTAAGAAATGAGAATGCTTGAAGTTATTGGATAGATTTTATGATTGCCTTGTAATAGTTTATGTAGGGAAGTCTGTGGGTGAATATAATTGATGTTTAATGATTTGTATTTTGAAGTATAGTGATTTGTATATGAAGTATAGTAAATTGTATTTCCTTTACATTGTTACTCAAGTGTACCAATATACAATGTATCTCTCCAATGTGTCTCCTCTATGTGTTAGACGCCTTGTACATAATATGGAAGCCTTTGCATGACTGAGGCGGTCATTCCTAGGCTTTAATATTGTGTACAGCGAACTGCCACGTTTAGGATACCCTTCGGGGTGTGACATCCACTATATATCAAATATGATCACACAGTACAAATACAAATTTTTTGAAAATTAACATGGCATAAATTTTATGCTATAACCATTGGGATGTATAGGGATGCAAGAAAATTAAATGTATTTATAAGTCAAAATATTCTCAAATGTGATAAACTATCCATGTCTCAGTTTGTGATAATGTGTGTGTTTTGTTGTTCATTTATCATTTGTACCTTTATTTTTTATTTTTCCATCTTTTGTAGGTAAATGATTTTATATTTATGCAACATAATTATAAGATAAAACGAAGACAATATTTTCTTTTTTATAGATCTTTCTCTTTATCTCTAAATATTCCTTACTTTTTCTTTTTTACTTAATGCATATCTTCTTCTTCTTCTTCTTCTTCTCTTCCCTTAAAATATTTAATCCGTTTGTAAAATAGATAGACATTTTTCATTTCCTTCTAATTAATGTTTTCAAACTTTGTAGCTTTTAAATCATTTTGTTTTTTTCTTTCTTTTTAATTTTGTTATGAAATATATAAATACGCTTACTTTACTTTAGTAACATCTCTAATATGTTATTGGGACTTGGTGTTATGAATGATGATCATCACCATCACTAATTCCTAATAAGCACTTGTTATCATGAAAATGTATTTATTCTATTCTATAATATGCCCCTGCCTATAAAAGTGATCAAAATGAAACAATCAACTAGATTTTGTAGTCTTGCACTTTTGTGACGTGTATTTTTCTAATATTATTTTGGATGTGTTAAGTTGTAGAAGGCAAAATAAATTCTAGTGTTTTTTTTTTATAGTTAAACTAACTATATTATCAACTTAAGTGCGAAGATAAATGTTAATAGTAAATAAAAAAATGAATTTAATCTCCTGTTATTATCCAAAATTGAATATATTGAAATTGATTCTCTTCTTAATTATGAAAATTGAACTTTTTATATAATATTTTTGCTTCTAATTATAAATTATAATTTTAAAATCTATTTCATGAATTAATTCTTTGAATTGTCTATATATTTATGTATACGTATTGTGGTTAAATATGTTATATATAAATATAAGGTAAATTACACAAGAAGTCTCAGTATTTGGGATTAAGTTCATTTAAGATCCCAACATTTGAAGAAGTAGATTAATTTAAGTCATCAAGGACATGTGTTAATAGGAAAAGAGGGTTCTGAGTTTTGATCAAATATTCTCTCCTATTGACTCATGTCCTTAGGGACCCAAATTAACCCACTTCTTCAAACGTTGGGACCTTAAATAAACTCTTCCCCAGTCGTTGGGATATCGTTTTTACCACTTAAAACATTAGGATCTTAAATGAACTTATCCCCAAACGTTGGGACCTTTTGTGTAATTCATCCTATAAATATATTGAAAACTACTTGAAAAAAAGTAATTTTGTTGGTATCCTAATTTTACTCAGCCAAATTAGTATTTGTAGATTATATATATCCTTTTTAGATCATGCTCATTAGAATTATAGCTATTTTATGAATATTCCATTTTGCTAAATCTTGATTTAATCATCTTACTTGTTATACTTGTTTTAAGCATATCAATGAATGTTAGATTTGTCTGCATTATCTATATCATGTCTCTTATAAAAAATAAATAAATAACAGAAAAGTTTCAACCATTTGTTGATGATGTATATTGTATTTATTCACACACGTGCTGTAAAGACCCGACCCACTTAACTCGACTATTAAGTGTGCCAAATCTCCCGACCACGCATAATACCCAAATATTAGGAACAATATTCAAACATTATACGTAAGGTCGTCTTAAAAAGAGATATTTGTAATGCTGTCTGTTTAAAATAGATATAACATTCATATGCTTTGAATTATAAACATTACCACTACATAAGTAGTGGGTCATTAACTATATACAAGTCCTACATCATATATTTATACGTTACAACTTCGCAAGGATCATATAAACATAAAAATCTTACTTACAACCTAACTGTATTACAAACACAATTCAACTCAAACATACATTCCAAGGCTTAACAAGTAAGCCTAAACACTTCAAAAAAAATTACATCAAAAGGAATCCTGAGCATATACTAGGTCTCTCTCTCCTAGTCATCCATAAAATCCTCCCAGTCAGTTCCATAGCCCATATCGTCATAAGGCTCATCATCAAAGTCACCTGCAAGCTAGAAGCATGAGCCAAAGGCCTAGTACACAATAGTGCAAACAAATACATATGCAATGCTTACTTAACTAAATGCAATGCAATAAATCACCACAACTTCATTATCTTAGAGTTAAGTGAATAGGACAACACTGGAGTATTCAAACTCCGATTCAAGCTTAGGAATTTTGGGGGTCTTAAGTAACAGCAGCTGCTCAGGGGTTGACATAGATAGACCGGATATCTATATCTCCTATATCTAACCAATAAAGAATATAATAGCATCATTTGGGGTTCACACTCCTTTATATACTCCACTTATCCCAGTCTATAACATCAATTAGTTCAATGGTCACATACCCGTGAACTAAACATATTATTTCCTTACGAGCCTAAGTAGAGGATATACTGATACAGTTAACCCTATTAACTACCCACTTAGCCAATAAAACAAATCACCATTGCATCATGGTAACCATTGCATTATGGATCTGAGTCATTGTATCATGAAAAAGGATTGGGTTAAGTGCCTAAACTACCATGCCATTGCATCATGACAAGGTTGTCGCTCTCCAGTTCCGGATTCAACGACGTAAAGCACAACCAATTTCAATATCTCTTATTAATCTTCGATTAAAATCAATTTGGTATATGTCTATCCTAAGCAACAATCAATCAAAGTATTATGTACCTGATTGGATTTGGGAATTGACGGGAATCTCCAACTGGGTATCTATCTCTTTTCCACATAAATCAACTATATCACATTACTATCCTAAGTCAATCTTATATTCACTATATTAGAACTTAGGAAAATTATTGAACCTTAAGTAAAAACAATCCAAAGTCATCACATAACAGATATACAACATCATACAAGGTAAATCTTTGATTAAAAAGTCTTATATCATGTATTGGAAGATGTTGGAAGAAGTTAAAAAAACTTGAAATTTACAAGTCCACGCCACCCATTAATGCTGGCAATGCAAACCTTAACATCGGCGGTGTAGGACCAAAGGCGGCATTAAGAAGTATGCATTCTGTACAAACTTGAAGTCTTTACGCTGATAATGTTAACGTTAACACCGGTGGCATTTAAGAAAATTTTGAAAGGTCAGAAATCAGGTTCTAATGCCAGCAAATTTTGTCTTCAATGTCGACGGCGTTTGAGAAAATTTCCAAAAGATCAGAACTAAAAGCTTTAACACCGGCATGTATGCTGGCGGTGTACAAGGAAGCGTACCCTGCAATTCTCATTGTTGATTTCTCTGTTTTCTAAACTCAAAAATTTTTACATTTTACCTTTTCCAACTCATTCCAAACCACATGAAAGCCTACTACAACCCATTTATAACATGTTAAGCATTCTAAAGTTTTCTAACCACTCTACAACATCTCAACAAGAATTTAGCACATTAACTACTTGTATTATACTACACATGCATATATCATGGATTAAAAGGAAAATAAGACATTCAAACATCAAATAAACTTACCTTAATGTACATATAAGACTTGGGGAAGATTTTTGGTATGTTGAGTCCAAGAAAACTTGATTTGGGTCTTGAAATTTTGGCTTTGAAGGAATTACGAATTTCCTCTCCTTTTGTTCTGTTTTGGATTGTCTAATGATGCAAATTAGGATTAATGTTTATCTTAATAATGTTGACTTTTGGGAGGGCAGATTTGGGAAGGCTTGGGCCTTATTTGGGTTAGATTTGGGCTTAAGTTTGAGCTTGTATTGGGCCAAAAATCTGCTAAGCTTAAAGACTATAAACTTAGCTCAAAATACACTTAATTAATCAAACATTAGTTACTTCAACAACTACTTGCATTAACATAATAATTAATAAGATAACTAAACTATCATGCTCAATATATTACTCTAGCTTATTATCTATGCACATACATTAAATCACATTGACATTACAAATATACTTAATTCACTCAAACACATACACACATGCAACAATTAATCTACATATATTCGTTATAATTTTACTTTGGGTCATTTCACGTGCTCTTACACTTATACATGTGTAGTGCTTAGAGCTATAGTTTGTTCTAATATATATACTGTTATGTCTATTTTAATTAAGTAATAGAAAAGTACTTCTTTCAAAACAAACTTTTGGCACCAAGATTTTGCTTTATTCTTTCTTCTTGAAGATCAACAACCTTTAGTGCAATTCTTGCATAACTAGATAAGTTTCTCAATCTCTTCATTTTACCTTTCCCTTTCTCCAACAAAACATACCTTACACTACCTCTTGAAATCCCTCCAACAATTTTAATTGATATAAATATGGAACCTCAGTAATCCGATACCTCTTGCAAACTCACTCATATGCTACCTCCAAATTCTAATGATGATCATCAATAATTCCATGATAGAATATCATATATTGTGTCGACCATTATGGGTAGAGTCGCGGTGGTATTCCTTATTGTCATTATATTCGAAGTGACAAGCTTTGGAGGAAACAAAAAGCACTATTTGGTAATCCTGGTTTGTGAAGTTAGCTACATAATATTATGCATCCCTATAATGAGTATGATGTTCTTTGCACAAAGTGATATGGTAAAGAGTAAGCATTAGATGGTTGCATTTAAATTTCTTTCCTACACCATTATTGTTATTTAAGAGGTCATGGTTTTACTAAGATTGAAGCTAGGAGTCCTAAAGGATACCCAGACGAGACTTATTGACCATGTATATTGTATTTATTCACAGATGTGCACTTACACTTATGTAGCACTTAAAGCTAGTGTTTGTTCTAATGTATATTCTATTGTATCATGTTTTAATTGAGTGATAGAAAAGTACTTCTATTATAACAAACTTTTGGCTCAAGGATTTTGCTTCTTCTTTCTTCTTAAAGATCAACAATCTTAAGTGTAGTTCTTACACAACTAAATAGGTTTCTTAATCTCTTCATTTCACCTTTCCCTTTCTCCAACAAAACATACCTTACAAACCTCTTGAAACCCCTCCAACAGGCTTGGTTAATCTAAATATGGAACCCCAGCAATCTAATACTTCTCACAAATGCACTCAAGCACTATCTCCAAATTCTAATGATGATCATGTAATACTCTTCTAATATAAGATGGTGGAACTCTAATCATCGAGATGCCTTTTAGTGTAATGACTTCAAATCTGTCAAAACTACAAAGTTAAGTATGTTCTAAGCAAAGCAATCTCGAGATGGATGACCTCATGGGAAGTACTGGCACCAAAGGACAAACTATGGATAATATCTCGATGGACGGTTCCGAGGTGATACAGTGGTATCAGATAGAGCTGGGCATAAGGGTCGTGACCCACGGCCTACCCATTTACCTGCTTTAAAAAACGGGCTATGGCCTTTTTTTTTTTTTTTTTTGCCTGTTTAAAAGCGGCTAAAATAGCCCAACCCGTTTAACTGGTGGGCCAAAGTGAGCTAGCCAGTGACTGGGCGGCTGGCCTGCGGCCAAATCGAAAAGAAAAAAAAAGCAAGAGAGAAAGAAAGAAAGGAATATATTATATATAATTGAAATGAAATGAAGCTCATATATCAAAGTAGGATTATGCATATTAAACTTACTAGTTTGACGTGAATTCCTAGCTGTGACCATGAAATCATCTCATGCAACTCCTCCATTATCCCATAGCCTCCTTTAATTTCATCTATAGCAAAACCTAAAGATAAGGCAATATATTATATATATATATATATTTTTTTTTTTTTTTTTTTTTTTTTTTGCCATCAGCAATATATTATATATAATTGATCATAAAATATCTATAAAGTATTGAACAATCAAAATAAACCATATTATTTGTACTAGAAAATAGCTAGATTACTCACGTATTTTAATCATTACCAACTAATTTAACACCTTCAAATTTTACAAATTGAAATATATTTACTTGGCAGTGCGATGAATGCATTGGCTCGATGAGTCATTTCCGTCTTCCTTTCACCCATATCTGATACAACCATTGCATGTCCCTGAATGACCTGATATCTAATCATAACAATTATCAATCTGAATATACGAGGATTTAAGTCATATAATTCATTCTTTTCATTCAACTAAGATGGCAGCATTATATTCATGTTTATGGCTGAACCTCTACGGAGACGAGAGCATTCGTAATCATCCTGCCTGAAAAACGTACATAAGGTAAGATGAAATTTACCGATTTTAATTGGTTATTTTCTAAAGTTCGGACATATGATATTGAATTAAATAAAAATTTTGTTTTTATATATAAATAATTAAAATAGAAATAAAATTAATTATTGATATATATAAAAAAAACCCTAAAATAGTTAAATATTCCAATTTTCACACAAATAAACATAAAAATTAAAATAAAAAAATAATTTTTTATAGCTTGCTTTGGCCCATTTAGCTCGTGGGCCGAGCCTGGGCCAAGAAATTCTAGCCCGTTTAAAAGCGGGTCAAATAAGCCTGGCCCGTTTGCCCACCTTTAGTATCAAAGCAGTTTACCAACTAGAAATAAAGAGTGTGTCCTCACTACTTGGTGTAGTTCTAAACTTGTGTAACGAAACTGATGAGGACGTCAGTTCTCTAAGTGGAGGGAAGTATGTAATACCCTTCAAATGAAAAATGGTGGAACTCTAATCATCGATGTGCTTTTTGGTGTAATGGCTTGAAATTTGTCTAAACATCAAAGTTAAGCATGCTCTGGGTAGAGCAATCCCAGGATGGGTAATCTCTTAGGAAGTACTGGCACCAAAGGACAAAAGCATACGATATGTGGCCAAAACGCACAATATCCTGGTAGGTGGAGTTTCGAGGTGTTACAGATCATCAGTAATTCCACTATAGAATGTTGTTTATCATGTCAACTATTAAGGGTATAGCCATGATGGTATTCCTTATTGTCATTATATTTGGATTGACGAACTTTAGAGGAAATAAGAAGCACAATCTGGCATTTCTGCTTGTGGAATTAGATACATAATATTATGCATTGTGTGATGAATGTGCTGCTCTTTGTAAATAGTGATATGGGAAAAAGTAAATGCTTGATGGTTACATTTCTTTCATGTACCATTATTGTTGTTTGGGCAATTGTGGCTCTATTAGGATTGAAGCTAGGAGTGCTAAGGGACTCCCAAGTGGGATTTACCAACTGTATATATTGTATTTATTCACACATGTGCACTTACACTTGTACACATGTAGCACTTAGAGTTATTGTGTGTTCTAATATATATATATATATATATAATATAAAATATATAATTGTATCATGTTTTAATTGATTAATAGAAATTACTGCTTTCATAACAAACTTTTGGCACTAAGATTTTTTATTATTCTTAAAGATCGACAACATTACGTGCAATTTTTATACAACTAAATAAGTTTCTCAATTTCTTCATTTCACCTTTCCCTTTCTCCAACAAAACATGCCTTACGCTACCTCTTGAAGCCTCTCAAACAATCTTGATTGATTTAAACTTGGAACCGTAGCATTCTGATACTTCTCGCCAATGCACTCAGATGCTATCTCCAAATTCTAATGATGATCATCCTTAATTCCACATCAGAACGTTATATATGGTGTCGACTAATGATGATCGTAATCACGTAATAAAATCTACACTAATAAACTATCCTCTGATTACTTTTTAGGCAAGTATACCTATCAATTTATAGTACAACAATTTAAGTACAGGTATCGTTCCCATGAGGATCTTGAAGTTCTGGTTGTCATGCCCTAAAAGGTACCCTAAACGTGGCAATCCGCCACATATAATATTAACACTTAAGAATGACTACTTTAGTCATGCAAAAGTCCCGATATTATGTGTAAGGCATCTAACACAGCAATAGGAAACACCGGTGCGATATATGCTTTAAGTAGTAATATAAAACATACAAGAATTAATGAGCATATATCAACTAGATTAATCATAATAAGGTCTTTATATAAACTTAGGGGCATTCCCCGATAATTCTCCAATATCCAAAATATAGTCTAAATCTTACATATAATAACAATTATAACTACAAAGATTTTAAAGAAAATCTATTCTAAGATCTTCAAAAAGATTTCCCTCAAAAGCTTTCCAAAAGTGTAAGCTTACCTCGATAATTGGAGGGCTCGGGTAAAAGAGATATTGATCCTACTTTAATAAAAATCTATTGGGGTGTAAGCTCAACTAGCTTAGTGAGAATATTCCCGAATTAGCATACTCGTATCAACATATTAAATATAGTTATTAAATAAACATATCAAATGCATCATACAAGTGAGCAAGCAATACATATGATTGCGGAAATCATATGTTTGAATGAATTTACACCCTCCATTTGGGGTTAGGTATTTTCGACTCTTTAAAACCCTTCTTTATTATCCAACCTATAGTTCTTTCCAGCTCCTATTCGCCCATCCTAAAATAGTTTTTTCCAGCTCCCATTTGACCATCTTGGCAGTCTTACCGTTCATGCGATTACCTCATTACTATACTCTCGTCCCACCGAGCCATAGTAGCTATATGCAATGTGACTCACTTCATGATATGCATGAATCAATTAATATAATTCTTGACATGCGATTAAGGTATTTTTTTATGGTGATCACAGAATTTGTTGACACTCCATCGTGATAATAGAACACGAATTTAATTAACATCAATTCATGCCTCGATATACTTAGTATTCTTTCTACCAACATTATCATGTATATTCCGTTTTTATCTTTTCCTACTTCTAGTGCTTTTAACTATAAGCACAAACAAGTACGAAAAAATAGGAGATAAACTCACTTGGCCATCTTTACCAAAAATTCTTCACTCATAATAGTCCTCCTGATATGGATCATCCAACTTCTCTTTATTAAATGAAAGCAATACCCAGAATGAGTATTTTATAGAAGTTCTACTCAAACTTTCTAATTTTATTTCACTATTTTCATCAAATTTGATGAATATAAATTTCAACTCAAAATGGCCATAACTTGCTCATTTTAACTCGGAATTTCGCATATAAGATGACGTTTTCTACTTCTCAAAAATATCCATCTATTTCTAAGGTTATTTTTGACATTAAAATCCGTTTGGATTCTAAAATGGGTTGGTACATATTTTGCATGAAAATCCTAGCCCTTAAATTGTAGCTTTTCAAAATCTTACTTCATTTAAAAAGTTCATAACAACACATAGATATTTATATAATTTGAAAAATCCTTTGATATAAATATATACTCATATGATATGCATGATTCTAGTGATGTTGTCTTAACAATAATTTTTCATAAAACAATTTACTTTTAGAAGTTGGAAAATGAAGTTCATAAAATCTTTCTTTAAGTTGTTGGGAGAAAAATAAAAAATTTGGGTTTATTGCTAATGAATGTTTATTCTTATAAAACCATCATTTTTATATTTTCTTAACTTTAAAAGAATAGATTTAGTTCCGAAAGACTTGGTTCTTTAAATTATCTAATAATTTCTTAAGTGAATGTTGAACTAGTAATTTAATCTTGACTTAAAAAAACGCACTTTGTTCTTAATATTTTTCAAGATGTTGATATAAATCTTATAAATAAGTTTTTAAGAAAATATTACATAGCAAGAATTATCAACATTAAAAACTTATAACAAACCTATTTTAATAGTTTGAAAAGATTATAGTTGAACCATTTTCCTAAGTTGCATACATTTTATTTTCTAAGTGGATGTTAAACTAGTGAGTTGATCTTAAACTTGTCTTAAAAAAATTGTTTGATTCTTGATATTTTTCAATATGTGGGTGTGAATCCTATAACAAGTTCTTAAGAAAAATTTGTATAACAAAGAATTGTCAACCTTAAGATTTAATAATTTATTTTAGTATTTTGAAAATAGAGTTAGAGAACCACATAATTAATTTTGAAAAATCTTTGCATAATAACAACACTTAGAATTTTATGATTAATTTATTTGGGTTTTTTAAAAGGATATTGTTTGATGATCCTAAGTTTTAATGAAAATTTTTCCTAGGTGTTAAAAATCATGTTTTTAGAGAATTTAGTTCTTATTCTTAATTGAGAGAAAATAACTCCTTTTGTTTCTTTGGAAATTTTATCAAGACAACACCATTATGTTTATGCATGAATATGAACTTGTGATTATGTAAAAAGAATAATGTACATTAAAATAAAGGTCATAGATAATTAAATTAACATATAAGTAAAATCAAGTATTGGGAAGTCTTAGCTTGCATCAAGATTTCCTAAAACTTAGAATGGACTAATTCAAAAAAGAAAAGTAAGAAAATAACTAGAAAAACATGAAAGTCTTAGATTTATATTAAGGCTCTCCGGATTTAGATTATGGACAAGTCCTAAGAAAGAAAAATTAAATGTTTTGACTTGATAAAGATAAGTCTAAGACTAGAATGACTAGTCTTAATAAAATTACATAAAATAAATAAATAAATAAATTACAAGAAATATAAGAGCATGAGTAAATAAAAGTTATATTAGTGAGTTATAGACTCTAAGAAATATATATATATAATACACATAAATATATTTAATAATATATAAAAGTTAGATTAAAAGCAAGAATAGTATAACAATACAATAATAAAATTTTGCATGAACAAGAAGAAAATATAAACATATTGTTACTTTCTTAACTCTCATAGGTTTTAAAAACATACATTATGGTCATGTTAAATTACACAAACATAAATAAAAATTGTAGGAATTTTTACCTAAGATTAATGGTAGATGGAAGAATAAATGGTGTATTGGTTATTGTAAGAAAATGGTTGTTGTATGGAGGAGAAAAGAAGAGAGTGTTGGGAGAAAACTTTAGATAGAGAAGTTGTAGAGAAATTTTGATAGAGTTTTTCTAAGTTAAATGAAAATGTATGAAAGAAGTTGAGGGAGAGGGGATATTTATAGATAAATATGAAGGGAATTTTGATGTAATAAAATAAATTGAAAAAGAAATAGATAGAAAGAGAAAGTGGGATAGGGGGCGTCGGTTTTGAAGAAGAAAAGGTGGAGAAATTAATTAAATTTGTATTTTTGTAATGAAAAATAATAATGTGTAAGATATAATATGAATGAAGTTTTATAAAAAAAGTAAATTGTAAGAAATGAGTATAGTAGGGTGTAAGAGTAAGTAATAAGAAAAAGTAGAAATAGATGAATAGTAATGAATAATAGAAATTATACAATGGATAGTAGACTAGACAAATAAGTTATCGGTAGTAAAAAAAAATACACGTAAACAAGCTATATCTGATATTTTTAGTTATCAAAAAATTATGAAACTGATATTTTGAAATCCTTGTATAATTACGAGTCTAACGGTATGATCAGAATATTTTTACTATTTTGAGCACTGGGACACATTTTTCAAGAATTGATCCCGTTCGGGTCCAAAACGAATGATTTTTAAGCAAATCTAATCTTTTTAGGCTTCCTCATATCATTCCGAACTATAAAACCACCATTAGCTCATTTCTATTGTCCTTAAGTTTCCAATGCAGGATTACCGGAGTTGAAACTACTAGTTTGCTTTAATCATAGTTGACTTTTGAAATTCCTATTTGACTAATGTTAGGGTTTATTCCAACTTTACCCTAGAAATTGAGGGGTTTACAATCTACCCTCCTTGAAGAAAGTTTTATCCTCAAAACTTGGCTCATGTACTCAACTCGTAATACAGACTCAAGTTCTTCAAAGGCTCCACTACTCCTTCAATGGAATTTACCTTGAAGTTCACATGATTCTCGACTTTAAACTCAAGAACTTGTCACTTCTGATCTGTCTAACTTCTTCTATCGGTCCTAGGCTCTTCCATTCTTTCGGCTTAGAGCAATAATTACTACATTCATTCTTGTAGACGATAGTTTATCCTAAGATCACCGTCCTTTATGAGCTCTAACCATTTCTTCTATCTCGTGTTCAGCTCCTTTAGCATTAACAAGTGCTGAAGGCTCTAGTGACCGATATAATTTCCTTATCCTCAATTGTTTAGATAATATTTCCACTTAAGGACAAAGTAAACTTTACCAAGACTAGCTCTAAATCATGTGTCGAATAATTCTATTCTTGCAGCATCAATTGTCAAGAAGCATAAGCAATCACTTTTTCCATTTTACATTAACACACAACCGAGACCATTTCTCGATGCATCTCTATGAACTGTATAGAGCCTTTTTTTATTTGGCAACATTACAACTGATGCGAAAACAAGTCGTCACTTTAGTTCTTGGAAACTTTGATCTCTTTTGTCTATCCATACAACTTCTCATTTACTTCTGGTTTAACCAAGTCAAAAGCTTGGCTATCTTCAAAAAGTCCTTTACAACTTCCTATAATAACCATCTTGACCCAGAAAATCATCTTGGGTAGTTTTCATACTACCGCTCCTTTTATCTTTTTTAGGATTCTCTGGTGTGCTTTTATTCTAAACAACATGACCTAAAAAGGAAATTTGGTTTAACCAAAGATCACACTTGGCATATAACTTATGTCCTCTTAACATTTGTAACGCCATTTGTGGATGCTCTCTATGTTGTCTATGCATCGTTGAATAGGTAAGGATGTCATTGATGAAGACTATCACACTTTTGTCTAATAATGGATTGTACACTCAATTTCTTAAGTCCATAAAGGTGATAGGTGCATTCGTCATTCCATAAGGCATTATCAGAACTTGTAATGCTTGTAGTGTATCTAGAAAGTGGTCCTTAGTGCATTTTTAGGCTTGATCCTTTACTGGTGATATCCAGAACGCAAATCAATGCGTGAATTACACTTGCTTTTTGGAGTTGATCAATGAGATCATTGATCCATGGCAATGGATGCTTGTCCCAGATAGCAATTTTGAGTTTGTAGTATTCTATACATACTCTCATGGTTCCATCTTTTTCCTTACATAGAGCGTTGGGGCTCCTCAAGGTGAATCATTTAACCTAATAAATCCTTGGTCCAACAATTCTCGTAGCTACTTCTTCAGTTCCTTCAACTCAACTAATACCGTATAAGATGGAGCTTTTGATATAAACTCAGTATTACTTACGAAGTTAATCTCAAAATCAATCTCCTACTTTGGCGACAATGTCCTCTAGAAAAACATCGGGAAACTTGTTGACGATGGGGATGTCTAAAACGGGTTTCTCCTTCTCATCCTTTGTACTACTAATATAACTTTCAATTCCATCATCAACTTCTTTTGTCAACTCAAACGAATTTAGCTCCTATCTCCTAGAACTCTCAAATTTACCAACAAATGTCTCTTTCCTTTCATTTTGTTTCGGAAGCTCTACTATCTTACTTCAGCTGTCAACAGTAGCCTTAATAGAGAACAATCAGCTCATTCTAATGACTATTTCCTATATTCTTATTTCCAACTTATAAGGTCTATCGTGGAGGGACATGCTTGAATCTCTAGGGAATAATCTTTTCAAAACCTCTCCCGTCATGATGACACCATCCATAGGGGTCTTTGTTTTAAAGCTAGAGGTTATCGTAACTATGGTTAACTCGATTTTCTTTATCAAACTATCGATGATGGATAACTCTTATGTAAAAAGGGTTTAGTTAACTATTCACATACACATTTTATGTTCGATACGTATGGTCTCTTATTTCCTTTTTTCGTAAGGTTTCACTTAGACATCTAATCATTGTTTTATTATATCCTTATACTTATACGGAAACAAAAAAATTACTAAATTAAGGTTTTCAAGTTAACCTATGATTGAGTTGTAGCTGTAATCATCCTCATCCTCAAGGGCCACTAATTCCCCCACCTTCATCATCTATCTCCTCACGTGTGCATCGGCCCTCTAAATTGTAATCACTCGTGGACCTCTCTAATTTCTTTCTTCAGCAATCTTATGGATGAAGCACGCGATATTATGTCTTGTCATGTAACTCTCTGATCTTCACATAATGAACATGATGTCTTCCTTCATCCATGTATCCTCTTTGACATAAAAACATGAGATAAGCACGTGATATGTAATTGCACATGTTCTTTTCTTTTTCCAAAACTTCTTCATTTTCTTCTAAATCTTGATCAAACTTGATTAATTCTTCCCTTTAGCTTATATATCCTTTTTAATAGCCTAAAATAAAAAATTAACCAAATTAAATATTAAATCCTCACCAATAGTCATCAAAACCTAACAATTGTATCATAATTCCCCATCTCAAATAAAGACTAAATTACAATCACCATTGATTGTTATGGGTATAGCCATGATGGTATTCCTTGCTATCATTATATTTGGAATGAAAAGCTTTAGAGGAAATGGGAAGCACAATCTAGCAATATTGAATGGTGGAGTTAGTTGCATAATATTATGCATCGCTGTGATGAGTATGGTGTTATCTATGGAAAATGATATGATAAAGAGTAAAGACTAGATGGTTGCATTTAAATTTCTTCCCTACACCATTATTGTTGTTTAAGCAGTCAAGGTTCTACTAGGATTAAAGCTAGAATTACTAAGGGATGCTTGAGTAAGACTTATTGACTGTTTATATTGTATTTATTCACATATGCGCACTTATACTTGTACACATGTAGCACTTAGAGCTATTATTTATTCTAATATATATATATATATAATATATATATTGTTGTATCTTGTTTTAATTAACAGAAAAAGTACTTCTTTCACGCTAAATTTGTTGCTCTAAGATTTTGATTTCTTTTTTCTTCTTAAAAATTGATAAGTTTCTCAATCTCTTTATTATTGTTATTTGAGCGAACAGTGATACAATAAAAAGCAAAGGCAGGATAGTTGTATTGAAACTTTTTCCTTCACCATTATTGTTGTTTGGGTGGCTGTAGTTCTATTGGGATTGAAGCTAAGAGTGCCAAGGGATGCTTAGGAAGGATTTTGGCCATGTTTTGAAGTTACATCTACAGTGATTATTATTAGCATAGCCTTTGTCACAATTGTGCAATTATTAAACGTATTTTTATGAAGATAAGTAAAAATAGTGATTGATGGTTTTTCCAATCGTAGTTTCAAAAAAAATTTATAAAAACCCATCTCCAATTCTAACTATTAAGCCATAGGCAACATACCTATCGTAGGTGTAGTGTGGTGTTCAAAATTGGGTCGTCCACAGGGATAAATCAACTACTAGTAATAACTCTATTCCTATTATCTAACTGCTTAAAAGAGTGATCATCTTCTAAAGTAATATCTAAAGAAAACTATAGATCTGTTGAAATCAAGCATGCAAAGAGCACTAGCAACAAATAACAAGGTTTAATTGAGGAGAGCAAAGCAACCTATCTCATTATAGCACTATTTTGTCATGTGAATCCTTGGAATCCAACAGTTATCATAACTGAGTTCTGACTCTGTGGAGTACCACAATCAAGCTAATAATTCTCTCCAATCTATCAACTTATCTAACCCTAGGTTCATTAATTAGGATCTCTCCTCAATCAATAGCAACATAGGATCGCATGAATAACATAAAATCATCAACAAATCAATCATCAACAAAAGGTTCTTGCTATCTGATCTCTAAGATTACAATAAAACCTCATCGATTGTATAGGTCTAACATAAAAGCACTTTCTCAATTAACTTGAGTGATATTAGACATAAATGCATACTCTGGATATATGAATCTAAGAAATAATAATAGAACATGCAATTGAACATAAGAACATCAATTAGATTTCATTAAAAGCCAAATCTTCATCACATGATGATAAGATAGAATTCGAATAAAACCTAGATCTAGGATTCACTCCTCCATGATATTTATAGGGAAACAAAAATTCTAAAAGAAAAGGTGGAATTCATGATTACAACCTGAGAATTGAATCTTGTCTGGCATGGATCTTGAATCTCTTGACTTGTTTGCCTTGATGAATGCTCAGAAAAACCTGTCAAAAACCCTTAGAAATTTCATAACTAACCCTTTTTGAATTCTGAACGCTATATTTATTTATGTATATGGCCTTGAAAATCAAAGAAAATAAAATAAAATGAGGGCACTTGACTTGATATGCCGCTCAATATGCCCCATGGTAAGGGGCATGGTACTTTCTGGTCACAAAACTAGGTGAATACTTATGGTGGCATGGCTAGAAGAAGGAGAATAGATCCACTAGAGATACCATCTAGATCGATTACATGGACTCGAGCTAAGAGATTCAAGGATACACTCAATAGATTACTTCAAGAAGTTTAAGAGGAGGAGATCCATTTGCACACCACAAAAAATGAGATCAAACTAATCAATATCCTCAAAGTTAGTTCAAGAATGGACCAAGATGATGAATAGGACAAACAAGCTCAAAGCCAGCTCAATGCTGCCAGCTCAATGTTCAATTCCACCAGCCTTTAATATATAAGCTGCTGTCCTTGCAACAGCGTTGGAAATATACAGTATCAAATTCTTTAAAGCCATCTCCCAATGCTACTGGCCTATATTATTTATGACGCTATCTTATGAGTTATACTGCTTGTTCACTACTGGCGTATGTTGTGTCCAGAACGTGTTTTTCTTGTTTTGTTTTAAAGGTCGTCTGTGTTAATTTTATGGCCATCGACTTATGTGATTTCGACAACAACAATTATTTTATGAATTTTAGGTTTCCCTTAGTCATTATATAAAGACCTATTTTCTTTGTAATTCAACATATAACTTTAAATACAAAAATTGAGACATTTTTCTTTGGTTCTTGAGTGAACTTTTCTTAAACTTATCGTATCTATTCCGTGGCATTCAATTACGACTTATCAATAGAATTTTGCCCTTCGATTGTGGCGTATACAACTTATACCAAGGTTCTTGCTTCCTTATAAGCAAAGGGTCGAGGTCTCCATACGAACAAAAATGATCTTGGGATTGAATTCTAAACATATTGATATAGGGTTTCATCACAGGTTGAGGTAGTTCGTATCAAATACGCTCCTTGATACGAGGCATGGCAAGGGGCGTGGTAGCTCCTGTTTCTAAGTTTAGTTGATATGCTCGCCAATATGGGGCATGGTAAGGGGCGTATGCCCTTCTGATCTTCAAAACTTGAGCCACCACCCTTGCTGATATGCTTGAAATTTCAGATACTGAGATGATTGGTGAATTGCAATGGATTTCATTTTTATAATTTGGATGCAATTGAAAATAAAGGATGTGATCAGTGTTATTGATGAATATGACACACCAAAAATAACTTGAACTACACTCTCTCTTCTTGATATGATGCACAAAAAAGATTGAATGGTTTGTTCGCCACAATCCTATTAAAAATTGATAAGAACGGAAAGAATCTCACCACAATCACTAAGATTGATAAGAGAAAGGTTTGAGAGAATTCTCAAACTATCAATTTCAATATATCAAATGATGTCTCTCATTCAATAACAAAGTTCTATATATATATATATATATATATATATCCTAACATAAAGGAAACCAAAAAGACACAAAAGAAACCAAAAGACACAAAAGAAAATTAAACAGGTGGATAATAAAAGCTAGCAGCCTAAATGAGTAGGTTGACGGCCTAGGATATTAAAGCTGGCGACCTTGCAAGAGGTTCTTAAAAACTCGATTTTGGACATGTTGAAGGCCGGCGGCTTATCTCCCTACGCTGGCAGCTTATACATAAAGGTCAGCAGCGTTCCTTACCGACGTATAGGTTCCTCACTTCCTTCATCTACTGTTTCAACTACATATTTCTTCTTTTCTTGATTAGGAACAATTTGATGCTCATCACTTGCTACAGGGCGTATGGATCCTGGATCATGCTCGTCTCTTCTTTTCTTTGTCAATTTCGCTTGATTTGGTCCAAGTTGCTCCATCTTGCCTGAAATTAATAATTTAGTCATTTACTTACCAATTCTATATGATTTTCACTTAAATATCAACTAAAAAAATCCAAATCATCATAGAATTAAGGGTACTATGGGAACTATCAATGATACTCCAAACATCAGATAGCAAGTGTCTTATGATACTTTAAACAATGAATAGGGCATTGAATGGCCCTTGTCTCAGGCTACTCCGAACATTGAATGCAGCTTTGAAAAACCCTTGTCTTTAGCTACATCGGACATCAAACGGCCATTTCTCGAAATTCCACTCAATTCCAATAAATTAAGGTCTTTGTCTTCCTGCCCTGGTGAGGACAAGATTTTGTGGTCATTAATTTGTTAGTTCAACATATTGTAGTAAAAAGTTCCTATGAGCAGTGTCTTGGTCTTTCAGTCCTTTGTGAGTGCAAAATTTTTGTCTTATTAGTTGAACATATTTTCACTAAAAAGGAGGTTAGGTTTATGTACCTCCACCCACAAATACCCAAACCCAACCCCCTCCCCCGCCACCCCCCCCCTTCTCCGGGAATTTGTGCTTTGAATTTTAGTTAATAACGTTTTGGATTATCTTGGCAATTTTATAAATAAAAAAAATAGAAAAAAATGTAATTGGTGGATTTATGACTTGACTATTAGGCTTATAAAAATAAATTTGGCAATTTTATGGAAATGTATGATCTAATTTTGATGTTGATTTGCCAAATATAATTCTAAAGCTCTTGAATGGTGGTAATACATAGCCACTATCATAAATTGTACTCGCATATTCCTTCTCTCTCTCTCTCTCTATATATATATATTAGTAACAACAATTTAGGCTCTTGAGGGTGGACTATGTGAAATTATATCAATCATAGAAAAAATTGTTGTTGTAATGCACAGAGGATATTTAGCCTTAAATAAGTCACAATAAAAGATATCAGATTTCTTGAAAAAAAAAAACCACTCCATTGAATTACTTGGAAGTGGAGAAAATCATACATACTATTCTTGTTGTTTCACCAACTTAGTGTGAACTAATCAAATCAATAACAGCAGTAGTAGTAGGAGGAGCAGGAGCAGGAGCAGCAGTAGTAGTAGTAGCTACACTAGTAATAGTAATAGTAGTAGAAGTAGATGCACCAATAAGAGTTGCAACAGTAATAAGAGCAGTAAGACTTGCAATAACAGCAAGAGAGTAAGTGTTGTAGCAGCAGCAATAAGAGTGGCAATAGTAGCAGTAAGAGTAGCAATAGTAGTAGCAGTAAGAGTAGCAATAGTAATAGCACTAGCAATAGGATCAGCAGCAGCAGCAGGAGTAGTAGTATAGTACTACTACTACTGTTACTATTACAACTAATCATATAGAAGTAGAAGTCAGGTAATAATAGCTAAGAAATTTAACTAATTAACCAATAATCAATGTTATTTATCAAAAGTAACACCTATGTATGATTTAAAGCTACATAACCTTTCCCTTAAATTTTAAGTTGCAAGTGACAATTAGTAACTATAGATTTTAAAGTTGAAATCATAATCACTAACTTAAGTTACTAGTGATAATTAGTAACTATAAATTATCATAATCATTAAGAGTCAGACATGATATACGTGTTGTATGGTGCATCAGCCTCTGGATTTAGGAACTTGGAGTTTTCTAAACATAGGTTTGTAACTATTTGTTTATTGTGTGGCTTCTATGTTAAAAATTAATCTACCCAATGAAAAGTGAAATCTAAATTTCAAATATACAAAGGAAAAAAAGATTTGGGAGGCTAATGATTTGGAAAAATCCACCAAATGATTATTACAATATAAGTAGCTGTCACCATTATGTTGTTTTGTACCAAAAGAATATTGGAACAAAGCTTAGGTGAGTTATAAAGTGGAATGATACAGGTATGGACGTTTATGAGTGAATTGATATGCTAATGGTTAACCGACATTGCTCTAAGGACAACATGACCAAGGGCGTCGATTTTATATAAAATATTACACACACACACGTATATTTGGCATATGTCGGAGTTATGAGTTACTATAATTTTGAAGTTAGTTGTAAACAAGCCCAAATGGTATCATTTAAACAGTAATTTCAAAAATAATAACCTATAGTAGTTGGATTATAATAGATTTATGCATATAATTTGCATTTACTTGTATATGCGCATAATTTTGCGAAGTTCGGTATTGATGAGCATTAGCTTATCTCTTTTGGGGATTTTTTTTTTCCCCCAAGCATAGGAGAAATTTAAATGCTAAGATGAAGTACTCAAGACTTGGGATTGAACTCAATGTTAGGGCAAAGATAGATTATAAAATGACTTGTTGTAATATATGGTTAATTACATTCGATTAGTTGACAAATTACTTAGAGGTTTTGGTGCAATGAAAATAGAAATTATTAATGTGAATTATTGTAGTATTTGATCAATATTGTACAATATAAGTATTAATTGTTTTAAGCCTTTACATTATTAATGTCTACATCCTTGGTTTCCAGACGTGATAAGTGCTAATACCAAATTTAGATGTAGAACAACAAAATATAAATAAGTTAAGGAATAGAAACTGTGTATGGTTTCGTAGATAAAAGTAGAAGACAAATTTTAAAAAAGGATAAAAAAATTATTTCCTTGGGGACAATTAAATCGACAACTAAAGTAAATGAAATAAAATCATGTCGTTCATGTCCAGGAGCAATATCTGCTAAAATAAGTCAATGTTTGGGTGAAGTTATAGAGGAATTAAATAGGTGTGGACCAAACATAGAGAAAAATGGAAAATGTTATGATTGGAAAAAAAAAAAAAAAAGTAGAAGGAAAATGTTACGATTGCTAATTGCTATACGTGTAATTTTTTTAAAATGGATTAAAATGTAAGTATTTAAAAGTAAAAAAAGAATAAGATAGGTATACAAAGTGCAAAAAGTTGAAAACATGGGATATTATATATTAATGACTAATCCTAATTTTTGATATTTTAACTCAAGATTAATAATAAAAAAGACTAAACAAATAGATCCAACAAGTTAGAATCAATATGGAAGAATGATAAAAAAAAAAAAGGGAAACAACAACAGCTTCGAGTCAAGTTACACAAGCCCACCACAAAACAAAACCAGCTGAAACCACCAAAAACAAAAAAAAAAATTCTTACACGTAGGCTTATATCGTGGTCAATATGTGGTCGTTAATTTCTAGAGATGTGGTCAGATTGATTTTCTTTTGATAAATTATTGCAAATAGACCACGTTCTAGAGCTAGTAGCGAGTAGTGGAGTCATAATAATTAGCGTTTCATGGGGAACATCTTTGCGATAAAACTGGCAAAGATTCAAATTATTTATTGAATATGGTCACTCTCATGGCACAACCTCCAAACAACTAGTCTTCCAAATCATTATGTTTCCTCTAAGCTCCAAATATTATACTCATTGTTAGATGTGAGCCCTTGTATGGATATGCATAAATTAATGTTGTAGTCTCTTATTATATGCTTTGATGCACTTAAAAAAATGGTTTCATAGTATCAATAATTATACTTTTATGATATGAAGCAATGAAAATGATTAGATATTTGTTAGTAACTAATAATAATCTCATAGATTTTATAGTATAATCATTTTGAATGATGGGACTATCATGTGTGGTATTATTATATTACTATTATGTCATTCCCAATAGATATAATATTAACCTAGGAACCAAACATGCTTTCATGATGCATTCCTCAAAATAATAACATTCTTTTGGATGCCCAAAATACCCACTTCTTGACACATGAGCTTAAATGAACTAAATTTCCTATTGCCTTATTATTATTTTTTAAAAAATAAATCAGGTAATTATGAAATAAATCCAAGTAAAAAAAGCATAAAACAGTTTTGGAAATATCGATTTTTAAATAGATATAGATAAGATATAAATAAATATTATCACTAATTTATTTTTATTTCCTCATACATTACTGTTAAAAGATATTATATAAAGCTTTATCCTGTCATTCTTCTTTCACCAGTTTCTTTTTTTTTTTTTTCGCCCTAATATAAAATCGTTTTTACATTCATATGATAGCTAGTTGGCATCAAAGGAAAATAAAATGACTTAAATAATGTGTGAATAACAAGGCTATTAATTTAATATTGCTTCGAAAGAATGGCTGTGATTACAATATACATATCAATAATAGATGGGATAATAACAGCAAGATAACAATTTAATAATTTCAAAAGTTAGGTGTAAAATAATTAAAAGAAATTAAAAAAAAAAAGTGAAAAGTTCATATTAGAAATGTGACTCCTGGAGGAAAGGGAACCTAGATACCAAACAGACAGGATGGCTTTATCTAACCAAACAAGTTGATTAACGTTGTGGAGGGTAGTTATGTCAAAAATATAAGCAAAATTAGTGTATAATTCGTACATCGCACGTGAGTCCAACCAAAGCTTAACATCGATTAACTGAAATACCGATTCACTTCACGATTCGCTAGCTGAGCGGTTAGGCACATGGTGACCAGCTCACCCAGTCACATGGCCAGATATCTCGGTCCAAATATTTTCTCCAAAGTAACCACAACATTAATCTAGTAAAGCTGGCTTATGTTGCCTTTCTAGGCAATTGCTGCACATGCACGTGTAACTCATTCCCATATATGACCACAATCATTATATGTTTAAATTAAACGTGTTATTGTTACTGATTTGATTTAAAATAGATTAAATATCGATCGCTTCAATAGGGTTGGCCATACATAGCTATAATTTCAATATATATACCATACATAGCTATAATTTAAATATATATATATATATTGATCACATTATGCAATTGATCTAACTCTTCTAATATGAGTTATATCAACGAATCAATATGGTAATATGTTGAAATTATAAATGGGCACAACGTAAGTTAAGAGTTATATATAACAATTAATGTAGTAAGGGCATATGTAATTTGTTGAAAATTTAAAAACAAGATTAAACTTATTAATCTATAAAAAGTCACATTATATATGAAATGTCCTATAAAAATCAACACATGAGAAGGGCAATTTCGAGATCAAAGTATAATTGTTTTTCCTTTTAGTTGGAATAGTGTTATTAAAATCGAATCAAAGCTTAATCCAACATGCTAACGATTTAGCATTCAAAGGGTCGAATCAGGTTTAATCCTGGGTGGAACCAGGATCAATAAAAAATAAAAATAGAAGACAATTTAATTATAAAAGATAAATGTATATGTCATCAATCAATTAAATTTATATTTGGATCAAATCCATCAATTAGCTATTAAATTCAGACAAGGTATATATATCTTTAAGAAAGAAGTATGATATAATTATTATATTTTATAAATTTATGATATAGTTTTAATATATATATATATATATATTTAAAATTCTAGTAATATTTTTTTGGATCTAGTTAACCAATCTAGGTCGGCCGCTTCAATTCGCTCTAATTGCTTAGGTCAACTGGGTTAATTTGGGCCAATTGTATGAATTGAGTATTTTAAAACCCAAATGATTGTAAATGAGTCAAATTCAAACCTAATAGCTACTTGAGTAGCTTAATTCAATTGCAATCTCGAACTCAAGCTATCTTTGAGTTGAACTCGGATAGTGTATGAGTAGACTTGGCTTACTTACATCCCTAAAATTTACCATATGTAAACTACAAAAAGAATCCTTTGTCTCTCTTTATCTTACATAAACAAAAGATCTCTCACGAGGTGTAGGTGTAACTCTAAGGAGAAAATTTTCAATTCCTTATTAAATATAAGGTATTTTTTTTTTCCCCTTTTTTCCTTTGTAATGATTATATGGTTCCAACGAAGACTCAACAAATTGAATTGATGAATTAGGGCAAAAACGAAGCAGTTTATGGAAGACAAAATGGCAAATGCAATAAGTATGTTTTTTACTCTAAGTACCAAGAATTTAATAAAGTTTCCAAATAAAAATTATACTTCGGAAGGAATAGTAAGGCTTATGGTATTGAAGTCGCTCATGGAGCTTGTGTTTAGAAATGTTTGGAATTGTATTAGAGATAAATAAAAGCTATAGACCGATTATTTTCTTGTTGACATGAATGGACTTATGGTAATTACAAATTTAAGATTTGGATTGTTTTGGAGTAAAAGTATTCACAGGAGTTTTATTGTAAAATATGAACATTATTTTGGTTGATCAATTGAAGGAGAATTGAGTCAAAGGAGAAATTTCCAATTAAGGTTTATATAGATGCAAAATTCATTGTTGGAGTCAACCAAGGAAGACATATGTGAACCATGCCTCAACCCTAGTTAACTAGGGCTTTATTCATGAAGGGCCAATATTTGATTAACTCATGCTTATGGTTAACAGCTAGCTATTCTCTTTGAGCTAATTAACCTAACCACTCTCTGCAATCTATTGCACTACCTTGTTGTGTGTTTGATCAACTTTTGAAAACCTATGTTAACCATCTTATGCTTTAGAAGCCTAAACAATTTCCTTTGATTTCTGAAAGCTTAAGTAACTTAAAATTCAACCATTAGAGTTAAATAATTTGCAATATTGAACAAAATTTGATTTAATTGTTGTATTTATGTTATTAGGATCTAAGTTACTATTTATCGATTTAAGATTATCAAATGCAACGTAAGTACCTGACCACCTTTTTTTTGTTGTGCTTATTTAGTTTGTAATTAGGTGAGCCTATATCTTTCGAAACATTATTTTTTTTTTCTTATTGAGTGTACATTGATAGCATAAAAATATTGATAGATGTAGATAAAACCGAATTATCTATTAAGGAGTGATGAGATACTTTAGATTTTCAAATGTTAAGGCTTAATTGCATGTCTCACCTAAACGAAGATAATAAATAGTGTTTGATGTTTTAAACATAGGTTGCATGTGATATGTATCCATGGCATTCAAATACATACATTTGGCAATTGTATGTAATGTGTTTGACACATACGATAAAAGTATACTTTCAATTATGATTTTAGACATGGAGGAAAAAGACACAAGTACACTTAAAGGATTTGACACATAGGCTGAGATAGGATAAAAGTATACTTTCAATTATGGTTTTAGACATGAGGGATGAAAAAGACACTAGTACACTTAAAGGATTTGACACATAGGTTGAAATAATTTAGAATTTTATAAATTTGATTTTCCTTGTCATTTTATGTTAATGAAGTATACATTGTGACAATAAGTGGGTTGTTCATAATGATAGCTGGATAAGTAATTTGTTATTCAAATCCATAAATCGTGCACTAATAGCATATTTTAATCTTTGTATACTCATGATAGAGGATACAATGTGTAGTAGACTTTTAACCCCCTTTAATTTTAGGACATGATGGTACAATTATAATTGTTTTCAAATAGTTATGCTAATATTCGTCAAAATAATTTAAAATATAGTTTCTATGCAAATGGAAAAATTTTTCTTTCATTTTTTTTTTTTTTTTTTTTGGCCAGAGAATATGTTATGTCAAATGCTTTTCTGTTTTTCTTCTTCTTTCGGGAAGATTGGCATATGTACTGACACTAATTAATGAGACCAATCCCCTACGCTAGTCGAATTTTGGTCCAACAGGTAAAACAAGAACTTAAATTCTCTTAGAAATTGATAAAACTAATAAAAATAACGATTGGCATTATAATACGCACCGTTGTTATGCAATATTATTCATGGTTTACGTATAATTTTTATGTACAAAGCAGCATCAGTGATAATTTATATCAACCTATGCCCCAAAAACACAATGATTTCCCCAATGATAGGTTCATCATTGGGACAGCTAGAGCTAGGTATAGCCATGCATGTTTCTACCGGATATGCCGGTAACGAAGGTATGAGAAAGGTCAAAGGGTCACAAATGGGAAATTAAATATAATAGAAGGACTTGTTGGCAAATGATCAATATGGGTAATGTGCATTGTGACTGTGTTATTCTTTTTTTTTTAATTTAATTTGATTTTTTTTAGAATTTTGACCATTGACCAGATCCAGCAAAGCAAAGGATACCTTTGACCGAGAGTGCACGAGCGGACGGTGAGAAGTACACGTGTGCTTTGCTGTATGTGTGTTTTAGTTGCATGGGAAATGGTGCAACACGTTGGATCCACGTGAGCGGTAATAATGGGGCAACTCCAAGTGGGAGTCTCTATCCTCGGTAATGCACTTCAAAATGTTCCTCGGTAATATATATTAGTTTTTCTTAGCTATGGAATAAAGAAATTGCACACTTGTTTACGTCCTCTGAAGTCTAACAATGTAATTGAGCATCCCTATTATTTTTTAAATTGTATTAATACAATCTTTCCATTCATGAAATTCAAAACTGTCGCAATTTATGGCCAATTTTTTGCTTTTTTGGCTTGTTTTTGAATTATAAATGGAGTAAAGTTTATTTACATATTTTAGAATGAAATGGATTCAACTAGAGAGGGATAAATTGAAATGGAATGAGTCACGGAATGATAAATTCATTCATTTATTTGGCTACATCATAGAACTGAATGGAATTGATGAATTGGCATAGTATATTTAAAAATATTTTCAATAATAAATATATAAAATAATAAAAACATAATTATAACAACAATCATTTACGAAATGAAGTGAAATTACAATTCTGCTTCTTCTTAAAGTGACTATTGTGATTCTTACTTTTAAATTCATTCAAATATAGGAATGAGTCAATAATTGTAATTCTATTATAGATCCATTCCTTCAAATTCGGTTCACTTGAGAAGTATTTAGTTAAAGAAATCACAAATGCATAATGAATTAATAGTAAATAATATTATATTTTTTTCATAAATGCCAATGTTTAAAAATATCATTAATACAATTATTACCTTCATATAATAATGATAAGAAACATAATAGATATTTCACTTTTACTCTAATAATTACTCGTTTTATCTTTTATAAAAATAAATATTATATTAAACATATATAATCATTACAACTCTATTAATTTTATTCTATTGAAATTCAATTTTTCTTTTTTTCCATTCGGCCAAGTTAATATATATCCTAGTATTGTTTTCAAAATGGGCATTTGCAGTTATTTCATTAAAAAAGAAAACATCTTTTGGTGCTTTTACTCCTTCATAAGATGTGTCATTAATGATGTGCAGTATTCAAAGTTTTTTCAGGGCCTTTCAACATGTGTTACAGGTTTGTTTGTTGGTGAAACCGGATTTATAGTGATCTATTATTGTCTCATTGGTGAAACGGACGCGGAGTTAGCCGTTCGTGTCCACTGACACGTTTTGGCTGGGTCATTAAATACGATGGTACAGGTCGTGGCCTCAGATGCAATTGGCAGTAATTGGGCACGTTAAACTAGGATCGTTGCATCGTATATTAGAACTTCAATTCTTTGTAAAGGAAATTTAACAGAGTTGAGCTAGGAAGCCTAGATATATAGGAGGAAACATACGCACTTTCGGATTTTAGAAAATAATGTTAAATTTGGTAATTAAAATTTTACATCAATATTTAATTTGATATTTAAATTTAAAAAAATAAATTTAATATCTAATCAAGCTTTTTATAATTATTTAACTACCTCACTAACATAAAAAAAATAACATATTATTAAATTTTTACAACATTTATTGAAGCATTTTTATCCATGATTGCTTAGAGAGTTACTTAAAGTGTCATTTCAGCATATGAAATAACTCTCTACTTTAGCATTGATTGCTTTAAGAAAATTACTTATTTACTTTTTCCTTTTAATTTTTGTGGGTTTCATTTTTTATTATCTTAAAACAATATTTATATCTTTTGTAAAGATTAAATAAATGTAAAAGAATTAGTGCAAGGAGGAGTGAGGGTTGTTTTTTTTTTGTAAAAATTAAATAAATGTGAAATGACCAATAAAGAAGGATTGGAAGGTTGCTCAGCAACCCATTCTATTACATGAGCAACTGACACCACATGCTCCTTAGAGTTTTTTTTTTTTTTTTTTTTTTTTACCAATTGAAGGAGAAGGCAACTCCAAAACCAAAACACCTACTGCTAATGTTAAGTAATTGGACCTTCATCCTTCAATTTAAACACACACACATTCACTCAATACAGATGTAGAACTAAAAATTCTGCACAAATAGAATCTCTAGTATGCGTTATGCGCTCTCACATGGTGATTGAGATTTCTTAGAGTTTTCATTGGGATAAAAATACACTTAACGCCATTTAGCAAACGGAGCAAATAGAGTTAGGTGAGATAGAGTTTCTTAGAGTTTGCATAGGGATAAAGATGCTCTTAATGCCATTTAACAAACGGAACAAATAGAGTTAGGTGAGATAGTAAAAGTTACAAAATGTTTAATAAGATTTTAAATTTATTACTTCAAAGTTTATATACTAGATTAAATTTTTGTTTAAAATTTAGATATTGAATTTTACATTTTTCCTAAATAAAATCTGCTTTGATTGAAGGTAAACTACCCATAATGTTTAGAGTTCATTTTTATCATTTATGATTAGGTTATTTATTGACAAATTCTATCTAGATGGGAAGCTCCAACATTCTTAAAATCCAATTAGTTGAAAGTGGCTAGCAACTTAACGCAACCTATGCTGTATTAATTTGTAATTTGATCTAACTGAAAGAACAGCATAATTCCCATAATAGCGTTTTTCCCCTCCCCAAGATTTACCGCGACTTATGATTAATTAATTTAATTGATCTTGTTTGCCTAAACTTTATAATTTGGCTTCACACATGAAGCTGGATATACATAATGAATACAGTATGCGTATCTGTAGTAAGCTAGTCAATTATAAACTAAGCGAAACTGTTCGTCTCAAAAAATCATCAGCCAGCATAAGCACAGTTTTTTGCTCAATCCAAATAATTAATTAGTAGCTCTTACTAACAAAAGGAAAATCCTGGAGAAATTTCATTAAACATGGAAAAAAAATGTGGTAAAAGAAGGGTTTTTATTCAGATGTGGACCTAAATTCTCATTTATTTGTAATTGAATCACTTTGCAAGCCTAAATTGGATTTCCTAACTTAAAGTAGAGTTTTGATAAATTAGCAAATAATCCTAAAATGTTTTAATTAACCTTCCTCTTTCCTATCAATGAAATTATACTCTAATGCTATCATAGTTTGTCTCAAAAAAGATATACTAGGTTCGAATTCTCATTTCTACTTTGATCATAATACTCAAACCTATTTTAGCGTACTATAACATTTCCTAAACTTTGAGCATAGAGTATCTTTTTAAGCTAAGAAAGCAAACATTTTATTGGTTATTTATAATTTCCCCCATGTATAATTTATATGTTTTTTAATTATATGTAGTATAACACATTTATATAGTTATCACATTTGTTGATATATATTCCATCTTTATTTTTTTAAACATTTGTACATAAAACTTATTTAGTATATCATCTAATGGAAACATATAGAATATATAAAACATATAGTAATGGTGGAATGTATGAAATTAGTAGAATTGTAAAATTTGTAGTTTTGTATACTTAAACTCATATCCTACTAAATGGTAAAAGAAAAAAAAATCTAGTAAGAGTTTACACTAAAATAATTTCACATATATTTTAATTAGAAAAACCTTGTAAAATTACAAACTTGTAAAATAGTATGGGTTAACTTGCAAATCAAGATATATACATATACAATGGTATATATTAAGATATAATTATCATATATTTTAGAATTTTTTTATAAAATGTTTTAAATAATAAAGATTGAATATAAATGTATATATCAACATGTGTGGTAATATCATTTTGCAATATACTAGATAAAATTTTTACGAAAGATATAGTATGTAATTAATATATCACTCTAAATATAATATACAAACATGCAATACTTAGGATAAATGTACATATAATTAATAAAATCATATGAAAGCCTATGGAACTATAGGCTTGTAAAAGATACACTAGAATCATGTTTTACCAAGAGTCCATATTTAAATGATTTTGCATCCACTCTAACTAGAAAAAACCTCAAATGAAATTGCAAACTGATAAAATAATACAAGTCAGCATTTGATTCTAACAATCAAGATACATCCATATAAAATGTTATATATAAGGATAAATTATAATAAACTAAAGATCTTTTCTTGAGCAAATATCTAAAACAAGAAAGATATAATATATATATGTATATATCAATGCATGTTGTAATCACGTGTGTGTGTGTATATAAGGTCACAAGTTAAGACTAAGGTGCAATGACTTCATTGCATTAGCTATGCCATCATAAAAGTACTTACTGCTCTAAAACCTACTAAAAACAATCATCATAACATAGAATTTCAATAACTCTTAAAAATAGCCTCATTAATTAAATTTAGTAAGATATTTATAATGAAAATTTATAAATATGGTAAAATTTGCAAGCTAATGGCTTCATATCCTAGCGGGTTCTCTCCTAATCTTTAAAGTGAGAAGTACTAGATTCTATTCCCTCCCTCCCCTAATTGTAATTACTGAAAAAAAAAAATTCATAAGCTAAAATTAAAGTTTCCATAAATTGTCACATTACTGGATTAGTCATGTTTATATCTATTAGGTAAGTTTCATTTACAGTATCCGAATTTTTTGTTTTGTAATATAATCATACCTAAAAAAATTCATACCACATCGGTACTCGAACTTCTTAACATTCCATGTGTGGTACCTTTGGTCGAAATCCGACCATTTTCTTAACCAAAATTTGACATGAAAAGAGAAATTGATTGAAAAATTATTTTTTTATCCAAGTCAAAAAATTTTATTTATTTTTTTTTTTTACTTCCCCTCTCTATTCTTTTTCTCTCTCCTGTTCCCCTCCTCATCCTCTCTTTCTCTCTCTTGCACCACTTCTTCTTCTCTCTCCTTCCTCTCTCCTCCTCCTTCACTCTTAAATAAAAAAAAAAAAAAAAAGAAGCTAAATTCCCATATACTCATTAATAACAAAGAGAATACCACCAAATAAGGTGATTTTAAAAATCTACAAAATAACGTACCAAAATGGTTAAATAATATCTACACAATATGTCATAAAAATTAGAGAATTCAATCAAGCTACCAAAGTCTAGGTTGCGCTCGCATATACAAACTAAATTTCTCAAGAATTTAATAAAGAAAACGAATGCCATATGAGCAATGAAGTTTCAGTCCGAAGGTCATGTGTTATGGGTCAATTGATTCGAAGCTTTGATCTAAGGGGTAGTCATGAACAGTGGTGGCACGTGAAACAGAAGCTCGATGGTTTGTGCATGTTTATTATGATTGGATAGGATTGAAATGAAGAGCAATGTGAATGAGTTAAAAATGATAGGTTATTTGTAGTTGGAAGCAGTTGGTATGGGAAATTGAACTTTTCCAAAGAATTTGTTGTCAATGGCATCTCATTGGAAGTGAGAAAAAATGAGTCCCTGGGGATTTAGGTTTTTTTTTTTTTTTTTAATTTAGGGCTTAGGAAGAGGAGGAAGAAGAAGTGATGCAGTCGTATAGGAGAGGGAGAGGAGGAAGTAAAAATGAAATATAAATAAAAATAATGCCAAATATGATAGAAAATAATTTTTTAATCAATTTTTGCTTTCCACGTAAGATTTTGGCTAGAAAAATGGTTGGATTCTAGCAAAAGTTACCATGTGTAGAACAATTAAAAGTTTGGGTACCATCATGGTTTAAATTTTTTCTAGATATTATTTTATTACAAACCAAAAGGTTTAGGTATTGTGAACGAAGTTTACCCATATCTACCAAAGAAAAAATGATAATAATTCTTGTCAATCAAATAACTAGTGCAACATACACAACCAATACACAAATCATATACCATGTAATCAAATAGATCATTCTCATCATCCCAACCATAATAATAATAATAATAATAATAATAATAATAATAATGTGAGGACAAAGCCTGATATAGACTACTCCATGCTACCTTACATTATACCACTCCACAAGTAACTTAAGTAACCGATACAATAATCAATCAAAAAACACTAGTTAAATAAACATTAATTTAGTCTCTGTAAAAGCCCATGTGAATCCATAGCCTAAGAAACATTTTTGAAAATGTAAATCCATCTGTACCACAAAAAAGAAAAATAAAAACTATTCTATAGAATTATGAAACATCATATGCAAGATTAGAAAACAAGAAATAACAAATAGTCTCGATAGTATGAACCACCTACTTAAGAATCAAGTTTGAAATGTGAACACAAAATGCACTTAAGAAACAATTGTGAAAATGTGGACTTTGTATATTGAGGGAATCTTGAAATATTAGTTTGAACGTATGGTGCTATATCAAATAGATGGTTTTGAAAGTGTGGTGTAGACTCTAAGAAGTAATCTATGATAGTTTTACAAATATAGGCTATAAAGTGCTAAATCTGGATTTTAAAGCTCAATAATGGCTTGGGTTTAATTCTTTAGGTTGAGTGATAAGGCCTAGAGAGTTAAGTCCATAAAATTGGGATGACTAAGGGAGATTTGACATTATGAGCTTGCAGTAAGGACCATAGAATCGAACTGTCCTTTCGTTCTCAACCTTTTCATGAAGCTCATACGGTAAAAAAGGCCTTCCATGGGTTAAAGAGCCCAGGTACAAATCCATCATTAGACACTCTTGTCATTTGATGGTCAATACAATCTAACTAATGCATCAAGAGTCAAACTGTATAAATACCTAAAGCTCTTCCTTATTTAATGGATTGAGAAATTATTTGAAATGTTATCGTGCTAGCAAAATACCCTCCCAAGAGATTAAATAGAGCTTAGAGCAAATAATATATAGCCTTTCCTTTTAAAACAGTGGAGTTGATGCTATATAGCTCTCTTTAGTGTATTTGAGCTCCCTGAGACTGCTTACTCCTCCTCTTTATCTTCGACTCCTAGCCATTCACTATGTGTGCTTCCTTGTCACTCCTTTGAGTCCACATGTAGCATGAGATGCATACTGCATGCACATGACCACTATAATAAGATGGAAGCTATGTTTCTGAAGAGGAAACCGATTCCTCCTTTCGAAATTTTGGTAATAGAAAAGATAAACATAGAGGACTTTATATATGAAGAGGGGTCAAGATTATATTATTTATTTACCTTTGGTTTCAAATGGTTTTTAGGGATTTCATGTATTACATTAGGTATAATTTTTAAGAAAGGAATAGTATGTATGTAATTTATTATCACAAATATAATATATTGTACAATACATATGTTAAGGTCGCAAAATGTCAATTTTTGTATCTAAACTTTGTATAAAATTCAATTTGGTATTTAAACTTTGAAATGGTCCATTTAATGTCTAATCAAACTTTTCGAGGCTATTTTTACCACCTCAGTAACACTGCTTGCTTTGTTTTCTGATGTGAAAGAAGTAACTTATCTATTTTAAACGATGTTAGAAGAAGTAGTAATAGTTCAATGATATACTATCTCTTTCAAGTTAAGAAATAGAGTAAATGGTGTGATGGATGTAGTAAAAGTAAAGGCAAAAAGTTTGATTGAATATTAAATTTATTTCATCAAAGCTTGTGTATCAAATTAAATTTGTGAGTAAAGTTTAGGTACCAAATTTCACATTTTCCTATATTAAGGTTGTCAAAACTCATAATCTTACCTAGTATTAAAACATATAGAAATGGTAAAATAATCTAAAAGTGTACAGAATGCATACTTATAAAATTATATACCTAAGCTTTTAATCTATGAGAGTTTACACCGAACAGTATGCATCCACTTTAACTTGCAACTTTAAGAACCAGAACATATACATATGCACATTATATATAATGATAAAATTATAATATACTAAAAAATTGTACAAATGATTTAAATAATAAAGATAGGATTTGTATATATATATATCAACATGTGTAGTAATATATATTCATATGTAATATATTATATATTATTTCTATAAAGGAAATAGTACGGATTTATTATATTACCCTAAATGTAATGTATTGTCTAGTACAAAGATTGTTGAACTCATAATTCTATCTAAGATTGAAACCATAAATAATTAGTAGAATAGTACAAACATATATAGATTATTAATCTTGTAGAATTACATACCTAAATGATTTTTCATTCAGTTTCTTTAGGGAAATCTAGTAAAAAGGTAAACTCGTAAGTTACTTTAAGTTAAACTTGCAACTTCAATAGCCACAACAAATTACATATACATTATATATGTGTTATGATTATACAATAGTAAGTACCTTTTTTCTAGATTTTTAAATTATAAAGATGGAATATATATCAACATATGTATATATGTAATATACAATATATAATTTCTATAATAGTAATATCACTATAAGAAAACTAGATTTTAAGATAAAATTTATATCTCTAAACTATAAATTTCTATCACAAAAATATCATCGTTAATTTTATATATAGAGATATAAACTATTTTACTAATTTTGCATTGCAAAATTTTGTCTTTAAAAGTTAATTTTATTGTAGTATATTATGTATGCAATGCATCATTTTAAATATAACATGTTATATAATGTATTATATGTAAATATATAGAATTATAAATTTATAGAATGGTACACCTTAATTGACATTCTACGAATAGTTTACACCTAAATAGATTTTGCATCCACTCAATTAGGTAAAGCTCGATAATATCGTGAACCTATATATACAAAAAAAAAAAAAAAAAAAAAAGTAAACTTACATTTTTTTTTTACCACTATGACATATAATTTACATAGTATATATTATGATAAAATTATAATATGGCAAGTATTATAGAATGTGTAATATGCATGTGCGTGTGTCTTCATATTAAATATAAAGTATCCATTTGACCTCCCATGGTCAACTTTCCGTTGAATTGACTAGCATTAAACAAACTAAATATCCCTTTACAAGTCCCTTTATGCCCACATTGGATTTTTAATAAAAATAAACCATAGGGAAACTGAATGAGACTTACGAAAGTGATTTTACAATGTACCACATTGATGTTCCGTTATCAAGGAGTCTTTTAGAGTTAAAGTTTAGTGGACATCAGGAACATGATTATTATTGTTTGTTATACGATTGATCTGTTTGTTGATATACATGCACACAATTATGATTTATAGAAACCTTTAGAATCAGTATAGACCCACAACTTCAAGAACTAGCAATCTTGGAACTTGCCCCTGCACCTTCAAAAATAATTTCGTGCACCCCATATTATACTTTTAAATGGTTCTCTTAAATTATGCACCACATTTTTAAATATGATTCTTCTAAGATTTCATAAGTATAGATTCACAATTAAAAACCGATTCCTAAGTGCATCATGGGCTCACACTTTTAGACTCGGTTTTCTTTAATACATTTGGAGTATACAACTTCTCTTATTGGTATACCTTTCAAAACCAAGTTGTCTAGGGCATTAAGGTTTTACAATTTCAAACATAAACTTCTAGGGTTTGCCTCTATATGGCGTGTGATTATGCTATTACTTGATGCTACATCTAATGTAACAAGTGAACTATTGTTTGTATGGAGATGGCCTAAGCAAATGTTTGTGATGTCATCTTGTTTCAATTTATGGATCTTAGCTAACAACATTAAGAATTACTTTAATTCTTTGAGTATTTTATGGAAAAGAGTTCAATGATACTTATATTTTTAAATTAAGAGATTTTGGAAATTTCTATGAACTTAGTGATTGCTAGTAGATTTTTTTTTATAGGTGCAAGGCCAATAAGGTCTAGAACAAACAAAATTATCTAATTACATCATTATCAACAATTAAGCCTATGTTATCTGGAAAATCCTGGAATATCTTTAGCTCCCAGTCTGATTTATGATCCTTAGCAAGCTTATCAACGCACAAATTATAGTCCCTAAAAATATAGTTAACTTGAACCCATCCGGGCAAGCAGTCTCCTTATTCTAGTAATAAGAGGACAAGAAATTCTTCTAACTGATAGAAGATTGGTGACCTCTCAAGAATCTGTCTCAATAATCAATTTCGTAAATCCTTTATTCCATGCTAACTCTAGACCATATATAATAGCCTAGCATTATGGAAAAAGGGTACATCTACCCAAATGAACTTGATAACCAGCAAGGAAATTGCCACAATTGTCATGCCACAAACGTCTTACTCCTGCATACCCAGAATCGCGACATACTGCTCCATCACAATTGAGCTAATCCATTCTTCCTCAGGGGCAGCCTACTTAGCACTCCTTTTTAGTCTTTTACTAAGCTTGGATTTACTCAAAACTCCATTATTCCTAATAATCTCATCCACATAACTCCATATTGATCTTATGATCTACACAGCCAATCGTAGACCCCTTGAAGACAAATTGGTTTCTCTAATTCCAAAGACTCCAACAAGTAACTCCAAACAAGATCCTCCAATAATAATTAGAGTGGGAGATATTTTGCCCCATCTAATAGTTAACATCATCTAGAAAGAAATTCCCTATTTGAAAGCTCATTAGAAGTTGTTACTAGATGCATTTCCATTAGATAATCCCATAGAACATGTAGTACTTTCTTTAGTATGGTTACATCTAATAAAATCTATTATGAGGCATGATGTTGCTTCAAAAGCATAGTAGATTCGTATGAAGCTTTCCATGTTGAGCCAGCCACAAAAAAGATCTTATACGCTCTGGTCCCTCCCACTTCCATATTTTCTTCCAAACCACTTTAGAGTAGGAATTGATATCTTGAGAAGGCAACTTATAAGCATCTTTAACCGAGAAGGATCCCATTTAACTAAACGTCCAAGAGGGGGTATCCTTATTGCCATATTCGACAAGGGTAAGAATGGCTCTAATAAAGCCACAAATAGCTACAAGTAGGACTTGAGACAAAGCAACAAAATCCCAAGAACGTAAGGCCGTAACAAATTTACTAACTTTCTTATTACTATCAAGCTCTAAGAGGTAGGAAGAGAAATCAGCTAAAGCCTCAATGCCCCAACCCACCTGTTTCCCAAAAACGGATTGTACAATCATTTCCAAGATTCTAAGTGATTCCTCACTAAAACAGGTGCCAAATATGGCTCATACCTCTCCATTCTCCATGATTAATAGAATTGTTCGAACAATACTTCCACCTAACAACATTGACCCATAGCTTATCTTTCTGGTAACAAACTCCCAACAGAGTTTCATAAGGAAAGCATAATTATTGTATTCTGTCTTCCTCAAACTAAAGCTCCCGCCATCTTTTTTCTGAAATAGAGTGTCCCGTTAATAAGATGAAGCTTCCTCTTATTTGAAGAAGAACCCATACAATATTCCTAATTAATTTATTGATCTCTTCATAAAAGCTTTGTTGTTTGCATTTAGAATACTGGAATTGACTGGATAAAAGCTTTAGCCAGGGTAACCGACCTGATAATGATAGGTTATGAGCTTTCCAAGCAAAAAGCTTCCCTTAATATTGTCAACCAATCCCTCATAAGTTTGCTTACTTATTCTCTCATGTAGCAGAGGTGATCCCAAGTATTTCCCATATTATTAGTAATACTAAAGCCACAAGATGAATTAATGCTAGCTTTCAAACTTAGATACATTCTTCGAAAAAAAAAACTTAGTCTTCCTTAATTCACTTTCTAGCCTGAGGTAGTGCAAAAACATCTAAGGCTCGCTTAATAGCATCTACCCACTCTTTACCTACTTAGCAAATAATAACAAATCATCTGCGAAAAATAGGTGTGTAAGAACAGGCCCATTCCTCCCCAATATAATATCTTTCCATTCAAAAGTCAACCGCTTCCTGTATTTCGTGTATTGGCATTTCCATGCAGAGAACAAAAATGTAAGGGGAAAGAGAGTTTCCCTAACGAATCTCTAGATGGTTTAAAAATTTGGACATTCCTCCATTCGACAAGAGTCTCATCTTAGCCATGCTAATACAATAATAATCCTATCCACTAGAACATAAGGGAAATCAGCAAACAAAAGAGTAATTTTAATAAAATCCCATCATAGTCTATCATAAGCTTTTTCCAGGTCAACCTTGATTGCCATCCATCCTTTTCGACCCTGCTTTCTCTTCATCAAATGAATGATCTCTTGTGCTATTATTGTGTTATCTACAAGCTTGTGACTTGGACAAAGCTAGATTGAGTATTACTCACCAATTCATTCATCAAAGGCTTTATACGGTTCGCAATAAGTTTAGTAATGGCTTTGTAAATCACATTACATAAACTTATTGGACACAAATCAAAGGACTTAGGATTAGTAACCTTAGGAATAAGTACAAGAAAAGTATCATTTACACCTTAGCAAGATTCCAGTTCTGAAAAAATCTTTAACAAACTATATAATTAAATTCCCAACTGTTTCCTCTGGAATTGGTAAAAAATCAGCTCCATCCATTCGAACCGGGTGATTATAAGGACCCATATCAAACACTGCCTTCCTCACCTCTGATGGATCAATATCCTTTGCTAAACATGAAATCTGAGTAGGGTTACATATGGAGAATCTATGCTACTAGGACAATGATTGTAAAAGCAAATCGTCTTCTTTATAAAGCGAGCTATAAAAGTTCACTGCTATCTGTTTCAATAGTTTGATTCGAAACCCAGTTCCCATCTTCTGCCTTCAAAATCAATTTTGTTTTGTCTTCTTTTGGCCAAGGTACTTAGATGAAAATAATATATATTTTTGTCATCAAATTGCATCCAACGAGTTCTGGATTTTTGAAACCATATCATTTCCTCTTGAAGAATTACCTTTTTAAGCTACTTCCAAAGAGAATTCCTTTGATTGCAAAGACTTGGCAAAGGATTAAACTCGATTCTCTTATCCAGGCCTTGAATCTTGTGTAACAATTTTTTTTCATGAGAAAAACATTACCAAAAAAAATTTATTCCACTCCTTGAGCTTTATTTTAAAATATGTAGCTGTCTCCATATAGCCTCTATTATCCATCCAATTCTGACGAACAAAATCGACAAAGCCCTTGTGAGATACCCAATGAGCCTGAAAATGAAAAGGCCTAATAGAAGGATGAGGAATAGAATTGCAATTCAACTTCATCAGAATAGGTCTGTGGTCGGACTTGATTCTCGGTAAATGAAACAAACCACTTTCACGATAAGAAAGTCTCCATTTATCATTACATAAGGCACGATTGAGTCTCTCTTGAATCATTCCTCGATCTCAAGTAAATCTCAGCCCTGAAATCCCTAAGTTGTGCAAACCACAAGTATTAATAAACTTATTAAACTCCCTACATTTTGCCAACTTAACTGGAGCTCTACCTCTTTTTTCCTCTAAACTACAATAAACGTTAAAATCTTTAATCAAAATCCAAAGGAAGTTAATTGACTAGCTAAACAAGTAAAGATTCTTCCATAATAAGTGACACACACTAGAATTAGGAGAAGCATAAATTGTAGAACAAAGGCCACTACTACCATCCTTCTCCCATTTGAAATGTACACATTGTCTACTTGAATGTAGAATATTTAATTGAATAGTTGAACTACACCACAGGATCCAAATACCTCTGGAAAATCCAATTGCATCTTCCTTAAAATTATCTGTAAATCCTAACTACTTAATATTTTTAGCAGCTATGTCTCCACTAATATGTGGCTCCAAGATGATAAGATCATCTGGATGATGATTCCGAATCAAATCCTTAGCAGAAGCTCGAAAAACAAGACTCTTAGCCCCTTAACAATTCCATGAAAGTAAAATCATGATATAGATACAAAGAAAGGAGTACGTACCTGAAAGAACAATGGAGTAATTACTGCTCCACCACCTCCATGATGGAGGTTTCACTAGTAGTAACTTTACCCAACAAGGTGCACCTCCCCTAATAGCTCACCATTGGCAATTGCTAGAGGAGTATTAGAAACCACATCCTAATTTGATGCCGATGCCCTACTTTGTTTCTTACTTAAATTAGGAGGATCAACATTAAAATGGGGATCCCAAAAGGAGTATTACTCTTCCCTAGTATTGGGCTAGGAACTTTAAAAAATTTTGAAGAAGAGCTCGGCTTGGACCGTTAGTGATATCCCTTAGGTTGAACTCCTTGGAAGTCGAATCCAAAGAAGAGAGTTTGGATTCTGTACTTTATTTCTTTGTGATTGCGGGGTTGTGTTTGTTTTCTTAGAAGTCAACACTTTAGATTTCCCTTTATTTTCCTTCCTTATAGCTTCTGGTTGGGATAAAGGAAACTCCCTTTAACTAGCAAATATCATAGGAGATTCATTCTCATTGATATTTTCAATAGGTCCATCCCCACCTACATTCTGTTCATCATTATTCAAATTTCCAAAACGAGATCCCCTCAAACCCTGTTTAGAATTCGTAGGATCCTGAGGTGAAGAATCAACATTACCTTTCTTGTTATTTGTTCTTAGCATTCACTGAACAATCATCTAGGGGCCATAACTACCCTCACCAGACTACTCCTTATCGTTAACTGGAGCACCATTATATCCTACGACAGTTGGATCCTGATCATTAACACTCGAAGAAGCCTTATTTGGGCATGCCACACTATTATGACCCTTACCATAAGAAAAAGAGAATGGAAAGTCCTCATACCCATTCTCTACAAATATTATCGATTCTAAAAACTAGGGAGAAGAGGTTTCCCAAAATCCAATTAAACAGCAACCCGCCAAAAGAAACCTCCTTAGTTGTTTTTGTATTAAAGTTTACCTGAATGGTCCTTCCCACGATGTTTCCAATCTGTATAACGATAGCATCATGGTAAAATTGCATAGGCAGGTCAAGAAAACGTACCCATATAGCCCTTACACTGTAGCAGTTGAAGCCTGAAGGAGGATGCCATTTTTGAACAGAAAGAACACCCTAATTTATCCATGGACCTTCTAGGAGAACCTTATCTACATCTCTTCTATATGAAAATGCACTAAGAAAAAATTTATCCAGATCAAATGACCTTGTATTCTCCGTTAGGATTCCACAAATCTTTTATTCTATTAAAAGTGTTATATCCAATTTTCCTATCCCATAAGAGCTTTACCACAACTACATTTTCCCATTGTTTTTCAATGATCCTATGCATTTTCTGAGAGAGAGTTAACATAGGCCTCTCTATAACCCTATGTCCTCAATATTTGCATCCGTATGATTGGATTTCTCATTGAAACACATTAATTTTTTTGTACGATGAAACATCTACATGCTTGAAGGTTGGATTAGAGTACTTAGTCATCCATTTTGTCCTCATCAAGCTAAACAAGCTCCATAACTTTTGCCTCTAGATTTTCATCAATATTAAAGTCTTTTGACTTGTCTCAAAATTTGATCCGACGAGGGTCCCCATCAGTGTCAACAGGAGGAAGATTGTTCTCAGAATAGTGTTCATGACAAATCCCTTTTAATCCTTGTATGATTGTGCTTTGATGCAAGTGGGCAATATAATTGACATGCCTCTATTCTGGGTGTGTGACAGTGACACAAATAATACTTAAGTATTGCTTAATATAATATATGCATATAAATAATGTGTAATTATTATTTTATTATTGTTATAATAATTTTGCAATGAATAATTGAAATTTAAACAAAAAAGAAAAAAATAGCTACTTTCATCAAGTTTTGTTTGTTGTAAAATTAAAAGAATCGTAAAAAAAAGTATTTGTTGGCACAAACGTACACGCTCTTGTTGTTAAAATTACAAATATTCTTATTGGAATCTATATGAAAATTGTATTTTCTTTTAGAATTTACTTTTAAAATAAAGATCCATTTACTTTTCTTTACCTTTTTCTTTTCTTGTCACTTAATTCATTTCCCCTTCCAAACTTGGCCTACGTATACACCATTTTCAAATATCGGAAGATTCTACGATGGAGACATGACTAAGCCAAGTGAAAAGTCCAATCGCCCAACTTGTAGCTACAATGGGACCTTCCTTAGCCACTCACCCTAAACTCTGGCCTCTCATCTTTTCGTGCAAATCATTGAACAACAGAAACAAAGTCGACAGATGGCCTTTCAAGGGCAACATGGTCATTTCAATCAACACAAATAGACAAGAAGAACACATGTGGTCCTTTGTTCACGTGCCTCTCACATGGGACATTGTGTCATAAACTCTAGTAGGGAAATAAAGATGGGGGCTCCAGAAAATGTCAAAGTCCAATTTGTGAAAATTATCAACAATTTTTCGGATTTTCCTTAGACTATTTTTCATGAGATCGATTCGTATCTCATAAGTCAATTATTGATCATTTTCTATTGAATTTATGCAAAGTTTTGTTTTATTTTCTTACTAGATAGCCAATCGTCAATAACTGTTTTTCAAAGTTTAAGTGTGACAATTTTCTAAAAGTCAATGGTAAAGATTTTTTTAGTATGATAAAGCATCGAAGTTTCATAAAGATTAATGACCTTTCAACTGGCTATTCTCTCATACACAACAATTTCCATATCATTTTTATGGGGGTCATTTGAAGATGCAGATTTCATTAAGCAGATTAAGACAATTGATTTGACTCTACCATGCGTGAGTTCAACTCTCATCATTTACATATTAAAAAAATGTAAATGACTTATGACCTGAGAAAGAGATGGTGTGATATTGTAAAGAGGATTGGGGTTATTTACGAGAGGAAAACTCTGTAGATGCAATCCTAGGGTAGTCATGCATGTGTTACTTGCATCATGTGTTTTACACGTGATTTTAAAATATCGATGAGGAGATGACACTTGATGATGTGATGACTTAGAAAAAATAATTGGAAGGAGGAACATACAATCTCAATATCTCGAATGCAGTTATTTAGCAGTTGGAATAATAGTTGTTTGAGTTGCTTGTTTGATCCTCGAGAGCAGAGTTACTCCTATGGAATGTTGTCTGTCTTCTCTCTCCAAAACTTTGAAATGATGAATGACAATGTGTTTATGCACACTAAGTATAGCTGACAACCGTTAGATCATTTCATTATTTGATGAATGAGATGAAATAAACTAAATTCATAGTTATTCTGAATGAATTTCTTGCCGGCCAATGTCAATAGCCTTTCTCTTGTGTGGATGAGATTGCCTACAAGAGGTTGGATATGGCGAATCAATCCAACTATCTCTGTTCGAATCCTACCAAGCCGAATTTTCTCAAGTCAACTCGATAAAAGGACTGAACCCATTGGACCCTATCACCTAACTCATGAGTCAAGTCCAAATAATAATAATAATAATCTTTTTTAAGCCCTTTATAGATTTTTTTTTTTGCGGATTGTGCTTTTGATTTGTTTTTAAGGTTTCATTTTGGGGGAAAGGTGTGTTTCTTTTATTTAGAGTGTTTTCTAATATTCCTCTTGTGGGCGTGGATTTTTTCTTCCGCTTTTATTGTAATGTTAATAAAATGGAATTATTTTAGTCATTTTATTTTCTATACATCCTTTATTCATTAATATATTACAGCTAAAACTGAGCTTAGAATGGTTTTATCCCATTCCTCCTATTTATTCATTAGAGTTTTACTTCATTTAGTGAAGTGAATAGGTTCTCAATGTATTTTATTTCCACACACTCAAACATAAATATATGATATTGTAGCAAATTGATTTAGTAGAAATTTTTAGCATTGACAATTAATTCCCTCAAGACCTTATATAACATATTAAGGCAACTTTTAGCTGGATGCCAATAAAGTAAATAAATGAAAAAAAATGGTGAATAGGGCTTTAAAATTGCAAAATAATTTTACAATTATTTTATAGAAATATATGTCGCGACGTGATAATTTTCAAATGAAAAATACAACGGATAGAAAATTTGTATTGTGATTTGTTTAGGTACTACATTGCCCTAATTCTGATTTCTTCTTCTTTTTTTTTCTTTGAACTTAGCCCTAATTCTGATTCATTTTAAAAAATTGATTAGCTATCACTAATAAATTAATTATTTACTACTGCATCAATTTCTACTACCACATTATTTTAAATTTAGTGTAAGTTTTATATTTATTGTTTTAAGCCGCATCGTGTTGTGATATTATGGCTAGAACTAATATTTTATATTTTTAATTGTATAATAAAAAGAAAGCTTACTCCCACAAATGAATTTTTTGGTTTGGCAATAAATAAATAAAAACCATGAATTAGATAAACTATAAAAATGTGACCCTTCATGGAAATTAAATGGGAAAAGGCAAGAGCCAAATGCATGAATGGTACATTTATTTTCCTCTTTTTTTTTTTTTCTGAATGAGAAATAAATCGGAATATGGGATGTTGACAAGAGGTGGGGGGGACTGAAAAATGGAAGCAGAGGGGCCAAGTTCACGTGCAAATCACATGGATGGGGGAGTCTCGTACGGGGCCAGAAAGGAATGATGGGAGGGTCCAAATGGTATGGTATTGACAGAGACGGTGTCATTGTAGAGAGAGAGAGAGAGAGAGAGAAAGGAGAAAAGAAGTAATGGTGATTTCCCTTCCAATTCATTAATTTCATCATCGTTCATAACTCGGGGGATGTGTTTTGAAGGGGACACATGGGACAGCTAGCACGCACCTGTGGGGACACTCAATCATCACCCGACATCTTGTCGGTCCCCACATATTATGCTCTCATTAATTAATCAACATCATCATGCTACTCATCATCCTTTTGTCCCTACTCCTTCCTCACTCCGCGTGAACCATACCCCCTTCTATTCCCTAAGATTAACATCCTAAATAAGGTTTCCTAAGATATTTATTTGCCAACGTTGGCTCCGAAGTCGTGCATCCGTTGAGTGTTTTTTTTTTTTTTTTTTGCTCGCAATTTACTTTAAAGGCACATTAATGGGAATAAAAAACCTTAGGTATGAATATAAAAGACTATAGGCAAATAAAACTATAAAAGATTGAAGAGACAAAAATGAGATATCGATTGTAAGCAAACACTTATTGAAAAACTATAAAAACAAGCCTTGAGAGTTACTATGGATGAAAATGTGAATAAGAAACATAAAAATTTATGCTCCTAAAAAGGACAAGTGTCCCAAAAAGCAAGTCAATAGATTAATAAACACTTCAATAAAGCTTCATGAAGCATTATGCTTTTTGTCAGAGTTGAGTTCAAACTTATACCACCTTTGACTCTTTATAATTTATTATTCTAGTAGTGTTTTTAGTTTTGCTTCATTTTAATTATTTGGTAAATCTTTTGTGCATTTTTCTGAATAAAAATGTAGCATATAAAGCATTTAACGGGTCCACTTCGGAAGATTCTTTGTAATCAAAATCTTAGTTTGGACAATGTTCTATATATTTTATACACCGGAAAAAGAACGATATTGAATACAAATAATCTAAATGCAATTACCAAGACAATTATCTTATTGTGTTTGGTATCCTTTATTTTGTGTTTTCCTTATTAACAGCATTATATGTGGATGATTGTTCCTACATACATACATATACATGCTCTATGAGGAGTTAAATACATATTATCTTTGAATAAGATTATCTCTTTATTAATTGAATTGTCTCAATTGATTTTGTTTTTATCAATCATATTATTGATTGCACTACAAATTTCATTAATGCCTTCGGTTTAAATTCTTTATGAGTTATATCAAACATTCTTTAATGATCCAATTTTGTTGGCAACTATGAGTCATATCATTTGTTGATTCAATTAAACTTTACTTCGTTTTACAATTAGTACATAATATTGAGCAGTGATTTATCAAAATATATTGTATATGTAGTTATTCAATGCATAAAACACATAAAAATAGTTGACTTCTATAATTGAACCCAGCAAATAACAAAAGTTTCTAAGTTTGTTGTGCTTTAAATTGTGTCCTTAATTCATTTCGGGAATTTGGAAGCATCACACATCCTTTGTATGTGTTGATGGGCAAATATAGCCTATGAACCTTAAGCTCGGCCTGACCTATTAAAGATGTGAGTCGATTCAATTGTCCCTAACTCGACATCTATCTTGAATCTCGAGTTTAAACACAAGACCAAATAGACCTCTTAAGTCTTAAGGCTTGCACAATTAGTTTACTCTATATACCACTTACTCGATTCGACTAAGAAACTTGTAATATGTCTTAGTGGCTTGACGTCCACTCTCTAATAATAATTGTCTCCCTACGATCATTATGACACATCTCCATTTAATTCAACGACCCATGAACATTTCTTATCATTAATAGACATTTGATAATATTTTGCTTGCACTCTACTGTAATTGCTACTCATACTCTTGTATACCTTGCTAACTTAATAGTTAGAATAGCTACATGTGACAACCCCTCAATGCCTATTTACCTATATATGTTTTAAAGGCTTAGCTTAATTCAAGCCCATATCCAGCCAGCTCTCGTGGTAAAATTTTGGTGACAACAATATGCATCTTCACATTATGTTTGATTTATTGTAACAAAATGTAGTTAGAAATAAACAGCAATTACCCTAACATATTTTGTTTAATAATTGAGATTTTTGGAATAAAATTTATATTCTATGACAAATAACAATTCTTTTGGTCGGAAAGAATATAAATTCTATATATACTCCACATTACATGAAATGAATATTACTTATAATATAACTTTTTGCAATCAAATATCCATAGTAATGGAGGTAGAACAACAGTTTTACTCCGTAAAGCAAACACAACATTAGTAAAACACAACTTTACACTAAAGGGTGCAAATAATATTTGTATCTTTCTTTTATTCCCTGTTATATAAAATAAAAACTTTTTTACTATCATTTCGAAACTTAATCAAATATGTTCATTATCACCATTTAATATCTTAAATGCTATTTATTTATTTTTCTATTTGTTTACACATACATTTGTGGGAAAAAATTAGGGATAATGTCACAAATGGTACCTAAACTTTCACAAAATATGAAACTAGATACATGAACTTTGAAATTGATCAATTTGGTGCTTGCAAAACTTTAAAATTGATTAATTTAGTACCGAAAAGAACTTAATGAAAGTACTATTGGCGTGCATGAAAAAGTTCTTTGTGGCACTAAATTGATTAATTTCAAACTTTAGATATTTAATTGAATGCAAAAATTTAGGTACTATTAGGGACATTAACACAAAATTTTATAAAAGTAAAACAACGTTTTGGGAGTCCTTATGTTAGATTCCAAAAAAGTAGAAAGATCTTCCCACAATGGAGACGAACCTCAAAAAGGTAGGTTGTTGCCACATGGAATTGTATTAAGAACCTCTATTGAATATGCTCTTATAAAATCTACAGTTCTTCATGTAAGACTGAAATAGCCATGAATTCCTTAAATTACATATTAATGTGTTATTGGGATGGTATATATATATGTGTGTGCTTTTTGAACATGATATATGTGTGTGCTTAGTTAATATAATTAGTGAATGTGTTATTTTATATGTGAATAGTATTATGAAATTAATGTTATTGTTTGATATGTGTAAATGTGCATATAGTGTAATGAATATGTGTGTCTTTTTCAAATTAATATGCATGTGTTATGTTTAGAATCTAATCAAATTATTTTTGAATTTGCTTAGATTATGACAGAATTTTTGATAAACTTTAAAACCACTTTTTAAGCCTAAATACAGCTCAAATGCATTTGAAATTTTCCCAAATTAAACCTAAGATAAATATACCCCTAATGGTAAGATTTGGATGACAAATGATTTTAATTGGACAAGTTAAGCCCTCCTTTTTGACAGCTTCATTTTTCATACGAATTTTTACTTCTTTTCTTTCTTTCTTTCTTTCTTTCTTCTTTTCTCATCCCAAAATCTTAAACCCTAAGCCAAGATTCATTACAAGCTTTAGGATTTGAACATCATTCCAAGCCAAGAATTAGTCATGTGAGTTTAATACAAACTTTATCTTTTATTTTATGTTCTATATTGTATTGTTTGTAAATGTTAGAATATATATGATTTTGATGTGATAATTGGTGTGGGATTAATTTGGTGCATTGATGATAGTTTGAATGAGATTATGTGGCTAATGGAGTGGTAGTATTTATCTTATAGGAGTGTGGATGTGTGGGGATGAGTATTTTGGAAGATTGAAGATTGAGTAGTTGAGATGTGAATTTGAAGTGTGATTAGTGATTTGATGATTAGAAGTAGAATTCATGTTGTTAGGATAGTATTTGGATCATATAACAAGCTTTAGGAAGTTTGGACTAAGTTTGGAAAATTTTTGAAAAATGAATAAGTTGTAATAAAATAGGGGAAATCAAAAACATTTTCGTATAGGCTAAAATTTGAACGTACGCCGGCATCTGGGGTTTCTACGCCGCCAGCCTATAGGCGGTGTTGGAAGCCCACAGAATCAAATTTCTTAAGGCCGATCGAACGCCGCCGGCTTTCGCAGGAAAAGTCAACCAGCGTTCATCCTTTTACATTGTACACCGGCTACTGGGAATCAAAGCCGTCGGCGTATAGTGAGAGGCTGCCGGCGTATCTATATGAGCGGCCGGTTTGCACCTCTCTAGACGTTTTGAAAAATTTTGGATTTGGATTCTACACCGACTCAAAGCAGCCGGTGTAGAATGAAGGCAGTCGGCGTACCCTTAAGCGCTGCCAGCGTTGGCAGTGTTGATTTTCATAGTGTTGAACACCGGCTCAAAGCCACCGGCGTATCCCCTACGCTTTTAAATTTTAAAATCTTTCTTCAATATTTTCCAAAGTTTGATATATGATCAATTACGTATTTGTTAAGTGTTCTATGATATAATAGGATGTTTAAATGCTTTATTATGACTTTGTATTAAATTATTTGAATTTTTTTGAATAATTGTATTTTCAATTAGTTAATTAGTACTTAGGCTAAATGAGAAATTTAATGTTGATTTAAACAGTGATAGATCCTCGTCCAGTCAACCCCGTTAATTCCCGAGCTATCTCAGGTACGCAGTAACTTGCTTGTCTCTTTGTTAGGATAGGCATCAAAATCAAGCTACTTTAAATTAAGAAAATCCTATTGATATATGAGTGTTGATTGTCTTTGTTTGCCATTGAATCTGGTTCGGAGAGCGGCACCTTGCTTAGATTGGGGGTAGGGTACTTTCTCGTTAATGGATAGAATTGTTTAGGAGATATGAGTATCCGAGCTGCTCATATCAACCCTCTGAGCGTCGTAATGCATTACTCAGGAACCCCTAGTATTACGGGCTACGCTGGAAGGTGAGGCTGCCTAGTCTGTATGAACAGTAGGGACCACTCAGGGAAGCGGACGTAATACTAGATCCTTATTGTCCGGAGTTTGAATACTTCCGTGTTGTTTTACTAACTAAAGACTTAATAATAAACAAGTGATTGTTGCATAATGCATTTAGCCTAAGAATGTGTGTGTCACGCCCCGTAGGGTATTCTAAATGTAACAGCCCGCCACATACTAAGTAAGACTCTCGAGTTCCCTACCCGGGGCCTTCGAAGGTCTTAAGTAGATGTAAAGCGTTCCTTTACGACAATAGAATACTTCAACAAATGGAGTTAAACAGTTTAACGAGGCATTCATTAGCCATAGATAATAAATCAAAACGCATAATGTTAAAGTTTACAAAATCTAAGGGGCATTCCCCCGCAAAAGAATAACAGTCTATTACAGTCATCCAGAGTCCTTAGTTTCCAATGGAAGTCTATACAAAAAGGAATGAATTAAACTTCTATAGGAAACTCCTATCTCCGGTACCTGCGCTGTGCTTGTCTTGGCCTAAGCCATATAAACTCATGCTGCAAAAGATAGAAACTATAGGGGCGTAAGCTAACTAGCTTAGTGAGCAATACTTCCATAACGCAATTAAACATACTTCAGTCAAACAAGTAATTATTCAGGCAAGTGTATGCATCAAACAAATGAATTCAGCAAACATATGACCAACCGGAAATCATATGTGGATGGACTTGCGCCCTCCATCCCGGGTTAGCAGATTAACGAATCCTGCGGTACGACGCCGTTTAAGCTCACGGTCAACTAATAATAATTCGTTTTATGGATCACGATTAACCAACAAGTCGTTTTATGGATCACGATTAACCAACAAGTCGTTTTATGGATCACGATTAACCAACAATGCAAATGCTCCAACCCCATCGTGACATGAATGAATTCAATTTATAGTCGGAGTCGAATAGTCATTAATTCAATTCTTTTAAGTGACCAACAAGTATTCGCAGACATTCATCATAAGATTCTAGTAAAGCAGTCAATATCTTAACACCCGGTTCCGATATACCTTAAGCTCCATTTCACATATCAACAATCAATAACATAAATAATTCCCATACCCCAGCATGCTTATACAACTTCTTTTATCTTTGCCTATAACACTAATGCCACTACATTACAATCACATGCATTAATTGAGAATGGAAGTAAACTCACTCGGCCATTGGACACCAAACTTCTTAATAATAATAATCGGGAGGTAGAGTGTCGTCCTGCTCGGAATCACCTACCAATCAAGAATAATCCTAATGAGATTCTTACCATGTAATTAAATCAAACTATATATCTAGACTAGTTGAATTCGGATTTCTCGCTATTTTCGGAAGTCCCGACTTAAAACGGCCATAACTTGGTCATTTTAACTCGGAATTTCGCAAATTTTATATCGATCTTCATCTACTTCGAAAGATCTATCTATTTCAAGTATTAAATCCAAGTTTTGAAAATAATAGGGTCACGGAACAGTGGGATCAGTTCTGTTCCGCAATTGATCCAATTTTGAAAATGTGCTTTGCTTTTGATAAGAAATGTTCCTAGTTGGTGATTCATGCATGAATGATTTAGGAATGAACTACTAATGTGTATGCCATGTAATGAACTCAATATGTGCATGGTCATGATGATTTTTGTAGTAATAAACTCTTAGGAACTCCTAAGTGTTGGGGAAAGTCTCATAAAGACTAATTCTAAGAAGCTATTCCACATTATACTCCTTAGGGTTTCTTTGGTTTTTAATCTTGTAATCTACTTATTATTTAACTAAAAATAGGTTCTCAAAGTCTATATAGTCATGGCCTCCATTCATGCATAAAAATTCACATTTTTCATTTGGTAAACATGTTTTTAAATAAGCTATTTGTGAAAATCCGAATTTTCCAAATTTCCTTTTCTTACATTTTTCTTAAGGGAAATCTTGTCTAATGCATTAAAAATTGGAGCTTCAATGTATACATTATCTAAGGACTTCATTTAGCTTATAAAACATCCATTTTAGACTTAAATACTAAGTGTTTATTTAGGCATTACACAAAGTTACGAATTTGACTACACATTTAAAGTCAACATTTTTCATTCTAACTTCACCTCTTGTTTTCCTTATTTTTATTATGCCTAAACTCATCTAAACTCATGAAAATAATTCTTTAACATGTCTATTACACATACCCTCCATTTTTCTTATGAAATATGAGTTTAAAGTTGATTTTGGGGTCTTTAAGGTAGGGTTTCCATTTCATCCGAATTTTCAACTTTTCATATTTAACAAAGCCCTTCCTTTTTCAATGTTCTTGCCATCTATATGTGGAGATATACTATCTAACATCTCTATACATGAACAAGACTTCATTCTTATGATCATCAAAGCATATAAAACAAAATGAACCTATGATCATGCATGTACATGAAGTTGTGAATGTCTAAACCTTAGATCTACTACATATGATATATAAAGCATGGATCTCATGGCATGAACAACAATATATGAGCAAGATCTCTACTTTACATGCATGAACAAGTTGATATTTTAACATAAGCTCATCTAAACATTAGATCCACTTCTTGAGATGGCTTGAGATTCTTGTAGTAGTGTTTTCATGTCCCTTGCTCATGCTCATTGGGATTTAGATGAGAAAACACACAAGAATACTCTTGCCATAACAAGATTTAGGATGAACAAAGCCTAAATATACATACCAAAGAGGTCTTGAAGAAGGAAAGAAGAGGAAACAAAGTTGGAAAGTGAGGATGGGGAGGGGAAGAAACTCACGGCACAAAGGGAAAAAGAAGAGAGTTTTTCTCTTTTTCAAAAGTTAAAATGAGAAGAAAATGAAGAGAGAGAGAGAACATTTAGTATATATACTAAGGGAATTAGGGTTTAGTTAATTAAAAAGAAGTGAAAATAGCTCAATGGAGAGGGAGCAAGAGGGAGGGCGCCGGCCACATCCTTGTGGATGTGTGTGTGTTTGAAATTTGATTTTTTTGTAATTTAGTAAATGAAAATGTAATAAATGTGATAATTGATTTAAAGACAAAATTTCTTGGAAAAGAAAATTGAAATGAGTAGTTGTAAGGATGTAAGAATAGGGTATGGGTAGTGTGTAGTGTAGGTTGTACTTGTGAATAGTAGACAAGACATCTACTTTACCGGTTGTTCCGAAAACACGGGAAAAGCTATAACTGTAATTTTTATAGCTCGGAAAATTATGAAATTGATATTTTTGGAATCCTTATAAAATTACGGTTCTAATGAATATTCCGGAACATTATTCTGAATCCGTGGCCCGGGGCACGCTTTTCCGTATTTGGGCTCGGGAAGGCCCAGAATTGAAAAATTCCCGAATTTAAAACTTTCAAAGGTTTGAAATGTACTTTGGAACAACAATTCGAATTCATTTACCCCATAATATTTATTTTACTATGAAACCGAAGGAAAGCCGGATTTAGGGTTCCTAGGCTTCATTCACTAAACTCAATCTGATCGTATTAGGGTTTCGCTTTCAACTCCCGGGGTTTTCTAGCTACTGAGAATTACCGGGGTTTACAGTGTGATCCACTTCGCATTTTGCATTCGTTACTTTTGTACTGGGCTTTGGCTCATATTTTATCTATTTCAGGTGATGATTCCGATGAGTTCTATACGAGTATGGGTACGGAACCGACTTTGAAGATTTTCTTAATGGGTTGGAGGATTAGAGATGACCATGGACTCAATGGACCCTATGAATGTAATAAATTAGATGTGATTCTTTTTTATTGATAATGTAATTATAGTGTTAATTGAATTGTGTTTTGAGGATTTTGCTAAGGCTTGTAAGAAGCCTTTGGATGTAATATATATGTATATATGTATGTGTTTAGCTATTTAAAAGTTAAGTTGTATTCCTTTGCAAAATGAGTTGGTAGTGTAGTAGTATAGTTTTGTTTAAGGTTAGAAAAAAAAAAAAAGGCTATGTCTCCTATTGTATATTATCTTTATGGAATTAGATAAACAATTACTCAAACAAATCCTTCAGACAACCTTACATATAATCTTAGGGGTTATATGTGGTTGGGGAACCGTTATCTCCTATTTCAAATATAAGGGTGATAGCGGGTCCTTACAAAGACCCTTTTTTTTCCTTTTGTTTTTCTAAATTTCCAATTAGTGTTACAATTAACCAATAAATGAATAATATATATTATTGGACACCTAAGTCATTGCATGTTCATTTTGTTAAATGAATAAAGTAGTAATGAAATTATTATGAATAAAAAATGGATTAAAGTTATAATAGGATATTTTGAGAAACAATAAATTTTGGTGCTAAATTACTATTTGTAGGCTTAAGTAATGAATTGTGATAGGGATTCTTTATGAATTTGTTATTATTGTGAATTAAAATCCTTAATTGCTATTCATAACAAGTAAAATTTTAATGGAATTATTACAATTGAGTATACAAGCAGCAAATAAAAAACCTTTTGTTAAAAAAAAAAAAAAAGAACTTAAGAGGGAGGTTTATAAGAAGCAAATGATATATAAAAGCCATTAGTCTTATAACCTAGTGGTATCCGGTCTAAGTTTTCATGCATAGTAATAGCCCTTACGATCCATCGACAAAAAAATAATATATAAAAAGTATAAATAAAGTTCTATGTCATTGTAGTACAATACTTAAATGCTAGAGATCTATCTATTTTATGCATAAATATTATAAAAATTGTATAGATATGATATTTGGAGTTAATATTTTTCGTAAGAGGTAAAACATGTTCAAGGTAATAGTCTCGGAAGAGCATTTTGAAAAACTCATGTTGAGGATGTTTCATAACGATTACCCAATAGTCTTTTTCTTTTTAACCAGTACAAGTAGTTTTAGGGATTGTTTGGATAATTTGTTTTTCATCTGTATTTGTATCTATATTGAAACGATATGTATAAATATATCTAATTTGTATTTATATTTTATCTATAGTTGATCTGTTTGATCTTTTCATGAGAATTATCAACTTCTTTTATCCGTATCTACTTTTTCAAAAATAATTTATTAAAAAAATTAAAAAAAATATTTGTACCTATCAAAAATGCTAAACAAAGACCCTTAAAATCGAACTTTTTTGGTCACAACAATAAACAATTAAGGGAACTATCGGGCAAAATGGGATGACAAGATTGCATATCCTGTGTAGATTCGTCTAATTAATAGGCATTTATGTTATAGTAGGCTTCACTAACCTAAGAGCCGGCCTAATAGCTATGCCTATTTATTGATTTGAGTAGCGAAGGTTATAAATGATTGTAAGAAAAAAATGGGTAGGCCATATCATGAGGGTTGTTTTAACGATTAAGACTCATTAATTTCACAAATCTTTTGACCTGTACATATCTTTACTTATTTATTTATTGCTCCGGCCTTTACCCGTTAAAGGCAGGTTACCCCACTCTTTATCTTTATTTATTTATTTTTTTGTCTAGAAATATATCCTTAACTGATGCTTGCGACAAGAAGCGCACACAGTTTAAGCAAACAATTACATAATTAAATAAAAAAACCTGGATATTGAGGTACTCAAGGCAAACTGGATGCATTTAGCCTCAGCGCGGAGTAATGGACCCATACCTAGGCTTGCAGTATCGCATTTTTTATGGAAAAGTAATAAAGATAAACTAGAGATCAGCTTAGACACTATTAATGCTGTGAAATTTATAACCAGGATCATAATACTATTAATAAATACTCTCATGTTGTTTCTGTTTGCAAAATATAGCTCTTTTACTTTGATGATATTCACTTGGAATGAGTCTGTGGGGAGGCTAACAAGGTAATGTACTAGCAAATCAACTTGCAACAAGGATTAGGAGCTATAAATTCATAGAAGGAACTGTTTTTGTTTCTCCGGTAGATCTATAAATCACCTTTTGTTAGATCCTACAAGAGAAAAAAGTTGCGGAGGCGCTAGAGGATAGTGTGACCTGCCCTACTAACAAGCATTATTAGATCTTGAAAAAGATATTCGGTGGCAGAATTTGTAACGAAGAACTCATCATAAGATTAATGGCATCTACAATAACTCACTCCTAGCACATAACACTCAACGAGGTGCTGTGAATGTTGTTAATCGTAATAAGACGCTAGAAGTGGAGAACGTTCCATGAGCTAAGGCACATAATCAAGCATATGTGATGGTTACTGCCCTAAAAGAAACTTCCAACTTTAGGAATGCCATTCCCTTGCTAGGCTTCAATGAAGACACATGGAGTGATAGGAACTAATGAGGGTGCAAATAAACCATTCTAGTTTAAAAATTACTTGGTTTTAGTTTAACATTTATTTGAGTTCACGTCAAACTTGAGCTCGAACTAGCTACTTGATTACTTTATTGGACCAAAATGAAGTTTTATATTTTTAGCTAAATTAGCTCGCAAGTCAAATTGAGTTTTATTGAGCTCGAGTTGAATATAAAAGTTAATGGACTTCAAATTGAGTTTGAGTATTGAAATTATTCAATTTAGAACTAAAAATATTTTATAATAAATCAAGCTCAAATAAGCTTAATCAGCTGAGCTCAAGCTTGTATAGTATTACTTCAAACTAGAGCCGACTTCAAAATCTTAAGCTTGATTGAGTTGGAGCTATAATTTCCAAACTTGTCTCATTTGGATCCCTAGCAACTACTCTCACATAAATCTTTAAAGGACAATATAAAAAGAGTGCAAATATAACACTTAAACAAAGAATGACCCTAACACATGCGAATAGGATACCCTCATAATTACACAAATGTGCTCAAACAATCTTAATAAAAATCGCCCCTTATATGTAGAAATCATGTTAAATAATCACTCCATTAACAAGACATTCATAAATAGTGGATCCTCTATAAAAATCATTTTAATGTCTATGTTAAATGTTGTAAAGATAGACAATTGGCAACTGGTAGAACACCTTATTGTAATTAGCGACATCAATGATTCATTCGTAGACATAATAGAGTATGTTGATATGAACTTTTAGATTAGACCCATTTAACCATACAATTCAAATGATTGATGTATTTCATGTTTTATCACCTACTCATAAGATCAAAGTAGTCACATGATTACAATCTCATAAACTTCAATATGCTAGTAGTGCATGAGGAAAGGGAAAGATATCTTCATTTGTATGAAAAAAGTGTTCAAGTATAATGGGCCACACCTTATTGAATTGTTATTTTTTTTATGATGATGTTGAAGAAGAAGATATTGCAATTGCAATCCATTTTATTTCTTTTACACCATTTTTCAATGGTGCAATTTTCCATGGTCCACTCTATCCAACATAAAAAGTCCATTAATTAATGCAAATGAAAAAAAAATTGATTTTCATTATTAACTTGTTTACATAAATAACACGCAATTTTCTTGTTTAGTTGGTGACATGTACATGTGTGAGAACACCATTAATCCCACCACAAGAAAGCACAATGTCGAAAATAAATGAGATAGTTTACTACCTTCAACAAAAATGTAGAAGTCCTTATGAGGTAGGTAATGTTTAATATTTTTCATATACTACAAAATTTTATAAATAGTCTTATAACTCCTATCATAATTACCATTATGTGAAAGTTATTGAATCTTAAGGAGAAGCATAGCTTTATTTATATGAATTTTTATATCCTTTTACTCTTTATTTATCATTTTTCTTGTGTCGATTTGATTAATCTAATTTCTTTTCTTTAAATAAAGTTCATCTTTATTGAAAAAAATTATATTTTGATAAAAGAATGATTTGGTTAATTCAATAATTCTAAAAAAATTACCAAAGAGAGTTAAAAATTTATAAACTACATGCAACGCAATTGAAGTTAATTCTCATTGAAGTAGCTTGGTTTTTATAAACTCAATTATCACAAGTGTATCATTTATGACATGCGACACTCAATTTCCATGTGTCGCATGTCATACATGATACATTGCATGTATATTATGATGATATTTGAGTAATTATTTTTATATGATTTGTATTTATATAATTTTTATTTATACGATTGATAGATAGGTGTTAAAACACTTAAAAACCAGTTCAAATTATTAAAAATTATTTTTTTAAAAAAGAGAGAAAATAGACCTAATATTTTAAGATTTGTAGGTATTTACATAATTTTCAAATACCATTAATAGTGGAATTTTTTTTTTCCTTTAATACAATTCCAAACCAATCTACATATATTAGGTGAGTGGGTACAGGGTAAGTAGGGTATAAAGCATTACTCATACCCTAGAGGATATTAGATTTGGTACTCAAAACCAACCTTGTGACGCCTTTGATCTATTTTGTACTATATACCTTATAATATGCAGTACTATTGATGTAATATGTATAACCATCTTAATTTCTTACATTCACTGTAAACAACATATGAAAAGAATTTTAAAAATAATTTATTAATAATACAAGTTTTGTAATATGCATAAATTATTTACGGGGGAAAGCATAACAAATATATAGAACCTGCTTGTATGATATTAAATAAAATCGTAGAAATTACAGTAGATTCCAAAATTAAAAACTTTGGAGCTATTTTCATATTAATTAGTGTAGTAAGATAAATACAAATCTATATAATCTGAGAGTTCAAGTCTATACATACAACTATAGACTTCCTAAAATAGAAATAACAAACGTTTTCAAAATAAAATAGTATAAATTCTTCTATAGTAAAAATTTTTGGAAGATAATTTACAAAATAGTAATAGTGAATAAAAAGTGACTGTCAAATAAAAAATGGAGTATTGTTATTTGTTTTGTGCATATTAACATTATTTTATAATATTTAATATGATAGATATAAAAGATTCTATAACATGTACTCTCAACATATTAGAGTACAAGTTCTAGGATAGGTACACAGTATGAAAATCCTATTCTTGTATCTTATCTTGTGAGAGTTGGTTCCACGAAATTTGTACTCAGATCCTATCTTATAACCTTGAATACCCACCTAGACCTTACACGGTCAAGTAGTGTTTGGGTGGGTACCCTATACAACAGCCTGGTCACCCCTAATTAGTAATTAGTATAGACAATTTTAGTAATTTTTAAAAACTAATTTATTACCCAATTTGGCCCGTATCCATCGAAAAATACTAACTATGAAAAAAAAAAATCAAGATGATGAGTTTACATGGTGTCGATTTAAAATATTACAAATAATTATCTTTACGAAAGATTAATTTGATGTGTTTACAAAAAAAAAATAATTAAAAGAATCTTTTAGTATCAACTATTTTTTAAGATACAAATATAATTTAAGCATTTGGGAACTTTCTGTAATTTTAAAAGTTTTTATGTAGCTTGTTTACTCGAAAAATTAATACTATTTAATTATTAATTTGATTTTAAATTTTTACAATTATCAATTAATCTTTTTCATTATTTTTTTATGGTCTTTGTGAGATATAATATGCGGGATAAGGAAAAAAATATTTCAATCACAATTACAAAAATAACATTAGAGCACAATTAATCCTAAAAAGAGACATGTTGAAGTTGTCTTTTGAAAAAAATAATTTATGAAGATACGATTTTGAATTATAGTGAATCTGTCTCTTCAACAGACAAATTTAATATAACCACAATCAAATGTCTTTTGAAGAGACTAGTTCATATGTCAACTCCTCTCTTCCATAAAGGAGTTCGTTTGTTAACTCATTTCTTTAGGAGACAAGTTGAGGATAACTCCAATGAACCGTTTTTTCAACAAATAAGTTTAATACAATTTAAACTCGTCTTTTGAATAAACAAATTCAAATTGCCTAGATTTTAGATTATCCTTTTTTTTTCTTGCCGTAGTGGCATTTTTATAATTTTCTTCAAATTATTTTTTTTTAACCTTTTCCCTAATACGCCAGATCAGCAAAAGGGAGTTAAATAAACAGTCCAAAGGTACATGGCCTCAACCGAAAAATATCTTCGTAGAGCTCCAGATTCTTTGGTCTGATTCAAACTTATTGTTTAATCATTTGGAAGAGAAAATTATTCTTAGAACCGTAAAGCAGGGGGAAATATAAATTGCCATCATTTGATTTATCAACTTTCATAGCTGTTTGAAAATTTTTTCACGTATAATTAAATGATTGACATCACAAGTAGAGAAATCACATTGTCTTCCTATCCTAAGATATTTTAAATATGTTTTAATCGTTGATTTTTAAAATAAAAAAATGATGAAAGAAGAAGAAGTAAAAAAGAAAAGACAGAAATTCAATATCTTTTAATTTTCATCTTGTTTGACTTATTTGACAGGAGACGTTTAATAAAAGGTACATTGTTCAAACTTCAAATTATGATAAAAGGATGATCACATATTACCGACGCCAACTTTTATTTGAGTAAAGCACCAGTCATTTTTGGAATTGATTGCATTATTCAAGTCAAATATTTGAAAGTTCAAAGAGGCTAGTTTCTATATATCCCATTTGAACAATCATTAAGGGAATTTTGGATTTTAGTCCACAAAGATGTCCTTAATACACGAGCGTATTAGAATATTTAACAATTTTTAAAAGGGACATATGTCATCAAATCCTTAAATATTTTAAAAGTATGATTTAAGCCATTGATATTTTTATCGCCGAGCCATGTAAATGAAGTTGAAAGAAGAAAAAACTCCATGTAAAATTAATATCAAAGTCCCACTTATTTAAAACACTCATAAGGAAACCTATTAATGTATTTAAGATGATATAAGGATAAGAAATCTCTCTTCGTGTGTAACAAAACAGTTTAGTTCAATTTTTGATTTAGGCGTGGAAAGTTGAGACTTAATTAAAATGGAAAATATATTATTTTTTGGCCAAAGGAGAAGAAAAATTTTGAGTTTTAGTACAAATATGGAGAACTTCTAATAAATTTCTAAATTTCATAGAGGATATAGTTATCAACAAACTCCTTAATTATTTTCTTAACATTCAATAAACATTTTATTGATTCATTAACTATCATAAATAGTCTATGGAACAAAATTTAGTTTTTAGGTTAAAGAAAAAAAGAAAAAAACAGCATAAGTGCTGGGTTCACATCTCAATTATCCATCAATCACCGTACCCTTAAAAGTTACTACTTACATAATACTAAATTTTTTCTTAATTATTAAATATCCATTTTGTATAATCGGATCATAAACACCACATAAAATGTACAAGTCTAATACTCAAATTATATTGTTGAGTTAATTAATTGAAACACTAGACAAAATACATATAATTCATCATTTTTCACAAATATATCAATAAGAGGAGCGCGTGTAGGCACGCTCTATTATTATAGGCACTTGCACGAATTAATCCAAGGGCATTGAGAAAAGTTGAGGATGGCGACAACTTTGTCCAAAGTTCCATTGTTGTGAATTGTGATCTGATCTCATGCGGGGGTGGGGAAGAATGATATTTCAAAACGATAAGTCTTATGCGGGACCCTTTTGGTTTGATGAGCAAATGAAAAGTTTTGTGTCTAGTTCCAATCATGACCATTCACCCTTGAATTGATTGTTGTCGAGCTTGAAACCTGAATGCTATTATTACGTTCTCCAACTTTCAACACATAATTATGACCTCCATCAACCATTACCAACCATTATTTTTCGGTAAAAAGAATACTATAATAAAGTGATAAACTTTTGTATTTTCTAGAAGGAAAATCATTCTTAATAATGACACCGTATTTATTTTGAGACTAGTTATTGATTTTTTTGGGATAAAAGTGTTGAATTTTTAAATTTTATTTTTTGTATCTTTATTTTTTTTTCTTTTAAAAATAAAAAATATGAAGTTTGAAACTTCGTATACTAATTTACCTAAATTACAAAGTTAAAATACGTGTGGTGCCTTTATCCTGATTTCCCATCTCATATAAAATACTAATATACAATCTAAATGTATGTTAAATATCAAAGGGTAATTCTTTATAAATTGTTGTTACCAAACATAATGAAAATTCATAGTTTAACCCTAATAATTAAGTATTATTCATAATTTTTTATTATCTTCTTGTAAGTACCTTTACCAATAGGTTACTAGATCCATTCATTTGTAATAAAATATTTTGCTACATAATAGGGTATAATAAATGTTTCAACTATACAATATAATTGGCACATAATAGCTCGAGTTAAAACAATAAAATGTTGATTTGAGTTTAAAACTTAAAATTTTAAGCTTAAGTTGAGCTTGAAGCGGCATTGCCCAAACTCAAACTCCACTAGTCTAAAGTATTTTGGCTCAATTCATTTAAAACATGTTCTTAAATTTAATTATTCTACTACTAATATTTAAATTCGATTTATGCTCGACTCGATTTTAATTAGGCTTTCAAGTTAATAGAATTAGACATGATAAAATTCAAAATCAACACCAAAGAGTTTTTGATTGTATCATTCTTCAATATATTGGAATAGCTAAAGATTAAACATGATTAGGCTATTTTTAAATTAATTAGTAAGTGGACTTTAAGTAATTAATAACCTACTTTTATCTATAATGCTATTGAATTACAATAGAAGCTCCCTAAGTCAAAAGTCATAATTAATTAATAATATATATGTTGTCTACGCTTGAGTGTGAATACCATTTTCTGTTTCATATAGTTGTCTCTTCATAAGACACGTCATCAACCTTGAATTAATTCAAAAAACTCATCATTTCGGTTTCTTTTTTCTTTTATTTATTTATTTTTACTCTGCAAGTCAGGTATGAACTTAGCTAAAGAATGTTAAATCAGTTGAACCAGTTAATACAAGAGCACACTCAAACAAAGAGTTGGTGTTCTGACTAGAGGGATAGACCTTTTGAAAAGTTATATGTACTAAAAAAAGATACTAACAATTCTCCAATAAAAATAAAAATCGTCTACTTAGTTATTGTAAAGATTCCTACAATTGGGCCTAAATTTTTACCCTTCGGCCTTCGCATCTAACAAAAAGCATCGATTAAGAGTTAAGGCAAGTTGGTATTTTTTTTTTCTCCCTAATGATTTAGAATTGCCATCCGACTATAATTGAAAAAATTAGCAAGTTAATATCAAATGTTTGGATTAATTATAATTTAGTTATCGGTTTATATAAAAATCTCTCGAATTAACGATTTTTCAAAACATTAAAATTCAATGGATCGGGAGGTAACCTATTAATACTTATTCAATTACCATACAAAATTTGAATTAAACTAAATTTCTCATAGTACCCTATTATACATGTGTGTATGTATATATAGAGAGAGAGAGGAAATGAAAGTTTCAAAGGTTTATTGTTAATAAAAGGTGAAAGTATATGTATTTTTAATTTTAAGTTGATCGTAGGTGTATAAGTATTCACTATCTGAAATCAAACATTTCATAGTTTATTTCATTAAACTTTAATGCCAATTCTTTTTAATATTTTTGAAACTCTTATCATTTTAAATATTTAAATTTTAACTTTACTATGATAATTATTTCAAATTTCAATGAAAATCATTAATTTTTGTAGTTTTTGGAAGAATTTCCAATTGTAATTTTCTATCTAATGTTTTCTGTGTCAAAAAGGATTTTCTTTTCCTTTTTGTATTATTTTATGTTTTATTTGTTTATTTTTGTTAATTATATGAATTTTGACATACTAAACAAATAAATAATAAGAAAAACGAATCTAACTTAGAGGTCAAAGTAAAATCACAAGTTTAAAGTTGGGTTTAAGCTAAGTCCAGGATGGGTCATGGCCACAAGCTAAGTGGAGAATCAACTATATGAAACTTGAAGCAAAGATTTGGTGGTTGTTGAAGGTCAAAGAGGTGTTAAGGTGGCCAGGTTGATGAGAGTAGGTAAAGTAGTGATAGTAGTATTGATACACGCCAAACCAGTGATACGGTGTTTTAGTGTTTGTATTTTGAAATGCAATGAAAATAAAGGATATGAATGATGTTATTATCGGATATTACACACCGATAGCAACCCGAGCTACACTTCCTCACACTTAATATGATGCACAAACTAGATCAAGTAGTAGTTTGCCACGACCTTGGATAGATTGATAAGAACTAGTGTCTTGCTTCTCAAGAGAAAAACAATACTAGATGGAGGTTAAAAATTTCTTCAATGCTGGGGCTTACATTAAAGAAAAGGGTATTTATATAACCCTTAAGTTGATGGAAAAAAGGTAAGTAATACAAATTAAATGAAAGAAAATTCATGCAAGAGCAGAGCAGATCACGATGTGTAAGGGCGTGACCATGCCCTTATAGGGCTCTGGTCTTCATTTTTCCAACAGTCACGGGCGTGACTTGGCTCTTACAGGGATCTGTCGTCATTTTTCAACAAATCATGGGCGTGACTTGGCCCTTATAAGGCTCTAGTCTTCATTTTTCAACAAATCACGGGTGTGATCATGCCTTTGGTGGCCTCTAGTCTTCACCCCTTCATAAATCACGGCCATGATTGATTCATTACCTTCATTTCCTATATTTTTCTTCTAATTTTTTACAAATTGATTCATAACCTTTGGTATGATACATTCCATAACCATGTAAGAAATCATACTCATCTTCTTGATGTTGATTTGACAAAATTCTTAAAACTAAATTTTGTAATCCCTTAGCTCTAACACTTGTAATTGGTCCTACTAAAGGTTGATCCCTATCAAGTATGCTTCTAGAAACAAAAGAGCATAGCACTTTGGGTATTGCATTATAGACCCAAACTTGAGGTGATTAGCTATAAGGGATATAATTAAGGAAGGTAGTGGTAGAGAAAGAAAGCCCAAAGCTTGATGAACCTCCTTGTGGTAATGGATTAATCTGAAGTAGGTTATTGGTAGTGGAAACTTAGAAAGAATAAAGCTAAGGTTTGCTAGGAATAGAAAATTTGAATTCAAACTTTGGAAGAAGTATTGTGTTATCGTGTGTGATGAAATGTGAAGCTCTTCCCTTAATTATTTTTTAGGCTCAAATTCCATTTTACAAGTGAAAAAATCCAATGAATTTGAGAATGATTTTGTTGTAAATATTGGTAAAAAAAATCATACATGTTATATATATTTTGGCCAAAAGATGAATTTCATTGACTAAAAGGAAATTAAATCAATTATCAATGATTGATACAAGAAAAATGATACATAAAGAGTTAAGGGTATAATTATCCAATAGTATAAATAGGCATATTTCTTTTATAGTCGAAGTGCTCCACATAGAGGATGGAAATTCTCGTGAGAGAATAAAACTCAACCAATTGGTGTGTAGACTAGATCCCATAAAAAGGTGATATACATATTATATTTGAATAATTTTATTCCATGTAATGTCTAATAAAACATCATACATGAATTCGAGCTCTTTCCTCTTACCTAACTTGCAAAAAAGTTATAATTAATTAATGTTTATTTCACAATATGGAATTGGTAAGAAATTTCTATTTCTATCTCTCTTTGTTCATTAAAAGAACGGGAGCTTTTACGGTCTCATTGACGAGATCATCTAGTCAACCATCTAACCGTTAAAATAAATATAATAATTGGAATATTAATTATTTTAGTGATTCGATCACAGTTGGGTATGGTGTGAGCCGTTGGATGGTGATGAGCCCAATCCCATTAAAATTAATGATGTGACTATAGAATTTCCTCAAAAGAATTGTTATTCCCTAAAGACTATAGCTTTTGTTCTAAAAATAGTTATAATCACCAAAGAAAATATCACTACAAGATTTGATAATCCTTTTCAATCTTATTATATTCCATTGTACCAATGTTACTTTTGGTACGTAGAATCATCCGGAATGGAATAAAATAAAATTAAAGAAATGGCATAGAATGAAATGGATTAGAATGAGATGGATAAGGGAATAAGAGTGGGCAAAAAAATAAAAAGAATAATGGAATGAAGGATCCATTCTTATGTTTGGATACAAACAGGAACGAAATGGAAAGGAATAGTAATATAATAGAATTTGTCAAAATTAGCATTAACAATAAATAAAATAATAGTTTAAGTATGATAAAAAGGTAATTAAAGTAAATATTAATAATTGGTCAGTTGGTGTTGTGAGTTGGATTAACAAAATTTGAAGAACACAAAGTTGAAGTTTTTAAAAAATTGTAAAATATGCTAATAAGTTCTATTCAACTTCAGTCGCAACTACCAACATTAGGCAAGTGCACGTACTGAAGTAGTATAGAAAATATTATGTCGTATTCTAAGGAATTGTTAGCATATACTATACTCACTTTTCATTTATTATTTAACCAAAGAAAATTTAGCAAAACATGATAAAAACAGAAGTTATATTAAGGTTAAGGCACATATACAATTTTTCAGGGCAAAATGAAGGATAAGTATGTGAAATGCAAGATAAGACTTAGGGATTGTTTTACCAAGTCCTTATCATGTGATTTCTCAACAAACTCATAGAGTCGTTCACTGGTGTGTTTGTACTGTCTAATTCACAAGTGTAAGTTAAAGTCTCTCTTAAAGTTAGAAACTCTAGATCTAGACCATATCACCAAAATCTCTTCACAAGTTATTTTATTTATTGTTGAGATCTATTCAACAGAACAATCTCCCAATCTGTTCAAAAGAACTATCTCTCTCTCAAGGTGATTATAAGCAACTTCATTAGTAGCTCAAATCTATTCAAAAGAATGATCTCCCAATCTGTTTAGTTGAAATCGAACATAGATCTAAAAGGTACACCATGCATTTAGATCTACGAAATTGAGTTCAAGCTACTAATTATAAATACCTAGTTAATATTCATTAAAACACTTTGAAATCACATGAATTAGGTCTTAGATTCATAAGCTCTAAGATAAATGATTATTTCTCCATAGATGTAGATATTAAGTGCAAATTTTAAAGAAATAATATGGAATTAAAGATGGAAATACGAATTAAGCACAGAGATTGCAAAAACAAACATCGGGTTTATAATAAATTTACCTAGAAAACTTTGAGATTTCTTAACAAAAAGAAATAGTTCTTTTACCTAAGAATTATTGTTCTATTCACGTTTACTTATACAGGATCATGCACAAAAATCATGACGATTTTATTCGTTGACGTGACATATTTTTTATAATCGAATTCATCCTTATTCTCATGCGTGCATCTTGGATGCTAGTTCATAGGGCCAATTTTTGTAGGGTTAGGTCGAATGCTTGAATGTTAGGGCTCGATCTAAGCTGTGATCTTCTGCTAAAAAGCTCGAGTTCTTGTTCTGATTCAATTGTGGCTATCATCGAGGGCTCGAATGTAGGGCTCGATTAGGGTTTTGCCCTTGTTTTGGCTTGTTGTTTTGCCCTTAATGGGTCTTTTGCAGTCCTTAGCTAAGTTCTATTTTGCACTTTGTTGTTGTTTTACTCCAAATTTATTCAAGAGTCACTTCATTTCTTGTTTTTATGATCTTAGAAGCTGAAAAACAATGATTGCAACATAAAAGCATAAATTGCATTGGAATTTATCTAAAAATGTATCAGATTAAGCCTAAATATTTATGAATGGAATGGAGTAAAACAAACTTAACAATAATATAAGGTGGAAAGGAATCACAATTCTATCTTTGTAAATGCAGAATCAAATTCTACCTTAAAGGTGGAATCACGATTCTTTGGAATTGTAGTTTTGGCTTTAATAATGCTTTCAAACATGGAAAAGGAAATGAAAGCTAGAATCGTGATTTTATTCTGATTCATTCCCACATACCAAACGTACAATAAATGGCAATGATCTTTCTCTCTCTTTTTATTATATTTTTGTAAGATTGGACACAAATCAATAGCTTATGTGGCCAAATCTAATAATTTTTCAATGTATGGTTTGGAAATTATTTTTCAATATGATAATATAATTATCATAAATTACTGGCAAAATATAGATAGATCTTTTGACATTCAAAATATGATTACTAGTCCCACTATAATATTAAATATATGAATACATATAAATAATTATAAATTAATATAGAAATATAAAAAATCGTAATGATTATAAATAGTAAAGGTTTCAACGTGTGTGGATATTCTTAAAAAGTTATAAAAAAATAAAATCATATTTAAAATTTAAAAGAATCTACTTGTGCTTGATTAATAATTTAAAATGTATTTGCAATTTTCCCTCTATAAATTTATACTTTGCATAAACTAATCAAGAAGCCACGTATCGCTAAGAAAGAAAAGTAATTTTCCATTAATCATTCTTCTTCTACGAACTATAGTATGGTAATTTAATGACAAAAAGCTACAACTGATATTCGGAAAAATCTCGAGAAATAAATGGACAATTCACCCGACCCAGCTGATTTCATTCATAAAAATACGAAACTTACTAATGATGAAAATACAGTTTTGATGTCGTTTTCCAGTTATCGTATATATACATTTCACACTATAATCATGAATTATCTGTGGGTGTGGGTGTCAAAAGACAATAAATCCAACAGGCACTTACCTTGTCTCCATGCCCCATAAGCCAATAATGACTAAACATCGGAGTAAATTCATGAAACATTAATGTGTGGCCCAGTGTCTGCTAGCAGTACCATGGCTGAGTTAATGTGAAATCGGAGGAGTAAAGACTAGACTTGGGGAAAAAGCTCCTATAAATTTGGTCTTTTTCTTTTCTTTTTCTTCTTCTAGACTCGGTGAAAATAACAAACAAACATTTTGCGTTTTTTCTTATATATATATATATATATATATGTATATCTTGACTTATGAGACGATTGAATTTATCTCTTTTTCACTTCTATTCAAACTATGGTAAAAGGAAAACTAAACTCTGGCAGCTTGTTACACGTGACAGGTAAATAAATAAATAAATGAAGCTTTTCATATTTTATATAATTAATCACTTTAAAAATAAAACAAATACATATAATTTTTCTCTTTTCAATTAATTTGCAGATGAGCCGATGAGTTTATGAAAATTCAGCTAAAATCAATTTAAAAATTATTGAATTTGATTTAAATTGCGTATATATTTTTCTGTTCAGCTTGAAAAGACATGCTCGAATTTAACCCTATTTCAAACTCAAGCACAACATTTCGGAAAAAAGAAAAAACTCAAACACAACTTTTATAAATTGAATTCGAAGCAAGTCATGACAACTGAGCAAAATGAATTTACCTTCAATAACTTGTGAATAAGTTGCCTTATGTTAAGTTCATAAATTTTTTATGATCAACAAATGCATAAAATTAAACAAATTAATAATGATAAATTTTATGTCTAATATATATATTTATATGTAGACAATATAGTTTTTTCATTTTTATTTATATAAAATATAAAACTCACAATCCTATTTACAAATTTGAACAAGTCTTCCCATAAATCTAAACGCATTTTTCTTACAAACTTAAATGGTTCCACTTGCAAACATAAATGAGAGCTAGAACCAGGGCTTTTTATTTTAAATTTTACTCAACTTGTTTACTAGTAAAACTCAAATTAAACTTTAATCCATCTACTCAAGCACTTAATTTGCAAAAGTACTTTTTTAACAATTATCCCTAATGCACGTTAACCGTTTTCTTTTAAGAAGTATCTGTACCAAAATTGTTATATTTATGATTTGGTGTTATTAACTTCATTCTGATAAGGTCCTGCAAAATTTCTTTTTTCGGCAAAGTACTACACCAGTGCCAAATTTTTTCTGTGAGATAAAGATATTAATAAATGTATAATTGTATTTGCTATCTAGAAGTAATCCTCGCATATTTTATATACTCACTACTTGAGATTGAATTCTAATTGAACAAAATTATAATATAGTTGTGATGACTATGATATGTCTATTACAATATTTATTTTTTATAAAAAATAAAACAAATATTTATTAACATAAAAAAACTATCTATAACATTATTTTTATTACAGGAAAATAGTAATAGAATAGATTATATTTTTAAGATGAAATTATCTATAATAAAGATTGAAAAAAATATATTGAATGACTAGTTTTATAAGGGATGTAAACGGGTCGGGTTCGGGTCGGGTCACCCTGTCCCAAACCCGACCCGATTACAAATTGGGTGTCCCAGAACCCGACCCGACCCGATTATTTAGGAACCCGCCCCGACCCGAACCCGACCCGTTTAATATATTACATAATTAAATGCATTATTTATTATTTCATTAAATTATTATTGTAGTGAGGCATGTTTAGGAGGGCAAAAATTTCAATGGAGTTGATAAAGATCCTAATTTTTATTTAAAAAAAATTAGAAACGTTAAAGACAGGTAAAAAATTATTAAACATGAAAACTGAATATATAAGATAAAGTCAATAACTCAAGACATGTCATTGCCTAAAATTATTAGAAGACTTATATATCTATACATATATTATATATATATATATATATAAAATACATCCAACTCACAATAATAATAATAATAATAATAATAATAATAATGACACTACACGACGATCTATATATTCTTGATTTATTTGTCATTATATATATATATAATATCTATTTTTTCTGAGAAAATTAATTTTTATACTTTGTTGTGTTGCATGGGAAAGAAATGAATTTTGAAAAAGTGGGGAAGGTTGCACATGGAAACCGATTTTCTCTGGATAATTGGTCAGTGATTATTAATTGTAAATATAATTTATATCCTATCATGTGATTCAATACATGAATAACAAAATAATTATATGAAAAGTATCATTCAACTAATGAATAAGTAAATTCCTTAAACTAAAATTTTTAATTTTTTTTAATTAAATCGGGTCGGGTTTTCCCAACGGGTTATGAGTACAACCCAAAACCCGACCCTAAACCCTATAGGGTCTGACCCTATAGGGTTTTTAGCGGGGCGGGCGGCGGGTACCCTATAACGACCCGCCCCGGTTGCATCCCTATTTTATATGAAACCTAAAATAATAGCTATATAATATTTTTGCTAAATGTATGATAGATGAGTCAAAAATAATAATTTTTACTCAATAAATATTTTTGGCCAATTGTTATTAGATAAGTTTAAAAAGTCCACTTCATACCATCAGGAAAACTTTTTCAAAAATTGGTCTTTAATCTGTAATTCAATTTTATTTTTCGGAATATTTAGTCAAATAATAGAAAGAAATATGAATAAAGGAAAAAAACTTTACAAAAGGAAAATTGAGAGATAAAAAGGACATTGTAAATAGAGTTAGGTATATTTTGGAGGCAAATGCATGATTGACATAACTGGCTTTCTGACACCAAAGCATGATTGAACATTGAACTTGCACCACCACACCCCCCATTTCTCTTCTTTCTATAAAACCCCTCACAACGCCCCACTTTCACTCTCATCCAGACACACTTTCTCAACTCACCCACTTATTTTCTCTCCGTCTAACAACACCCAAGAACCAAAAACAAAAAAAATAAGAAAATTGGAACAAAGACCAAACTTTGCCAAACGTTCACAACTATGGTTGGAAAAGATGATTTGGGTTTGAGTTTGAGTTTGGGTTTTCCTCAAAATCATCAAAAACAGCAGCAGCAACAACAACATAATCATCACCACCATCATCAGTCTCTTCAGTTCAATCTCATACCTTCCCTTGTTCCTTCTTCTACTAACTCTCCTAGTCCTTTACTCAACAATCCACAAAACCCATGTTCTAGCGCCAACAACAATAATAACAATGACGCCTTTGCTTCCTCAGGTATTATAAAAAGACCCTTTTTTAATTAATACCACTTTAGTTCAAAGGTTAGATCTACTTGATTATCTTGATTTCATACATGAAAAGTAATTTAAATCTTGCTTGTATTTTGGGCCTCAAAATTATATCTTATTTTTTGAAACAAAACATTATGGTGCTACTAAAGCTAGCTTTTTGAAGCTTTTTTTTCCCCTCCCCCCTTAACTAGTCAAAAGAAAATATTTTACCGAAAAAAAAACTTTTGACCCCATTTTTTTTTTTCTACGAGTTTTTAATCTCTTTATAAATTTTGGATTTAAAAGATTAAAAAAGGAATATTTTTTAATTTCTCTTTCTCTGAAATGTCTTTGCTCTACATATCCATTATTTTCTTACTTGTAATTTTTTTTTTATTTTTTTTAAATTCTTCAAAACATATTAAGGGAAATCTTCAAAAATCACATCTTTCCACTAAAATTTTCCAATTTTATTCATTCGTTTATTTTTGCAGATCGGGGCTCCGAAATATGCCGTGTTGAGACACGACCATTCCTTCGGGGGATCGACGTAAACCGGGCACCATCAACGGTGGATCTCGAAGAGGAAGCGGGTGTTTCATCGCCCAACAGCACCATATCCACCCTCAGTGGTAAGAGGACAGAGAGAGAATCCAACCTTGACGACGTTGATAACGACAGGTCTTGTTCCCGTGGCATTAGTGACGAGGAAGATGGCGATAACTCACGGAAGAAGCTCCGTTTATCTAAAGACCAGTCCGCTATTCTGGAAGAGAGCTTCAAAGAACATAATACTCTCAATCCAGTAAGTCTGCATCAGGGTTTTTATTTTATTTTTTGAATATTTTTATAGAAATATTTGTCGGATGGTTCTCGAACTGTAGGCTACATTCGGAGAGTAGGGGATTTTCATGATCTAATTATTTGTCAATTTTTAAGGGTGATTTAGGGGGTTTAATTGGATTTAGTCTACTTTTTGTCTATTTTTTTTTTAATTATTGTTATTTATTTTTGTAGAAGCAAAAGTTGGCTTTGGCTAAACAACTTGGACTTAGACCAAGACAAGTGGAAGTTTGGTTCCAAAACAGAAGGGCAAGGTGAGATGTGTTTTTGTGTATTTTATTTTTCCATTTACTAAGGTCATTTTCGGTATATAGAGAAAAAGTAAAAAAATTTTAGTATGCTCTCTGGGATTATGAAAATTAAATTGTTATGTGAGAGTACAACAAAACGGTTTTGCATGTTTATAAATATGTTTAATAAGGATCTCGTGAAAAATGATTTGTGTATTAACAATTTTTGGAAAATATGTAATTGCAGGACTAAGTTGAAGCAAACTGAGGTGGATTGTGAGTTCTTGAAGAGATGTTGTGAGAATCTGACGGAGGAAAATAGAAGATTACAAAAAGAAGTCCAAGAGCTTAGAGCTCTGAAACTTTCCCCTCAATTCTACATGCAAATGACCCCACCAACCACCCTCACCATGTGCCCCTCATGTGAGCGTGTCGCAGCCCCTTCAACCGGGGTCGAGGCGGTTCGACCCATCGCCATTGCCCCAGCCCATCCGCGCCCTCTCCCCATCAACCCATGGGCTCCTCTTGGCTCAATTGCCCATCATGCCGGGCCAGCGCACCATGCGTCGTTTGATTCTCTTCGGCAACGGACATAGATTAGTAATTTTGTGACCGAAAAGGTGCCAGGAGTATTTTTTATTAGGTTTACTGCTTTTAGGGTTGTGGGGATGTGTACGGAGGAATGTAAAACTGTCGTAGCAGTGAAGCAGAAGATTAGACTAGAGGGTGTTTTCACAATCCGTGGTCTAAGATATGGTGGTTACGGGTGTTTGATTTAGTGGGTCTATAATGTTTTGTCCTATCGACCCATGTTTCCTTCGAGATATCAGATGACTAAATTATAGTGGGTTTAATGTTAGAAAACTAATTCATTTCTTCTATTATCTTTGGGGAAAAGAAGTGTAAAGTTTCATTGCCTAATTAATTGACTACAGACCTATGTTGTATTCCAAGTCAATTGCAATTTTCCTTTTCACCTTTCAGTTTCCAAATACTAGAGGCATGTAAAACTTGATTCTTCAACCGGTGAATGAAAGCTCCAAGCAAAATACATATCACAGGATTCGGAAACAAGATTACACAGACGAAATAATTATATTGATCGTGTAAAGAGAGGATGGAAAATGCAATTAGATAATGCAACCGGGTGGTTTGAGATAGCTCATAGATACCTAAGGTTTAAAATTGATTAGGGATGTAATTGGATGGGTTTGAGATAGATCATATAACATTCGAACTTAATCCAATTCCTTACAAGCAGAGTTGGCAATTTCGGATTTGACCAATGAATCTGGACATGACACGATTATAAAAAAGGTTTAGATAAGTAAAAGTCAATACAATTAATAAATGGTTCAAACCCGAAAATGATATGAATTTAAAGGTGTAGGGTTCAAACCCGTAAACCTATTAAAATATATTATTATTTTTATATTCTTACTTTATTAAATATATTATTGTTATTATTCCTAACTAAATTATAAAATGATAAAACAATCCATATATATGAAATAAATTATATGTATACATATAATTACCGTAAATTATATATATAATATAGATCTTATGTAACAAATAAAATATACATAATTTATATATCAATATATAGTTGATTTATTTACTACATATATACATAACATATATATTATATAGTGTGAATAAAATATTTGTAACAATTTTATGTATTGAGATAATACGCATGTATATTAAATTTATAGGTTATAAATACACATACAAAGGTCATGGGAGACTGTCCATATCTCGACTCGACTCCGTTCAATGTGCATATAAAATATGAATTACATATAATGTATATTGCTTAAATATATATATATATAATAACATAATATACATGTGACTTAACATATATATAATAAATTTTATACCGTATATGTGTATATACATACTTATCTGCATATATATAAGATCTATAGGTTATAAATACATAATTTATATATTATATATGTATAAATTATATATTTACATGATTAGACTATATATATTATATATAACATTTATAGTTTCTAATAGTTATATATAACTTAAATAGCTCCTATAAACCAAAAATTATTTATAGCATATATCATGGAGATATGTATATCACATAACAAATTATAAACATGTAATATAGTTATAATTTAATTGTTACATAAATTGTATATGTTACATGTACATATATATTGTAAATATTATATGTAATACATATATATTGCCATATATAACAAATGTTTTAAGGATATATAACAAATGTATTTATATGTACATATGCATTTCATTTGTTATACCTAATCAATATGTTGTACCTATGTTTTATACAAAATAGATTATATATGTAACATAAATATATATATAATATCATATTTCATGTTTAACATATATTAATAACATGTTATATATGTGTGTGTATGCATAAAGTAGGTTTAAGTAATTATTTATTTATTTATTCCTTTATAACTAAATAAAGATGTAATGTTATTTTAAGTTATATTCTTGTTTTAATGTTGGAAGTTGAAACAAACATTGGAAAGTGTAATCTTGGTAATAGAATTTCATATGAAGTAAATATTAGAATATAATTTTCTTAGTTTATTACTGGTAAAATTATTTTTAAAACATAATTATTTTAATTGATGTTTATTCGTTTAAATAAATAGGTACATTCAATCACTAACATCCTTTTAACCTAAAAGAAATTAGGGTTTACATTCTCTCTCTTTTCCCTCTCTTCCTCTCTCACTCTCTCTCGTCAAGTTTGATTTCTTCTATCTTCTTTTGACTTAATATGTTAGTAAATTGGTATCTTAGATTAAATTTCTACGTATCTACTTTTATCGGATTTTGTAATTAATACGAGCTTTTTATGTTTAAAATTACGAGGCTTTTAACTTTTTTTGTATTTTTTATGAAGTTATAACTTTTATGTTAGGGGTTTGCATAAATTTAGAGAGGGGGGTGGTGGGTGGGTTGTTGGGGGGAAGGAATTGAGGGTTGTTGGGCTCAATGATTTTGATTGTGTGGTTACTTAATTTGTGGCATTTTTTAGTAGGTTGTTACTTAAGTTTTCTTGTACTTCATAAGTTATTTATAAACAGTATTAAATATTTCTTATTAATCAATAAGCAAGTTGACATGAAACACAGGACACGTTATAAATGAGTTAGGTCATAAATTTAGGTTTTCATACACTATTAGCCAAAGGTTCGGGTCTCGAGATAAGGTCTTTTAGACACAGACACGACACATAATACGATGACACGAATTGCCAACGCTACTTACAGGGTCTTTCAAATCCCATTCAAACTCTATAGGGTTTTCATTGTCATACCCAAATCCATCCCATAGGATTTTGGGTTGATTTGACTTGTCCCTATAGAGTCTCTTTATCTTTTTTTTTGTTTTAATTTTTTAAGATTATTTTTGCATGCTATTTTTTTTTAAAGCTATATGTAAAGATGGCAGAACCTTAGAAATCACTTATTTAATTTAATTACTTATTTCGATTGGGAAAAAAGGAAGGAAATTTGCGATGGATAACATTTGTAGTGTGCATCATAAAATTTAGACTAGTGTGTTCATCAATGTTAAAAAATATACCTGTATGGATTGTTCAAACATTTAATTAGACTATAAAAATATGATCTTGATAAGTAAATTATACAATTTTTGGTGAAAAAAAAAGTAATCTATGTAATTGTCTTTTACTAATATTATATATCAAGAGATTTTGCTACTTAGGACTTTTTTTTTTTTAGTTTGAATTGAATTTTTTACAATTATTATATTTTATATTTTATTATAATTTATTAAATTAAGTTTTCCATCAAGTTATGACCTAACCCTAAACCATACAAGGTTATAGAATTTTTTCTAAACTCATCCTAAAACCCTATAACTCTGGAGATTTTAGCATACCATGCGACGTTGGATGCTCTTCGCCAGCGGACATAGATTAGTAATTTTGTGACTGAAAAGGTACAGGAGTATTTTTTATTAGGTTTTCTACTTTTAGGGTTGTGGGGATGTGTACGGAGGAATGTAAAACTGTCACAGCAATGAAGCAGAAGACTAGAAGGTGTGTTCATAGTCCGTGGTCTAAGATATGGTGGTTATGGGGCTTGATCTTTGTGGGTCTATAATGTTTTGTCCTATCGACCCATGTTTCCTTTGAGATATCAGATGACTAAATTATAGTGGTTTTAATGTTGGGAAACTAATTCATTTCTTCTATTATCTTGGGGAAAAGAAGTGTAAAGTTTAATTGCCTAACTAATTGACAGACCCATGTTATTTGATAATCCAAGTCAATTGCAATTTTGTTTTATTTAAGGCATGTGAAACGTTATTCTGATTCTCGGATCGGTGAATTTTGACATAGCTCCAAGCAAAATCTACGTATAACATTGAATGTGAAGCAAAATAACGCGATAATAAATTGAAAAAGAAAAAAGGCCCTCCATCTGTAGGAACTGTTTATGATATTTTAAAAAAGGTGGTTTTTTTTTTTTTATTTAATACGGAATTTTGTCGTCTTAAAACTAAATAACAATTTTATTGCCTAAGCAAATGGGTGTGTTTGTAAATAGCTAATGGATTAACAAGAATTCCGAATACAGAAATGACATTTACTTAGGGGTGTATAAAAAAACCAATGAAACCGAGAAATCAAACCGAAACCGTAAAACCAATCCGAAAAATATGGTTAACCGGTCCATTAGTTTCGGTTTAGGGTTACGGTTTTTATTTTTTTCGGTTTTCGGTTTCGGTTTCGGTTTGTAACCACAAAAAACCGATGGTTAACGGTTAACCGTTTCAGTATTTATAAATATATTATATATATAATTTACATATATAAATAATTATTTTATATATATATACATATAATTTTCATATACATATAATGTACCTATGTTAATATTCCTTGAATTTCGATTAAAATATTATTATCTTATGATTAATGGAGTTAATTTAGTAATTGATTTAGTTTGATTTTATTGATAATGATACATTCAAAGGTTCATTTTTCCCCTTTTCCTTAATTTCATTTTCTTTTTTTTAGCTCTAGTAATATATATAATAGTTTAAAGAAAAACTTTATGATAAAGGCTAAAAAAAGGTTTTTTGAAATTATCAATTTGATTTTTGAATCCATTACGTTAAATGGTTAAAAACAGAAAACTGAATAAATTAACTGAATAAAACGGTTAACCGTTAAGGCGGTTAACCGTTTATAATGGACCGGTTAAGGATCAAGATATTTAAAAACCGATAATTACGGTTAGGTTCAAAAAATAAGGCCACGGACCAGTTAACCGGTCCATGAACACCCCTACATTTACTGCATAATTTTTCTGTATATTCCATTTCCCTTCTTACTCTTACTCACATAGATATGGTAAAGAGAGTAAGGTTGTTACAATATATTTTGTTTTGTCTATGATGTGGACAAGTGGCAATAGATCCTAGCACATGCCAAATTTTTGTAACTAATCATATGCACTATTACTAATTATTATATGTAAATTTAACTCTTACTAACCTGTGGTGATATGATCTATTCGAATAACATAATAACTTAGCCCATTTGTGACTTCACACAAGCCTACCCTTTCAACAACCCACACCCGAATCCACGCTATAGCCCATATCCAAAGCTTTAGTCATATTACTTGGTCCTTCAACATCAGACAAATCACATTGTTTCACTTCAGTAGGCATCTTCACTTCTTGTCTTGTCGGAAACCCTAGCTTTTCCTCCATCCTCACAATATCTTTCACTCCTTCAAGAACCCTTGTCCACAAGGGTTGATTTTGGAAGCGCAAATATAAGTCAAAGCTAAACTCCCAAGTAGCTTCACTATCGAGCTTATCCTTCCATTTTACTAACACTAACAGGTTTGCTACAGGTCCTCTCTTTATCATTTTGCATTCGAGGATGGCTTTAAGTACCCATGCATCCTGATCTTGTAGTTGGTAAATCAATCGAGTGTTGATGATGGCATGGGATGAAGCGTTTAAGTTGTGAAACATGAAAGGTGGGATAAATGGTCGACTTTGATGGCAGATCTAGACGATAAGCCACCTCTCCTATCTTGTCTATAATCATATAGGGTTCATAGTACTTTAGATTAAGCTTATGAATCTTGTGCTTCTTGAGGCTATGATGCCGTTGTAACTTAACCAACACCCATTCTCCAATCTAGAAAATCCTATCACTCTAGTTCTTATTAGCCAAAATCTTCATCATATCTTGTGCTCGCTGCAAATGAAAGTGCAAGGTTCTGAGAGTCTTCTCCTTATCCACTAACATATGGTCAACCAATTGATTCCTCGAATCACCTGGTATGTAGGGTAGGTTTAGTGGTGGAGAATACCCGTACAATACCTCAAACAGAGTGGTTTTAACCCTAGAATGAAAATTTGTGTTGTACCACCATTCCGAAAGAGCTAAAAACTCACTCCACCTCTTAGGAGTCTCACTAGAAACACATCGTAAGTAGGTCTCTAAACACTTGTTCACAGCCTCAGTTTAACCATTCGTTTGTGGATGGTAAGCAGTTGATAACTTTAATTCAACTCCTTGTAGCTTAAAAAATTCACTCCAAAAATGACTGATGAAAACTGGATCCCTGTCACTGACAATCGAATTGGGTAATCCATGTAATTTGAACACATGTTCTAGGTGTAATTTGAACACATGTTCTAGGTATAATTTGGCTATCTAAGGTGCTGTATAAGGATGTGATAACCCTGTAAAATGTGCGTACTTTCTTAATCTATCCACAACTACCAATATCACATCGTTGCCATGTGATTTTGGTAGACTTTTGATGAAATCCATAGTGATGTCAATCTAGCACCCATTTGGAATTGGTAGTGGTTGTAGGAGACCAGGTTGAGCCATGTTCTCATATTTGTGTCGTTGGCAAATATCACACTCCCTCACATACTGCCTCACATTCTTCTCCATACCTGACCAAATAAAAATTGAGTGTAGCCTTTTAAATGTATCTTGAGCCCCCTAATGCCATCGAATAACTCCATCATGAATAGTCATATCAGCTTTTGTACTAGTTCCACCTTAGCTCTAACAACAACACACCCCTTCTTCCTTAATAAACCATTATCCATGGTAAAACCTTTCACCAGCTCTCCTTCTTGTAACTGTTTGTAAATGGCGTGATAAGACCTATCAGCCAACACACTAGCTTTGTTCTCCTTTACAATCTCTGATGATATATTGGCAGTTGAAACTGATGTATTTACACACCTATTATAATCTAATAATTTTCAATTTTAAACAAAGGTGTAATACTTAACCGGTCAGCAAAATCACCAGATGCAATGTAATATTTTCTGAAAAGTCTAGATCGTGTCCACAGAGAGCTAATGGCTAATTACTAGAAATTAAATTTTACCTTAATCTAAGCAATCGAAAATTTAGATTTTCTATGATAATTTAGCTAAAATTGACTACAAATGATTGTGAAGAACTAAAACCGTATGTTCTAGCAACAACAACGAGAGATATGGGTTTAGGAGATGCAGATAATATATGAATATGCATTTATAATCTCATTTGAAATGATTCATACTTCAAAATTGATAAATAAAATTGAATACTTGGGATTTAATCAAATTCACTAAGAATTGCTCACCTCTCAGAGTAGCAAAATCTTTCATAGCATAAATTATCCTGCCAAGGTAACTTATCTACGATTAACAATTAAATAGCAATTTGCTCTCACCAAAATTACTATTATAGTTGAAACTACAAAATAAGCACCGCCAAGTGACTTAAATTTCCAATCCTAACAGCATAAAGACCAGTGAAATCTTAAGTTTCATCACAAGCTTGCATATCCCTATGACATATCTTATTCAAAAACCTAAGTTTTACTTGTGTGGATCATTGAATCCCTCCAGGGTATCTCTAATCCTATCCATCTAATTTATGTGATCAGGCATAAATTAATAGACCACAAGTAAAATAACTTAAATTCCCAATTAATCAATTTCAATATCAATATGATTTTATATAAATTCATCAAATCCATTCATACATATTCATAATAATCATTGAAGAACAACATCTCAATATACAATCAAGTAGTAAAAATGATAAAATAGAGATTGAAAACACCTTAAAAATGGTTTCCTTTCATAAAACTGAGTCTTCAAATCCATAATCACAAAATGTGGGCACTGCTTGATTGTAACTAAACCCTAATTGCCCTTAAGTTGCTAGAACATATTTGGTTTTGGTGTCCTAAGGAAAAAAATTCAAACATTTGTGAAACTCTCTTTTTCTTTCTTTTTTAATGATTTTCCCCTCCCTTCTAACAAGGAATCCTTAGAATATATAAGCAAAACATTTAGGCATTTCATATAATTTTTGCAGTTACAAAACGTACGCCGATAGTTACAACTTCTATGCCGGCGGCTTACAGACGGTTTACTTTCCTAAAACCCTTGTACACTAGCAGCTTGGCTTCGACATTAACGGTTTGATTCTGTGGATGACCTATGATACTTCAATGCCGGCGGCGTAAGGTTTGAACTGCCGGCATACAAATGAAACTTGAAAGGCTAGCCAGATTTAATTCAAAGGCTGGCTGTGCAAGTGATAGCCTTCACAATTTCAATTCGGTGGACACTCTAAGCCGTCTCAACGTAGGCGGCTTTGATTCACAGAAAGCCGGTATTGAATCAAATTGTAGAAGTTGGCTTTGGATCCCTCTACACTGGCAGTGTTGAGCCAGTGCTTGATTTTTTGTTTTTGATCTTCAGCCTACACCGCCTCAAGGCCGGCAGCGTATAAGGTAAGAATTGATGAACTTTGAATTCTTGAATCTGTTCCATGCCAAGGCTGGGTTGAATGTCGGCAGTGTTGAAGTTTTGATATGCTGATCATCCTCTAAGTTGGCTTTACGCCGGTGGTGTATAATCCAAAAAAAGCCAGCGTATCCTTTGAGGTTCTTCAATTTCACTTCAAATTGCCTTGTTATGCTTTCCTTTGTTAACTTTAAACCTAAAACATAAACATAAACAATCCGAGTACCAATTCAAGCAATTTTTATGAAATTCAACATAAATTAACCACTAATTGCTTGTTAAAAGTTGTGTAAATATAATCTTATCAACAGTGTGAACCATAGTCTTCAAACCTGCATAAGCTACACGAGAAAGAGCATTAGCAGCTATATTGGCTTGGCCACCTTTATATTGGATTTCATAATCCAAGCTAAGCAATTTTGTCAACCACTTTTGTTGACTGTTAGTGGTTATCCTCTGATCCAAACAAAAATTTTAGGCTTTAGTGGTCTGTTTTAATGATGAAATGCCTCCCAATCAAATATTGTCTACATTTTTCAACTGCCTGCACAATTACTAGCATCTCTTTCTCATACATGGATAAACCCTTTTGTCTTTCTCCTAATGCCTTACTTAAGAAGGCAATTGGATGATGTTCTTGCATTAAAACAGTACTAACCCCTTCATCACTAGCATCAATTTCGATAACAAAGGGCTTAGAAAAATCAGGTAGCCTCAAAACTGGTGCCTTCATCAACAATTTCTTTACTAACTCAAATGCATTCTCAGCCTTGTCATTCTAAACAAACCCATTTTTCATTAACAGCTATGTGAGAGGCTTAGTTATCGTTCCATAGCTTTGAATAAATCTATGGTAGTAGCCAGCAAGGCTAAGGAAACCCCTAAGTTGTCATACATTGGCAGGTTTAGGCCAATTATGAATAGCTTCAACCTTCTTAAGATCAGTAGTCACTCCATACTTTGAAATGATGTGTCCCAAATACTCTACATGCAATGCTCTAAACACACATTTACTCTTTTTTTAGAATAACGCTTCCTTACTCAAAATCTGAAAAGTAGTCCTCAAATGTTGAATATGCTCCTCCATGTTTTGGCTATAAACCAATACATCATCGAAAAATACCAGAATGAATTTCCTCAAATGCTTTCTAAATAATTCATTCATTAGGCTTTGGAAGGTAGAAGGAGCGTTGGTTAAGCTAAAAGGCATAACTATAAATTCACAATGACCTTCATGGGTTTTAAAAGTTGTTTTTATAAATGTCTTTAGGATCCATCAAGATTTGATTATAGCCTGACCTCAAATCTAGCTTGAAAAGATAACAAACCCAAAATAATTCATCGAACAAGTCATCGATTAAAGGAATCGGATACTTATCCTTAACAACAAGCTTATTGAGCTCATGATAATCAACACACATTCTCCATGTATTGTCTTTCTTTCTCACTAACATAATAGGAGAAGAGAAAGGATTATGGCTAGGTCGTATAGTGCCTTGTGTTAACATTTCCTTCACCATAACTTCTAAGACATTCTTTTGAGCTGCTGAGTGTCAGTAAGGCCTCAAATTGATAGGCTGAGCTCCTTCGAGTAAGCGAATCTGATGTTCGTGACCTCTAAAAGGAGGTAGAGTATGTGGCTCCTCAAAGAGGTCACTGAACTCTTCAATAACTTCCAATAAACATGGTGGTATTCCCTTATGTTCCTCCCTCTCAGATCCAATTTGTTTACCGGACACTATCCAACATTGGATATCAAGGTCAGATTCCTTATCAGTAACCAACTTAGTCGGATGTTTCCCATTAATGGCCAATAGAGTTTCCCTAGTACCCAGTAATTTAAAGGGCTCAATGTTGTAAACAAACTCCATTGTAAGATCACAAAATTCCAAACAATGTTTCCCAATTGTTTCAACCAAGGAATTCCAAGTACCACATCTTCCCCATCTAAGGGTAATACATGACATGCCACATTAAACTGGTGATTTTGGATTGTCAAACTTAAACATGGTACATATCCCTTGGTTAATATTGGACTAACATCTACTAACATCACCTTAATAGACTTAGTACTCTCTATTGGACAACCCAATTGCTTAGAAACCTTAGATCCACAAAATTGAGCGAACTACCACAATCTATAAAAACTCACAGTTTCTTTCTTTTGTAAAAGGCATTAAATCTCATCATATCCTGCTCTTGCATCGGATTGAGGTTATCCACCTGATTTTCCTCCTCCTCTGGCTCTCCAATATCTTCCTCAACTAACATCATCATGAGGGGCTTATTTGTACAACGATGACTAGGACCAAATGTTTCCATCACAAAAACATTAGCAATTCTTACGTTTTTCATCCAATTCTTCTAACATGAATCTTTTGGTGGGACAAGTTGGGTTTGGTTTTAGGTGTGGCAGGGTGTTGGTTGGTTGTTTAGGAAGTAATTGTTTAGATTAGGTGTTGGATGTTTGTGTGGGTTTGGGGTAAGTTAGTGTTTTAGGTTTTGGTATATGGTGGTAATGTGAGTTGATGTTACTATAATAGATAGTTTTGGTGGTTTTATATGGGAGTTTGGTAGCAGAGATAGTGGTTTCTTATAATTTAGCTAGAGTATATGCATGTTGTAAGGTCTAGGGATGAAATATGCGGATAAGGTATTGAATCTCAAGTTTTAGGCCACTCAAGAAGCGACTTATCTTATGGATTTCAAGTAAATGAACTTAGGTAGTCAAGTACTCAAACTCGTTCCAGTATTCCTTTAATGTTCCCTGTTGTACTAATTGTTTAAGTGAAGCCATTGGATCATCAAAGGTTCTTGCACCAAACCTATGTTGCAGCCTTAACACAAACTTGTCCCGAGTAACTAGGGTAGGCAAGACCCAATTTTGAATAAAAGAATGGTACCAATGCAAAGCCAAATCCTTCAAATGCACAGTAGCAACCTTAACTCTTAAATTGCATGGTGTATCATCTAATTCAAAGAAATGCTCTACCTTAATAAGCCAAGATTTTAAGTCCTTACCAGAAAAAGTAAAAAAACCTAAATGTGTTGATCTAGTAGTGAGCTGATAGGGAGTTTCATCAACTGTAAGAAGATCCTTCGTGACCACCTTTGCCTTTTCGGATTTCGAAATACTTGGTAGAGTACCACCAATACTGGCTGCTTCATCCAAGCTTCCAAATTGCATCCGACATGGACTAACAACTTCTAACCTTCTTTTGTAGGTCACCCAACGTTGTACCATATCGATCCAGTATGGGATTGTTGCTACTTGAACAATTTAGTGAAATTCTTCAGCAACCTCTCTTCCATTTCCTTGAGCATAGACTTTATGGATTCCTCCATTTGTTCCTTGCTGTGAGTCTTGACCATTGTAATGCCCTAAACTAAGGCATTACAACCCACCACGTGTCCTCCCTTAAAAGAGACACGTAAAGGCTCTAAATATAAATATCATAAAATATAAACATATAAAAATCTCCATGAACTCATAATTTAGGTTACTATAGAATGTACAAAACCTGTAAAACCTGTAATTTCTATAATATAAACTAAACCCCAGTTAGAAAAACCTAAGCCAACAACAATCTAGAAAAAATCTAACTTTTAACTAAAATCATACAATCTTGTTTAATAAACTATTACATAAAAACCAATACTTCAAATCTTCTAAAAGATAAATAATCAAAATATTGTTTCGAGAATCTTCAAAACTCAAGAAATCCTTTTCATAGATCCTGTATAACATCTTATTCCTCTGTAGGGTAGTCAGGTCTACTATCGCCATCCCCATGATCAAAATATAAGTCATAAACAATATCTCCATCACATGTACCTAAAAAAGAAAGGAATGAGCGAAAACGCCTAGTGCGCTAGTCCACAAACAAAATGCAAATGCAAAAACAACATGTATATATTCGTGCAACTTAACTAAATGCAAACAATAGGATTATTATCTTCATTACGCTTGCAAAACAACACAGTTTAGAATCATAAATCTTTGATCTCAAACTTGGAGTTACTTAGACTCTTGAAAAACAACCAGATATCGAAAATAAATAATTCTATACATATATTGGTGAATGGGTACTCCCGAAACACCCATGGCCATGCTGCCAATAAACCTATATCTACCGGAATCATCTCCAAGCGCAACTCTACTAGGGACAATGACACACAATGATCATTAGGATGCCCCACCAGTATCAATATCTGCCAGGTCTTTATTGGTCAAAGCCAAAGACACCCAGAAAAATAATTTAGGCCAGATATAATTAAGTTCATTTATATATCTGTTCCTACAGGTAACAATCACAAAACTAAACCTGTAAGCAAATACAGTAAACAAGAAAAGGTCATACATCTTCCAATTCTAGGAACAATCTCTCAAAATCCTCAAATTCTTAAAAGCAACAAGAAATCTCAAAATCTCCTGAATATAACATATAACAAGAACAAGATATAAATCATCACATCAAAACCCTAATTATCTAATTCTCTAAAATCATCCAAAACCCTAACCTCTCTAGAAATCATAACTGCAGAATCTCTTCGATCAATCCCCTAAAAAACCCAAATCTCCACAAAACCCTAATTGCGTAAATCTAGAAAGAACAATAAATCATTGAATGAAATAAGTCTTCATTAAACTTATGGATTAACGGAATAAAACTTACATTAGATTTCTTCATAATCTAAATTCAGGTTTCTCTAATTAAAAATCATATCAAAACCCCAATAATCACAACTTCTCCAAAACCCTAGATTGGAAAATTTGTAAGAACAGACACAATTCGTCTAATATATATCTTTACATATCAAATATGTGATATAAGAATGATAATACTTACTCAATTCAATCTAAATATTCAATTGATTCTCCAAAGGATCAGATCTTGATGAAACTAGGTTTTCTCCAAAGAACTCCTTCGAAATCCAAACAAAACCTTAAGGAATAGAATCGATATATGAAAATCTTGATAAAGGAAGGTAGAATTACTTACTCTTTGATCCAAATCCGATCCCCATGTGATTCTCTCTTCCAAGAACACTCAAGAACTCTAAAAATGCTCTCTAGACGGCAAAGGAAAAAGGGCATATGAGAAACAGAAACCCTAAAGTTCTATTTATATAAAGGATTTCGGGCAGGTAAAGCTAGCACTTACGTTGGTGGCTTTTAATCCAACGTCGGCAGCCTACATACTTATGCTGGCGGCTTATGTGTCAGCTTTCACCATTTCCATAAAGGATTTGAGAGCTTTCACCGGTGGCTTTCACATATAGGCTGGCGGCCTTCATTTCCAAGCTGGCGGCCATTACATCAGCCTAAGCCCTTTCGTCTAATTTTCCGCGTACCTCTTCCCCGGGCTTAAATCTACCTGTTCAAGGACAAAAATACCCATTTAAACAACATGAATTTACCTTTTTACCCTTCATTATAATTTATTTACTTGTATATTACAACCATCCACCGAAGGATGCTCTAATACCAATTGGAGTGTGGTTGTAAATTGCTAATGAATTAATGAGAATTCCAAATACAGAAATGACGTTTACTGCGTAATTTTTCTGTATATTCCATTCCCTTTCTTACTCACATAGATATTGTAAAGAGAGTGAGGTTGTTACAATACATTATGTTTTGTCTATGATGTGGACAAGTGGCTCCTAGCACATGCTATAAACCCTCGATTTCTTAGTAAACCTAAGTTCATTTCAGGAAAGATTTAAAACCGGAAACCGAAATCCTAAAAGAATATCTCTAGACCAATCAGACCTAGAAATCCTATGTCTGGCAATATCAAGAAGGATACCTTGGAAGAATAAAAATGAGTTAATTTCGAAGTAAGACTCTAAATCGGAAAGTCAACCGGAAATCCTAAGTCAACAAAACTTCAGGAAACCCTAGCCGTTTAGATCTGGCAACCCCGTGTTCTCAAACCAAGAAGTCGAAACATGAGTGGGAAGCGTAGATTAGCTCGTATTAATATTAGAATGCTACACAATATCCGATTAGTGAAATTTCAACCAATTTCAAGCCCAATTAGATACAAATCTTGAAAAATGTGTCACGAGACTCAGGATATTAATTATATGATATTAGTACCGTTAGATTCAGAATTTCATAATATTTCTAAATATTTCAGTTATATAATTTTTCGAGTTATAAAAGTTATAATTATAACATTTTTATCGTATTTTTACTACTACCGGTAATTTAAGTGTTTGATCAACTTTTGTTTTTTTTTTTTACACTATTCATCAAGTAGAACCACCCATACCTTACTCTTACAATTTTACATCATTTCCTTACAAATTTACTTTTCTAATATATTTTGTACTAAAAGGACTTATTAAGTTTGAATTTTATTACACAAATCAAATTCAACTCTCTCTCTCTCTCTCCCCCCTTCTCTTGGAACGGCGTGAAACCGCAAACCCCCCAGTCCACATTTTGTTTTGTTTTTCTTTATTAAATAATCACACAAAACCCTGATTCATTTTCCTATAATCTCTTTTTCACCTTTCACTTTTTCACTTTCTTTCTTTTTCTCTCCTCTCCCTCTCCTCCTTGCCGTGACTCCCTTACCCCCCCACACATAATTTTTTTTTACTTCAAGTTTCCTTCTCCAAAATACTAAATAGGTAATAGATCTTAACCCTATCACACTAAAACACGTAATGACAAGATCATACATGTGTGGTTTCACAAAAATCCCCATGAGCTTTAAGCTTGGGATATGGAAACACTTATGAGTAGGTAATAGATCTAACTTCAAAATGAAGGTTTTACATGTAAAATGAATGGCTTAGGTAATAGATATCATCAAGTAGTGATTTTTATAAGTTTATCATGGTTTTACTAAGAGAAATTTTCAAAATAAGAAAATGATTACAAAAGTCAAGTTAGATCTATGATCAACTTCAACAAAAATATTGAAATTCGTAAATAGGGAGAAATGCCAAGAAAACACCTATTTTCCAACCTTAAAACAAGGGTTTTATTAAAGAAATGCAAGCCTCAGGGAGTAGGTTTGATTAGGACTTAGTTTTAGAAAGATCAAATGAGTTTTTCACAAGAAACAATCTTGAAAACAATTTTCCAAAATTCGGATTTAAAAATGATCCCTAATTAAATACCTATTTCCAAATGTCAAAATGAGTATTTTAATGGAAAAATAGAAGTCTTAAGGAGTAGATACAATAAAGACTTGATTTTGATGAAAGCAAATATATTTGATCAAAGTAGAAACCTAAAACAAAGGAAAAGTTTTCCAACTAAGATCAAACAATATTTTCCTTTCCAAAAATTGTACAAAATTCGTCATTAGGAAAAACTCACTTTAAAACATCTATTTTCCAACCTTGAAATGAGGAAATTTATTAAGATAATGAAGGTATTAGGTATATAGGTTATCAAGGTTTCATCATAGTAAGAATATGCATGATTTTCAAAGGAATAAAGCTAGTTTTCCCAAACAAGTGTTCATGATACTATTACAAGGTTTAAGTTTTGCAAAATTCTTTTTAATAAAAAATCAGTAAGGAATTACATGTAGATAGCTCATATCATGACATTCATGATCATAACTTGTAGATATTGCATGTATATATATAATACTTGATAGAAATGATGCAAATTTCACAAAACAATTTCGTAATTTCAACTTTTAGTTATTGTTCAGATCTGATCCGAACATTCTGAAACCTCAACGTTTTCAAAATTTAGTAATAATATCATAAATAGATAGATCTTTCGAAGTGGATAGAAATCAATAGCTTATTTGCGAAATTCCGAGTTAAAATGACCAAGTTATCGCTGTTTTAAGTTGGAATTTCCAATTACTAGGGAAATTCAAAGAGTTTTATTTGAAAAGTTTGGAATTAGTTATGGTATGAAATACTCATAGGGGTATTTCTTTCGTTTAGGTGATTTTGGAACCGAAGGAAATTTCGTGTTTTTGGATCACTACCATTAGAGGCCGAAGACCATGGCCGAGTGAGTTCACTATCTTTAAATTATATGCTTATGCTTGTAATGTTAGTGGCGTTAGAATCAAGACAAGATAAAATTGATTGTATGTATTTGATTTCTACATGGGTGAATTGATGATAAGAATATCAAAATGAGCTTGTTGTAACTATTTGTATGACCTAGTATAGAATTGATTTGTCTGCAATATCTATGATCACCCATAAATTATTAAATTAATATGCCATGATCTTATAATCAAATTGACCATGCATGCCATATGTGAGTCACATTGCATAAGTTATTATACCTTTATGGGAAGAAGGCATAATAATTAGGCAACGAGGGGCCTGTAAACTCGAATGTTGGCGTAAGGGCCAAAATTGATAATGTGTGTGGGTGGGCACCTGTATCAACCACAATAAAAATGAGAAAAATTAAAATCTATGGTCGTATGGGCCTGAACCACCTAACCTCGAATGGAGGCATAAATCCATTCAACATAAGATTTCTGGAAGGTCTTATGTATTGTATACTCACGTGTTTGTGCATTCATATGGTTGTTAATGACTTGTCTATTATATATTGCTATTGAGCATTTAATTTTGGGAATTGGAACTCACTAAGCTAGCGTAGCTTACACCATGGCTACATCCCTGGACCTGGCCAAATCAGGTAATGAGAGACTAGGAGTTATCTCCTTAGAAGTTCACAATTGGTTTGTATAGTTTTTAGTAGTGAACCTAAAAAGATCAATTGTTACCAAAAGGATAATATCTAAACTTATGTGTAGCAAGGGAATGACCCTTAATGCTTTGTAACTGATCTTGAAATATTTGTGGTTTATATTTTTATGTTTATCCTATCAAATTGAACTATATGTCTCCAATTGTTTATGTATTCTATTATTGTAAGGGAACACCTTACATACTAATACAAGACTTCTGAATAACTGTGGTAACGATTCTTAAGTCTCGTTTAGTTTGCGGCGGACTGTTACGTTTAGGGCACCCTTTAGGGCATGACACATGCCAAATCTGTGTAACTAATCATATGCACTATTACTAATTGTTATATGTAAATTTAGCTATTACTAAGCTGTAGTGACATGGCCCATTCGAATAACATAATACCTTAGCCCATTTGTGACTTCACACAAGCTTGCCCTTTCAACAACCCACACCCAAATCCACATTGTAGCCCATATCCAAATCTTTAATCATATTGCTTAGTCCTTCAACATTAGACAAATCACATTATTTCACTTTAGTCGCCATCTTCACTTCTTGTCTTGTTGAAAACCTTAGCTTTTCCTCCATCCTCACAACAGTGAACTGCATAGGAAGTGAGCATAACACTATGTATATTATTTGGGTTAATGTCATAAAAATTACCTAAATTTTCACGAAATTTGCAATTAACTACAGATACTTTTTCTTTTTTTTTTTTTTAATGTCAATTTACTACCTATATCTACCTTTCATGCTTACATTTGCTACTTCTGTTAAATCTTTTCACTCTGTTATCCCTATTGGCTATGCAGACTTATTAGAGCGTGACACGTATCTAAGTAAACATTAAAAAAGGAAGCCTTTACATTGGAGGAACTAAATGACGTGGAAATACTAGATAAATTCTAGAAAGCAAAAAAATAAACAAATTTAAGAAAAAAATCTAACTGAACCTAAGTCCAACTTTTGTATAATTAAATTAAGGTCTATAAGAAACCATAACCTTTCACCCATAACATTAACCAAACTATGAAGTTCAAAACCCCAAAATGAATTGCATGGCTTATCTTATCCTCCCAGGCAGATGAAGTGATGGTCCCATCTAGCCACTATCTCCATAGCTGAAGCATCTGTACAAAGACTCCATCTTGGTTGATTGGTGCAGTAAGTCTTTTTTCCAAACCGTCTTCTCTAATCTCTTGGTTTGTTGCGATGCTTCCGTTCTATGAGATTTGTCTACAGTTCTAAATCAAACTTTAGAAATGTAGTGTTTGAGTTGTGACAATGGCAAGGCCCAATTCCTCAATCCGATCATCAAATCGATTAGGGAATAGCACTAATGGCATTGTGTCAAGCAAATGTGGGTATAAGTCAAGACTATTTGTTGCGAATCAAGGTCGACTTTTTTTTTTTTTGTTTCCAAATGATAAGTCTTCTAGACTCTATTCAATCCATAGGAATTTACACCTTAATTGATTCATTATTAGATAAATTCTTATGATTCTATGCTATTATTGTGAAGATATTGTTTTCTAGCTCCAAAGATCATAAAGAAAGAAATAAAGTTATTTAAATCAAGATTGGAGCAAGATAACAAAAATGTTTGAAGACATATTCTAACCATGACCCAAAGATCCCAATCGAGGGCAAGAAAACAAGGCAAAAGTCCAAATCCACCTTTGGTCACTTCACGACTTGCACTGAGAGGGTCGCACCTTATAATTCAAAAGCATAGCCTAAATCGTGCTTAGAGTCACGTTCGAGGTTTGGCTGCAGTACGAACTAAACACAAGTCGTACCGTTGATGATAAGATATAACTTCTATTGTGGTCAACCTTCGAACCCGTGATCTAAGCTGCGAAAAGTAACCTTATCCCTACTGTCATGAACATGTTGCCTTGCATACGTGAGTGAGGATAATGATGAATTCCATTAAAAAGAATTTATCACGTCAACGAATAATTCTTTACATTTTATGTGCCCTAAAAATTTTAAATAAATGTGTAGAGGCATAGTGAAAAAAAGAAGTGCACCATATGTAACAAATTTTTGACCTAGAATAGAGTAGTGTGAGAATTTTTAGCGAGAAAAACCTTTCTTCTGGCTAGAGATTCAAGTTTTTTTGGGTGAATTTATATTAAACCCAACGTTTGTTCTTACAAGATTTTTATTCTTAATCTGTAATTTTCATGTTTAATTTCATATTATTTTCTTTGAATTTGTATTTAATGTTTATATTTATCGAGAAATAATTATTTTAACTTAAGGTTTGTAAATCCAAGACCTGTTCATGTGATTCCAAACGCATTTTAATTGAATATTGACTAGTACTTATAGTTAGTAGCTTAAATCTTAATTCATGAGTTAATGTGAGTCTATCATATAAATTTGTGTCTAATTTTAAATGAAAGATTGAGAAATGATTCTTTTAAATTGATTTAGGCTGCTAATGAAGTTGCTCATAACCGCCTAGAAATAAAGGCAATGAAATTTTATGTCACTTGGTTTTAAATTCATTAAAATGGGTTTTAAATCAAAGGATTCTTAATTTTTATGTGGTCTAGGTTACTGATAACTTGGAAGAGATTCTGGTGGTCTGACTTAGATTTAGAGTTCTTAACCATGAGAGAGCCTTTAACTTACTTTAGTGAGTTGACAGGTATTAAAAGACCCATAGTCTTTGTGTTTATTTGGACATTTTTGTTATGTATTTCTTGTGATTTGATGAAAAAAGGACACTTAATTTGTTAAATATTCATTTCAGGCTTAAAGAGCTCGTTTTGAAGATATTATGATGATTTAAGAGAAATGAAGGCAAATAAAGCAAGTTTGGGAAAAATTGTGCAAGAAACAAGCCTTTAATTTTTCAACTATCCCTTCAACACAGCCAGGGCAAACGGGCATGAATGAAATCAGAACACTATAGATACCCATCTTACTTTCATTTTAAAAAAAAAAAAAAAAATGAGGGGAGAGCCAAAGCCAAGAGAGACAGAAAAAGACATATTTTTAAACCAATATCAGAAACATTTCTTGTAGAGAAAGAACTTAGAGAGGGCTTTACTAATTTTTAGTGTTTCACAGCAACTTTTATGCTTCTTTGCTTCAATTCATCTAGGATATTAGTTTTATTGCTTTATGTTCTTATAAGTTTTAATTGCTTCTCTAAATCATTGTTTGGTATTATTATATCCATGGAAGAGTAGTTGATTTAGCTTGGGTATGTGGATCCTTAGGTCGATTTCATGTAACTTTGCTGTGCTTAAATTGAATCTATGTTGATTTATTGTAATCAATAGCTTGATCTTAATAAATGTTGTTCCCACTTTTATAATCAAGGAGGGGGGTTGAATTGACTATAACAAAAATTTGAAATTTAAGCCTTAATAAAATATAAATTGCAAGAAACTAAAAAAGTAGAAAAAAAAAAAAGCAAAGTCAACAATGTATAGTGGTTCAGCCTTGTGTGTTAGCCCACTCTTCTAATTTCGAGTTGGGGAACCTGTAATACTTACATGTTTGTTCCATTATATCTAAAGAAAACAATTTATAAGATGGTACAATTCACTCTGCTCGATCCTTACAGCTTTCCTCAAGTTAAAAATTGATACTACAAAGACTAATATTGTAAACTAATCAAGCTAACAAGCTAAAAGGTAACAATAAGTTTTGTCACGTCCCAACGGGTACCTTAAAATGACAGCCCGCCGTACACAATATTAAACTTAAGAATTACTATTTTAGTCATTCAAAGCTTCCATATTGGTACAAGGCGTACATTCACATAAAAGGGAGATTGGTGGAGTAATGCATTTTAAGATATTGAAGCGGAACATACAAAATAACACTTAATATATTTCATTGAATTATAAAGTCTTACAACTTCTAAGCGGCATTCCCCTGATAATTCTCATAGCAACATGGTCTTAATATGAAGATTAACTAAAGCTAGAAAATTTTATAGGAAATCTAGTCTAAGAGTTCAAAACAAAGTTCCTCCAAAAGCTTCCCAAAATAAAGATTCTACCTAGATGATCAAGATGGTCTCAGGTGCAAAATGACAATGCTGCAATATCAAAAGTCTACAGGGGTATAGGGATAACTAGCTTAGTGAGATATTCCTTACGCAAAAGTACTCATAACAAGCATTCATCCAAGTTCATTAAATAAGCATATGAAATGCAAGAACCATATGATCAAACAGTACATACGATATCCGGTTTCGTATGTGTGATGGATTACCCCTCCATCAGTTGTTAGGAAATGATTTGAACTGGGCCCCAATGATCTCCTTAAAAGTTTGCGCACGTCTTGGGGTTCCAACGAACCATATTACTAGTCCTCGGGCTTTCCATATCCAAAGCGATCGATCTGGTTCGGCTACAACTTGAGGCCGTATTCCCCGAACATCCTAAATCATCAAGATGTAGCTAGGTAGCTTATCTTTCGGTCCCATGCTGAGGAGTAGTAGCAAATTTTGAAATGATATTCTAAGTGATATGCATGAGCAATTTTATTTATGGGGAATCAAATCCGACATTAATTGTTTAAAACGATCAAAACAATAATTGCACACATAGCAAAAATTCATAGAAACAATTATATCTATCACAAATCGGGTTTCGATATACTTATCGTTCATTGATCGCACATAATTCACATACATAATTCCATGATTACCCACATGCATATCATTTTTATCTTTTTCTAGCATCTAGTGCTCTATTCTACAAGCACATGCGTGAATACATAAACGTAAAGGAAACTCACTCATCCATAGCGATCTTCTATGAGTCGAAGTAATCTTCGGGGAAGAGAAGATCTTGATCGTCGACACCTAAACAAAAGAAATACCCAAAATGAGTATTTCATCCGAGATCTATTCAAATTCTCTAATTCTATCTTATTGAATTTGTCAAAATTCGCATGAATGGAAATTCCAACTTAAAATGCCAATAACTTGCTTATTTTAACTCGAAATTTTACATATTATATACCGATTTCTATCTACTTGAAAAGATCTATCCATTTATAAGGTTATTTTTATCAAAAGAAGTCATTTGGGTATCAGAATAGTGATGTACAGAATTGTTGCAAAAATTCCAGATTTCAAAACTCAAATTTTCAAACTTTTCTCTATCAAATTCTTGTACAAAAATATAGTTATTTGTATGGTTGAAAAATCCTTTGAATATATATATACATATATATATATATATATAGACTCAAATTATATGCATGAATTTAGTGGTATTATCTCAACAATGATTTTTGTAAAACAATGTGTCTTAAAAGTGAGATTATGATAAGACTTGAAAAGAAATTTCTTTTTAGTTTTGTTGGGAAAATTTCTTAAACTATTATAAGTGATATTTCCTTCTTTTAACTGCATTTCTTAATATTGAAAATAATTAGTTTTCAAAAAGTAATTTAGTCTTTTACGATTTCCTACAACTTTATTCTTAGTGGTTGAAAAATGTAGTTTTCTAATATTTCTTGGTTATGTGTTCTAAAGTTTTTCTAAAGTTAGATCACTTAATAAATAATATCAATGATCTTATAAGTTATTTATTATTTTTATTTCCTAGTAAAGCTTATCTTTAGAAAGATTATTCTTTGATAATTTTGTAAACTTGTCTAGACTTTAATATTTTAGAGTGTTGGTAGAAAACTTCGATAAATGAGTTTAATAAAACCTTTATTGAGCAATGATTTAGCAATATTAATTTTCAAAGAAATTTTCCTATTTCATTGGTTTTAAAAAGAGAGTATGTGATAACTTTATTTATGTGTTCCTTGATAAAATCCCATATAGTATTATTACTAAAAACTTGTGTGCTAAACTTGTCTAACTTTAGAAAATATTTGTTAAAAATAAAACTTTAAGTTTTCATAGAAAAATATTTCTTATGTGACAAATTTATTTTTAAAGAGAGTTTTATTTTTATTACTTAAGAAAACTCTTTTCATTATGGTTGAGACATATCAACATATTCATGCATGAATGAGAATATGTAACTATGAGAAATGGAATATTATTAAATAATAAGAAAGATATCCAAGAATAAATAAATGCATAGTGATAAGATCAAGTATTGGGAACCTTAGCTTCATCAAGGTATCCAGGACTAAGAATGACTAGTCCCAAAAGCAAAAGAAAGAAAGAAAATTATTTTGACTTAATATGACAAGTCTAAGACTAGAAAGACTAGTGTTATATTAGCATGAAATAAATAAATAAATTGTAAAGCATGAAGATAAATAAATAACAAGTGAGCTTATATGCTCTAAAAAAATATATATACATAATGTACATAATACTATATAGAAGTTAGATTAGAGAAAAATAATAATAAAAATAACAACAATAACATATTAACAATAATGACATAATGTAAAATAGGAACATGAACATATTATTGCTTCTTTAACTCTCAAGAGTCTATAAAACATACACTAAGCTCATGCTAAGTTGTATGAACATGATGATATGTGTAAGAAACTTTTACCTAAGGTTATGTGTTTGTTGAGAAGGAAAAAGAAATGGGTTGTTATATTATGTAGGAAATGATTTCATGAGAGAAGAGAGGACTTGGGAGAGAATTTGAGAGATAATGTTTGGGAGATATTTTGTAAAGTTTTAGTAGGAAATGAGTTGTGTGAAAGAATGAAGGAAGAATAGGGTATTTATAGAGTTTTTGAGTGAAAATTAATGTGATTAAAAATAATTGAAAATGAAATAAAATTGAGATGGGGAGAGGGACAAAGGGCGCCAGTTTGCCTTGTAAAGGAGGGGAAATTGATTTATTTTGTTGTTTTGTAATAAAAAGAAGTAATGTGTAAAGTGTGATGTGATTAAAGTTGTATGGAAAAGATAAATTGTAAGGTATAGGTATTATGTAAGAATAGTGTAAGAAAAAGTAGAGATATAGAAATAGTAATGAATAGTAGAAATAGTGCTATGAATAGTAAACTAGACAATTAAAATAACGATAGTAAAGAAAATACGCGTAAATGGCCTATATCTGATATTTTTAGTTACCGAAAAATTCTAAAACTGATATTTTGAAAACCTGATATTTTTACGAGTCTATTGGTGTTTTCGGAATATTTTCACTATCCGATGCACCGGGGCACGATTTTTGAAAACTGATCCCATTTGGATCCAACGACACTAGAAATTTGCAAATATGATATTTTTAAGATTTCCTATATTATTACGAACTATTTTCCACAATTATCTTAATTTTATTGTTTAGGGTTTAAGAACACGGGATTGCTGGATCTAGATTCACTAGACTAAAAATAGAACATGGTTAACTTTAGGGTTCCGGTTCTACTTTCGGTTCTAGGGTTTACTTATATTTACCGAAAAATTTAAAGGCTTACAACCTACCCTCCTTAAGGAAAGTTTTGTCCTCAAAACTTGACTGTCGTACCTGATTCCTCGAATAGATTCGGATATTTGCATCGGATCTCATCCTCGGCCTCCCAAGTTGCCTCCTCATGGGTGTGATTCCTCCAAAGGACTTTGACATATTTGATCTCCTTATTCCGTAGCCTTTGGACTTTTCGATCCAGATTCTGCACTGGGTGTTCCTCATAAGTGAGGTTCTCCTTTAGCAACATAGGCTCCAACTCTACTACTCGATCTGGATCCGCTACATGTTTTTGCAAGACGGACACATGAAACACGTTGTACTCCTGACAGGTTTAGTGCAAGGCTAGGTGATAAGCTAAATCTCCCACTTGGTCAAGCACTTTAAAAGGTCTAATATAACGTGGGCTCAAGTTTCCTTGTGAGCGTACTCGATGTACACTCTTGATCAGATTTATCTTTAAGTATACATGGTCTCTCACTTGAAATTCGAGAACTCGTCTTTTCTGATCTGCCCAGCTTTTTTCATCTTGGGCCTCTTTCATTCATTGTTAGATTATTCTTACTTTGTCTGCTGTATCTTGTACCAAGTATGGTCCAATAGCGATGGCGGCATTTGTATGGTAGAGTGGTTGCTATTGTTGTAGGCAAACTCTATGAGTGGCAAATGAGCATCCTAACTCCCTTTGAATTCCATAACCCAAGCATGCAACATGTCCTCTAAGGTTTGGATTGTCTGTTCCGATTGTCCATCGGTTTTGGGGTGATAAGCCGTGGTAAAATACAACTTTGTCCACATACACTTTTGTAAACTTGTCCAAAACTTAGATACAAATATGGGGTCTCGATCTGATACAATCCCGGTGGGTACTCCATGCAAACGTACTATTTCCTTCATGTATAGCTTGGCTAGCTTATCCATCGAGTACGTCATGTTGATTGATATGAAGTGAGCCGATTTGGTCAAGTGATCTACTACGACCCATATGGCATCATATCCTACTGATGTTCTTGATAACTCGCATACGAAATCTATTGAGATTTGATCCCATTTCCACTCGGGTATTGACAAAGGCTTTAGCAATCCTCCTGGCCTTTGGTGTTCTACCTTTACTTGTTGACAAATCTAGCACTTCATCACGTAATCAGCAACATCCCGTTTCATTCCATTCCACCAAAAGTGGCTCTTAAGATCTTGATACATCTTAGTTCCTTGTGGGTGTACTATGCATCCCAAGTTATGAGCTTCACTTATGATTTCCCTTCTCATTTCCTCATCATTCGGCACACATAACCTTCATTTCATCCTCACTACATCCTCTTCATCTATGGTGAAGTCAATATACTTCTTTGCTTGCACTTGTCATTTGATCCTTTGTATGACTTCATCATATCGTTTAGCTTCTTTAATCCGTTCCACAAGGGTTGGTTCCATCACCAAGTTAGATATTTCCACCTCCACATCTTGTCTAATGAAATCGATACTCAGCCTTTCGAATTCTCTTACCAACTCCTTTTGGTTGGTCAATAAAGTGGCAACTTCCTCGTGGTTCTTTCGACTTAAGGCATCGGCGACGGCATTAACTTTTCCTAGACAATAATTGATTCCAAGATCATAGTTTTTTATGAGCTCCAACCATCTCCGTTGTCGCATATTTAACTCCTTCTGAGTGAATAGGTACTTGAGGCTCTTGTGATATGTATATATTTCACATCTTTGTACATACAAGTGATGCCTCTATATCTTGAGTGCGCAAACAACGGCAGCTAGCTCCAAGTCATGTTTCGGATAATTTTTCTCATGCGGTCTTAATTGTCGCAAAAGCATAAGGAATAACTTTCCTTCTTGCATTAGCACACATCCAAGACCATTTCTTGATGCGTCGCTATGCACCGTATAAGGCTTCTCAGGGTTTGGCAAAACGAGTATTGGCGGATACAAGCTTTTGCTTGAGCTATTGGAAACTCTTTTCTCTTTTATCGGTCCAGATGAACTTCTCATTCTTTTGAGTAAGTTGTGTTAACGACTTGGCTATAGTCGAGAAATTCTTTACGAACTTTCGATAATAGCCAGCTAAACCAAGAAAGCTTCTTACTTCTGTTACCATCTTCTGTTGCTTTCTTTCCATCACTGCTTTAATCTTTTCGGGATCAACTGATATGCCATCTCCTAAAATGACATGTCTTAAAAAGGATATCTTGTAAACCCCCGAAATTTTGTGAACAATTAAAGCTTAAACCCTAATTAGAAGTCAATCGGAATTCTAAAGTCAATAAAACCCTAGTCTTTTGCAACCGTTCAAGTCTGGCATTCTCGTTTAAGCAACCCTAGGAAAGTTAGTAAGAGTTTAGTATGTAGAATAGTTCATAATAACCTGAGAAAGCTTAAAAATATCAGATTAGTCAAATCGCGACTCATTTTGAACCCGATCGAACACAGTTCTTGAAAAACGTGTCTCGGGGCTTGGAATAGTAAAAATATTCCGAATATACCATTAGACTCATAAAAATATAAGATTTTCAAAAATATCAATTTCATAATTTTACGATAGCTAAAAATATCAGATATCGCATTTATACGCGTATTTTCTTACTACTGGTACTTAAATTATCATGTCTACTTACATTATACTATTTACTACTATTCTACACTATTTATCTATCTTTACTTTTTCTTACAACCTACTCTTACAACCCATACCTCTATATCTTACAATTTTCATTTCCAATACAACTTCACATCTTTTATATCTTACTTTTCATTTACAAAAATACAAAAAAAAAAAAAAAAATTTCTCTCCCTCTCCCCTCTACAATTTTGCGCCAGCCCCCTCCTCTTTCCTCTCCAATTTTTTTTATTTTTATTTATTTAATTAACACAATTAACCTCCCACATTTTCCTATAAATACCCCCTCTTCCTTCCACTTCTTTCACACCTTTCCTACACTAAAGTTACTCTCCCAAAATTCTACAAGAATTCTCTCCCAAAGAGTTCTCTCAAGTTTAGTTCTTTTAGGTAATATTTCTTCAAGTTTTCTTTATGTTCATTTACTTAGTATAAGCTTAGTGTGTGTTTTCTAAACCATGAAGGTTAAAGAAAGCAACAATAGGTTCATGCTTTATTTTTGTTCATGAACCAAATTTCTTTTATGTTGCTTTTATGCATATAATTATCTAAATATCTATATATGTAGCTATATATATCTTTTAGAGCATATAAGCTCATTTGTTTTGCAATTTATTTACTTTCCTTGCAATTTATTTACTTTCATATTGTTTTTAAGACTAGTCTTTCTAGTCTTAGACTTGTCCTCATTAAGTCAAAACATTTTCTTTTTATTTATGGGACTAGTCTATTCTTAGTCCCGGGATACCTTGATGAAGCTAAGGTTTCAATACTTGATTTATTTCTTTACTAGCTTATTCTTTTAAGTTATTATGTTTCTTTATGTTTTCATAACTTTATGATTCATATTCATGCATGAATAAAATGACTTTTATCTCAACAAAATAAATGAGGAAAGTTTTTCTTAAAAATTCTTTTCTAGAAATAAAAGTAGGAAGTGATTTTTCTTAAACAAACTTTTCTAAGAAATCTAGAGGAGCTCATAAACGTACATAGAGAGAACTTTTTGAAATAAACAAAGATTTTACAAAAACTTCACTTTTTCATCAAGTGCTAGAAATTCTTTTCATCAAAATAGAATGATCTCAAGAAACCAAGAAATTATTTCTCTAAATATAGAATTGTTATTATTTTCAAACGTATTGGAAACTAAGCTTAGAAAATAAAATCATTCCTTAGGAATTTAAAGAGATTACGGAAATTAAATTTAGGAAAATAAAATACTCATTTGAAATAAATTAAGATATTTTCAAAGCAAAATAAAAAGAATATTTCAAAAGTTCTCACTTTCCAAAAATATTCAAAAGACTTTACTTTTCATAGTTGAGACAACTTCATTAACCTCATATATTCGATATGAGTCAATAAATATATGTATATGCATTTCAAAGGTTTTACAAGCTATTGCAATATCTATCTCTTCAAAATGAGCTTTGGATAAAAGAAGGAAATCAAGTTTATAAAAATTCGTGGCGAATCTGGTCGCCACTTTTTCGGAACCCAAATGACTTAGTTTGATGAAAACAAGTTTAGAAATAGATAGATCATTTTGAATAGGTAGAAAACGGTATATTATATGCGAAATTCCGAGTTAAAATGAGCAAGTTATGGCCATTTTAAGTTGGAATTTCCTCCTATACGATTTTACCGCGATTTTAAGAAAAGTTTAGAATCTTCAAAAATAAAAATTATATGAAAGACTCATTTTGGGTATTTCATCTTGTCTAGGTGAAGAAGGAACAGAGATCACTTTCCCGAAAGACTATTTCGGTTATGATCTATCGACATGGAGTGAGTTAATCCTTTATTAAGTTACATTTCCTTGTTTGTGCTTGTAATTAGTAGCACCAGAGATTAAGAAAAAGATAAAAGTATTGTGTGATTTGAATTTATGATTGGCTGAAAATAAGTTAAGAATATCGAAAAAGGAATTGATAATTAAATTGTGATTCATGCATTGATATGATGAATATCATTCTTGATTGCCTTTAACTTGAACTCACATTATCTGGTTAAACTTATATTGAAAATAATTCATGCATATCATATTCATGAGTCACATTTGTTTCACTACTTTTCTCGTGTGGGGAAACGAGGAAGTTGTAGTGGTGGCTAGTAGGAGCCGAATAGTCTACATGGGCCAGTAGGAGCCGGAAAGTCTATAGGACAAGCAGGAGCTAGCAAATCTGCAATTACTGATGGTCGTATGAACGGTAACCTCCCAACCCCCAATATGGAGGGCGTAAAATCCATGCTACACATGATTTACGGTTAATCTTGTGTATTTTGTTTGTTCATATGTTTGGTGCATTCTCATATGATTCTTTAAATACTTGTTTGATTTATGGAAATGTCTTGTAGATGGAATTATCTCACTAAGCTAGATTTGCTTATACCCCTATAGCTTTTTGTTACAGTATGATTACCTTTGGTTGGCACCAAGAAGCCCTGTATGCCAGGTACGAGCTTAAGCTACTAGGAGTTTTTGGGGGAAGTTATATGTATTTAGTTTTGAACATAGACTTCTAAGAAAATCTCTATAGTAGGCTTATGTTATAGTTACGATTACTTTTAGTTGTAACAAGACTTTTAAGACGGGAGAATGCCCCTAGGATGATGTAAGGAATTATTATTTAAATGAAGGTTTCATGTTTATTTATATAAGTTCTTGCTTGCTTTTATTACCTACTTAAATGTAATACCCCTGTGAGTCTCCTACTATCTTGGAAGCACGAGTTGCATGTGATATCAAAGCTCCTGCATGACTAAGGTTGTCATTCATTAGCTTTAATATTATATGCGGCGGGCTGCCACGTTTAGGATACCCTCCAGGGCGTGACATATTTTATCCAACCAAAAGTCACACTTTAACAACTTAACATACAACTTATGTTCTCTTAACGTCCAAAGTGCCATACGTAGGTGTTCTTCATGTTGCTCTCGTGTAGTCGAGTAGACCAAAATATCGTCGATGAAAACTACAACGCACTTATCTAATAAGGGCTTATAAATTCGATTCATCAGGTCCATGAAAGCGGTAGGTGCATTTGTCAAATCGAAAGACATCACTAAGAACTCATAACGTCCATATTGAGTTCGAAAAGTGGTCTTTGGTACATCCTCCAGCTTTACTCTTAACTGATGGTATCCGGACCTCAAGTCGATGCAGGAAAACACACTTGCTCTTTGCAACTGATCAAAGAGGTCATCAATCCAGGGTAACTGATACTTATTCTTGATTGTAACCTTATTCAACTCTTGGTAATCGATACATAACCTCATGGACCCATCCTTTTTCTTAATGAATAAAATTGATACTCCCCATGGCGATACACTTGGGTGAATAAATCCTCGATCCAAAAGCTCTTGTAATTGCTTCTTGAGTTCCTTCAACTCTACCGGTGCCATGTGGTATGGAGCTTTCGATATTGGCTTGGTATTTGGCATTAAGCTAATCTCAAAATCAATCTCCCTATTTGGTGGCAATCAAGGTAATTCCTCAGGAAAAACATTAGGAAACTTATTGATTATAGGTATATCCTCCACTTTTGGTCCTTTGCTTTCCTCTTCTATTGCATTAGTCTGTTGGTCAATCTCCTCCTCATCCATCACTAACTAGAGGGAACTTAATCCTTGCCTCCTTACGATAGCGGATTCTCCTTTATACTCAATATCCTTCCTGTTTACATTCTTAAAATTCACCTTCTTCTCTCGATAATCTATCATGGCTTTAACACGGGTCAACCAACTCATGCCAAGAGTCACTTCATACTTATTCATCTCTAACATAATCAAGTCACTTGTGGTATGGTGTCCTTGGATCTCTAAGGGACATTCCTTCAACATCTCTCGGGTGGTTACGACGCTACCTGTGGGTGTCTTTATCTTGAAATTGGTAGCTATTACGCCCTAGGGGATACCTTAAACGTAACAGTCCGCCACACTCAATATTAAAGCTTAAGTATGACAACCTTAGTTATTCCTAGAAGCTTCGATATTAAGTGTAAGGCATACTCTCACAAATTTAGAGGACCATACAAGGAATTATGAAGCTTAAGAAGATATAATAACAAATTAAGAAAAGATGATTCATAATATTCGTTTGTTCATAACAATAGTTTTACAAATCTTACGGGCATTTCTCAGCCACAAATAACTATAATCTATTACAAAGATATTTCTATGAAGTCTATATCTTATCCAACACTAAACTTCATCTAGAAATTCCTTAACCAAAAAGGAAAATGCCTGGCTATAGGATCCACGTGGCCTCAACCACAAATAGGTAAACTGCAAAAGATATCTATAAAGGTATAAGCTAATATGCTTAGTGAGAACTATTTCCATAAATAAACTTCTTGTGTAATGAAATTCAAACAAGTTATTTAAGCAGACAAATTAAATGTAACATACACGTGGGTAAATAAGGCATATATTTCTCCGGGAACTATATGTTGAATGGATTTAAGCCCTCCATTCGGGGTTTGGTGATACGTAACCTCAAAACAAGTAGTTTTAGTTAAAAAAAAATTATGCTTTCGATCAATACGCCAAGCATATTAAGTCTACTTGATTTGAGCCATGCTTCTGGACTTCCGCCAAGCATTTAATTCCATGTCGCCAAGCAATCGCTTCCAATCATAACCACCAAGTGTTGCTTTCAACCTGAGCTACTATCCTTCTCACCCAAGGATAATAACCCAATGCAATATGACTCACTTCGTGGTATGCATAAATCAATTTATCTATAATATCATGGCATCATTATTATCAAATTTAAGGTGATCATAGAATTTCATACAAATCAAATGCTATACTAAAACAAACATTTAATCAATTCCGGCCTTGATATTCTTAGGATCCTTTCAACAAAATTTTCCCATACATATCAATTTGTCTTTTCTTAATTCTAATGTGACTAAGCTACAAGCACAATCAAGTAAAGCACTTTAAGGAAATGAACTCACGCTGCTATATCGACACTTCTCTAAACGGATGAGTCGTTCACACAATTCACTTAGTCAAAATAATCCTCGGGGTATGGGTATCCTTCCTCGGAATCACCTAGTCAAGGAAAATAACAAAAATGAGTATTTCTTGATGACTTTCTTGAATTTTGACAAAGCAATATCATAAGAACGTCAAAGTTCATATAAAGAAAGACTCCAATTTAAAGTGGCCATAATTTGGTCATTTTAACTCGGAATCGTGCATATAATATATCGATTTCTACCTACTCGAAAAGATCTATCCATTTCTAAAACTATTTTTATAAGCTAGATCATTTAGGCTTTAAAACAGTGGTGATCAGATTCATCACGAATTTTCCCTAACCCAAAAGTAATTTGTTTCAGACATTTAAACCATTCAAAAATTGCTTTGATATATACTTAGTTATCTATATAGTTGAAAAATTCCTTTTTCATAGATACTTAGCTTATATTTTATCCATGCTCAAGTGTTTGTTGTCCAACCATGTTTCTTGGGTAAAACAATGTTAATTAAGAGTTTAGAAAACTGTAGTTTACAAGAAATCCATTTTGTAAATCCTTTAAAATGAATATTTTGATTCATTTGTTTTCAAAGAATTATTTCATGTTTGTCTTACTATTTTTCTAAATGACTTTTTGAAAAAAATGAATTTCTTCTTTTCTAAATTCTCAACATTAGTGCTACTTTTCCTATTTGTTTTCTTTGACTATTTATTTGAAAAATCTTGGTTTTGAAAACTCTCATTTTCGTTTTAAGGGGTTTCCTTATATTATGTTTTTATGAAAATATATTAGTACCAAAGTCATCTTCTTTTAAGAAAACAAAGTAATATAAAATGATTCAAAAAGCTTTTTCAAGACAAAAGATTTTTTTTTTTTAAATTATAGTGAGTTCTTCTTAAAACTTGGAAAAGAATAACTTTACTTTTATTAAACTATAAAATTTAAATTTTATATAAAACTATTCTTATGTGATAAAATCTCCTTTATGTCAAGTATTATTGAAGCTTTAAAAATTTGGACAACAATTTTAATGGGCATGATTATGAGAAATAATAACAAGCAAAAATAACATAAATAATAAATAAAGTCAAGTATTGGGAGTCTTAGCTTCTTTCAGGCTCCCGGAACTAAGAAGTAGACTAATCCCAATAGAAAGAAAAATTATTTTGACTTGATGAGGAGAAGTTTAAGACTAGAGACTAGTCTTCAAACAATAAGAAATAAATAAATTACTTTGCATGAAAATAAATAAATTGCAAGAGAGCTTATATACTCTAAAGAATATATATATATATATAGATACATAATAATACTTAGTTAGAAACGAAAATAATAATATGAATAAAGTAAAGTAACAACATAAATAAATAAATAAAGATTCATGAACAAGAATAATACATGAATATAGTATAGCTTCCATAACATTTAGTTTTTGGAAACTCACACCATGGTCACGTAAAGTTACATGACATGGGAGAAAGAACTTGTAAAGAAAAGTTTCCCTAAAGAGGGTTTTTGAAGTATTATGTGGGAATGGGTTTTGTGTATGTAGAAGGTGGTTTGAGATTATTTTGAGAGAGTATTGATAGGAAATTTTTTTGAGAGTTTTGGTAGTAAATTTATGGGTAGTAATTGTATGAAAGAAGTGAAAGAGGAGGGGCTATTTATAGGAAATGAGGAGTGAATTTTTGTGTGATTTAAATAAAAGAAAAATAGGGGTGGGGGATTGTGTGGGTGTGTGGTGGGTGGCCGCCAGCCACATGAAGATGAGAAGAGAGAGGAGAGAGAGATTTTATTTTGTATTTTTGTTGATTAAATGAAATAATAAGTAAGATGGATGTGAAATAAAGTTATGGGAAAGGTAAAAAGTAAGGTAATAGGTTATGATATTGTAAGAGTAGGTGTTAGAAAAAATAAAAATAAAAGAATAGTGTACAATAATAGTGAATAGTGTAATGTAAAGTAGATATGACTAATAAAGTACCAGTGATAAGAAAATACACATATAATTATGATATCTGATATTTTTATTTACCGAAAAATTATAAAACTGATATTTCTAAAAACCTTATATTTTTACGAGTCTAATAGTATATTCGGTATATTTTTACTATTCCGAGGCCCGGGACACATTTTTCAAGAACAGTATCCGTTCGGGTTCCAAATGATTCGTGGTTTTACTAATATGATCTTTTTAAGCTTTTATGTAATTACGAACTATCCTACATACTAATCTTTTACTTACTTTCTCAAAGTTGCTTATATGGGATTGCTGGACTTAAACTATTTCGTTTAACTATGGTTTTGTTGACTTTAGGGTTTCCGGTTAACTTTCCAATTAGGGTTTAAGCTAAACCAATCACAAAACTTTAGGGGTTTATAGTAGCGGTGACGACTATAAGTAAACCGGTCTTCTTAGCAAGGTTGGGGGTGATAAAACGAATAGGTGGCCCGGTATCAAACAAGCATAAGTGGTCTCACTAGCTACTCGTACATTTCCTGTGTTTAATACGCACTAGTTACTAACCATACTACACTTATCTAACTTTTCTAATGCTTTAGGCTAAGAGTATAGCGATTCTATTGTTACAGTTTCGATAACATAAAAGATACTATAAATAATCAAAACGATAGCTTAAGGTTAAGGCTAACCTACAACAAATCCATGGTCATAGCCTTCATCTCCCTCTAAGGCAGCAAACTCACATCCTTCTTCCTCATCATCAACTTCTTCGCACATCCACTGGCCTTTCAGGTTGTAAACTCTCATTCCATGCATCGATGTGCCAGGGCGGTTCCCATTTTCGTTGCCATTGTTGGTTCTGATAAGGGTGGATCCTCCCGAGGTGTTGAACAATCTCACTAGAGCATTTTTCTTCTTTGGGCATTCATTTGCAAAGTGCCCTGGTTGCTTACACACATAGTAGACACTGGTGTTCTTCTTAGGACACTCCAGGATTTTATGATCCGAGTTACCACAAAAGTAGCACTTGTTTTGCAATTGTGGGCATGACTTTAGATAATGCTTCCCTCAACATTTCCAGCATGTGATATCCACCTTGGTCACTTCCCTGTGATTGCTTCCACTTCCTTTAAAACTTCCAAAAGTCTTAAACCTCTTATTTTCGAACCGAGAACTTGGTCCTTCATAAGGTTTCCTTCCAAACACAACGCTTTCTTTTCCGGAGCTTTTATTTTCATCTTTTTGGCTCCTTCTATAATTCGAGCCTTTTCCACTAGCTCCTTGAAACTTCTGATATCAAATTCCACCAAACGAATCCTTAGGTACTTATCTAATCCATTCAAGAAAACTTGTATCTTTAACTCCTCGTTGTGCTTATAGGATGCAGGAGCATATTGTAACAAGCGACTGAACTCAGTTTCATACTGCTCGATGGTTCTTCCCCTTTAAGAAATATGCAAGAAGTCAGTACTGTACCAAACTCTGAGGCTCCCTAGAAAATAGTTCTCTAAGAACTCTTCTCGAAACATATCCTAAGTAATTGGAGTAGGAAATTCTTACTTCTTTGATTCCCACCATATTTGGGCATTAAATTTCAATAGAACGTCCCATAACTGACTCTTAAATGGTGGGGCAGCTCATAAGCATCAAACGATCTCTCGACTTAGGCCAACTAGTCTTCGGCCTCATCTGGTTTTTCAAAGGCTCCATAGAAGTAGCTGTTACTTTTGATGAAGTCGGCAAGCAAGTTTCGGTGTGATCTCGACGGTGGCGGTAGTGGAAATGGTGCGGCATGTGACTGTTCGTCGGGTGCTTCTACCATGGCTTCAGGAGCATTCTGAGGTGGAGCAGGAGCTAGATTAGTTTGATTTTGTTGCTGAATCAAAATAGTCAACAACTGGTTTATCTATCCAAGGGCAGTAGCAAAGTCATTTTGTTGGTTCGGGGCGGGAGCAGGTTATTCTTCGGTTGGTTTTGCGGGGGTACTCCTTATTCAGCTGGTACGTTGTTGGAATCTCTTTGTTCTCTATTCCTACGTCTTCTTGGACGGCTGTTTAATCGTTTAGATTTCAGTTTTCTATTATACGCTCTATACTAACGTTTATAGAAATCACGGAAATCTCAAATATAAAGACTAGAAATGAAAATACAAAACTTATGGAAACAAAATCGCGGAATATTTACAAAAGCTTAATAAGAAATCAAGAAATTCAAATAGTCATTAGAAAGAAATCACAAGGTAAGAAATCAAAATCAAGAATTTTACTCACAAAAAGAAATAATATAAATGCCATAAAAACAAAACAAAAGAATCACATTATTAAGAAATCATTAGGTCACTTGTTGTCCTTTAAATACTTAACTACATCTTTTAATTAATTGCGATTTAACAACTAAGGCATTAAGTCTTGGGTGAACGTGACGCATTCTTCTCATCATTGCTCCTTACTTTTTTTCTCGATCCTTCCGATGAGATTTGAGGGAATCCAGGGTTGGTTTCGTCTTCTTCTCGCTTTTGATTTCTTGAAAGAATATCCTTGCTTTCGATCTTTTGATGGTGCCTACGAGACTCGTTTCCGACGTTACCTAAGGTTGGTTGTATAATATTTTACGTAAGCATATTTTTCTTTTAGTTCCATTATCAAAAAGCAAGTCAACTCTATTTTCTTACTAACTACAACTTACAAGGGTTGTGTTTTCTTAAGGCTGAAAACGGTTTGGAAATCCACTTATTCTTTTTAAGGGTATAAACTAGTTCTATGGCCATCTACATATCTTAGGTATGGTCATAATACATATGGTCTCCCATATATACCCACTTTCTATAATTCTAGGATTCTTCCTAAAACTCTTATGGCTTAATCTTAAACTTATCCTATTTTTAAGACTTCTACTTCTAAACTTACTGTTTCTTTCTCTAATCTTGATGCTCTTATACCAACTTAAACTATCACGTCCTAATGGGTACCTTAAACGCAGCCTGCTGTACACAATATTAAAACTTAAGAATGACTACCTCAATCACTCAAAAGCTTCCATAGCGGTATAAGGCGTACATTCACATCAAAAGGAGACCGGTGGAGTAATGCATTTTAAGATATTGACAGCGGAACATACAAAATAACACTTAATATATTTCATTGAAATATAAAGTCTTACAACTTCTAAGGGGCATTCCCTTGATGATTCTCATAGCAACATGATCTTAATATGAAGATTAACTAACGCTAGAAGATTTTGAAGGAAATCTAGTCTAGGAGTTCAAAACAAAGTTCCTCCAAAAGCTTCCCAAAATAAAGATTCTATCCGGATGATCAAGATGGTCTCGGATACAAAATGACAATCCTACAATATCAAAAGTCTATAGGGGTATATGTCATGTCTCAAAAGGTACCCTAGTCATGGCAGTCCACCACATATGATATTAAAACTTAAGAATGACTTCCCAAAGTCATGCAAAAGTTTCAACACTATATGTAAGGTGTCTATCACAATAATAGGAAATACCGGTGGCATGTATAGTTCGAGATTGTAAATACAGCATACAAGAATTCTAGATAATCATCTCATTGCAACATTATAAGAATATAATCCTTACATTATCTTAGGGGCTTTCCCTTATAAATCTCCAAATAATCATAATATCATCTTAGTTTTTCACACAAGGAAACAATACTAACACAAAAAGATATTAAAGGATATTTAGTCTAAGATCTTCAAAAGATTTCTAGTAGCTCCCCAAAACATAATCCCACTCGAGTATATGAAATCCTTGGGCATAAGGGAAATCGGTCTTGTTACAATAAAAGTCTATCGGAGTATAAGTATAACTAGCTTAGTGAGAATATTCCCAAATCAACGTACTTGTATATATAATTTCAAACAAGTTATTAAACAAGCATAGGAATGCATTAAGCAAGTGATCAAGTAATACATATGATCTATCGAAAATCATATGTTTTGAATGGATTTACCCTTCCATTCAAAGGTTAGGTGTTTCAGGCTCTTTAAAATCCAACTTATGTAGTTTATTTCAGGCTTCTACTCGCCCATCTTGAAATAGTTTTTTTTTGCTCCTATTCGCCCATCTTGCAGATTAATGACTCCTGCAAACTCGACTACTATACTCTTGTCCATCGAGTATAGTAGCTCATGAAATGAAATTAACTACGTGATATGCATGAATCAATTAATATAACTCGTAATATATGATTAAAGTAATTTAAAGGTGATCACAGAATTTGCACACACTCTAACATAATAATAGTAAAACACAATTTAATTACCAACGATTCATGTCTCGGTATGACTAGCATTCTTTCAACCTATATTATCATACATAATTCATTTTCATCTTTTCCTACTTCTAGTGCCTCTAGCTATAAGCACAAATAAGTACATAAAAAGTAGGAAATAAACTCACTCGGCCATGAGGATACTTTTTCTTATGGATGAGTCGATCGGTAATTCCACTAATCAAAATAATCCTCCGGGTATGAACACTACTCCTCGGGATCACCTAATTAAGAAGAATACCCATAATGAGTATTTCTTGTTGATTCTATGGTACTTATCAAAAACTATATCATAAGATCGTCAAAATTCGTATTGAGAGTAATTCCAACTCAAAATGGCCATAACTTGGCCATTTTAACACGGAATTACGCATATAATATACCGTTTTCTACCTACTCGAAAAGATCTATCCATTCTAAGGTTATTTTTGTCATAAAAAGCCATTTGTGTTACAAAATACTATGGTACAAAATATTTACGAATTTATAGTTCACAAAATATGATTTTTCCAAACTTTTCTTTGCTAAAAAATCCTTAAGGAAAATATATGGATAATAATATAATTGAAAAATCCTTTGAACATATATATACACTCATATTGTATGCATGATTTTTGTGTAGTGTTGTCTCAATATGGATATTTCATAAACAATTTGTCTTTACGGGTTTTAAAAGATAAAACTTTTGAAAATTCCTCCTTTTTGAATTGTTAGAAGGAAAACTAAAATATATTTGGGTTGTTATGAGTGAGTGTTTTCCTATTATGATTTCATTTTCTCAATTTTCAAAAGTAAATTCATTCCAAAAATTTAATTCTTTAAGTTATCTACTAATTTTATTTATAGTGATTGAAAAATAGGTTTTTCAAAATTTTCCTTAAGTTGTTGGTGTGGTCAAATATTTGGAGTTGTGTTAAATATATATTTCCCTCTCATTTTTGTATCCTTTTTCTTCTTTAGAAAATAAGTGTACCTTTAAAACTTTACTTTCTTGGTAAATTTTATTTTTCTAAGTTGGTTTCCAAGATAGTGAGTTGATCTTACCTTGGTTTGAAAAACTTATTTTATTCTTAATATTTGTCAAGTGTTAGGATAATTTGTTTAGACAAGTTTATAAGAAAAGCTTTCTTGATAAAGAATTATTAACATTAGAATTTAACAAAAATTTCATTTTAATTTTGAAAAGAGAATAACAATATAAAATTTAAGTTTTGAAAAAACTTTCTTAGTATGTGATTTTAGAAGTCTATAGTGAACTTATTTAAGTCTTATAAAAGATATGGTTGAGTTAAAATCTTTCAATGCTAAAAATTCTTCCTTTATGGAGTATTTAGTTTTGACTTATAAACGAAATGAGTTTCTTTTATTATTTAAAGAAATTTTTATTACTATTACTTCTAAAATTTATGATTAGCTTATCTTTTGAAAAGAGTTTATTAAAAACAAAACTTAGATCTTTAGTTGAAAATTCTTTCGTTAAGAAATCTAGTTTACTCATTTTTGTTGAGAAATTTAGTTCACTTTTCCTTGTTTAAGAAGGAACCCATTTTTATTTTTATTTATGACAACAACATTCTAATCATGCATGAATATGATTATATAGCAATGAAAATGTAAGAATAATACATAATTGGATAGACAGAAATACTCATAAGCTAATAAACGCAATAATAATATGGTCAAGTATTGGGAACCTTAGCTTCATCAAGGTATCTCGATCATGTATTGGGAGCCTTAGTTTCATTAAGGCAACTTGGGACTAAGAATAGACTAGTCCCAAAAGAAAAGAAAAGAAAAGAAAAGAAAAGAAAGAAAAATCGTTTTGACTTGATATGGACAAGTTTAAGACTAGAAAGACTAGTCTTAATAAACTACTTGAAATAAGTAAATAAATAAATTGCAAGGCATGAATAAATAAATAAATAACAAGTGAGCTTATATGCTCTAAAAATATATATACATAATATACATAATACTATATAAAAGTTAGATTAGAGCAAAAATAATAATAATAATAATAATAATAATAATAATAATAATAATAACAACAACATAATCACATAATGTAAAATATGAACATATTGTTGCTTTTTTAACTCTCATGAGTCTAAGAAACATACACTAAGCTCATGCTAAGTTGTATGAACATGATAACGAGATATAGGTAAGATTTTACCTAAGGTTTAATAGAGGATTTGAAAAGAGATGAATGGGTAGTGTGTTTGTTATTTTTCTTGAAGAGTAAAAATTGGTAGAGAGTGTTTTGAGAGAGGATTGTTGGCGAGAGGTTTCGAGAGAGAATTTTGGTAGAGGTTTGTTATGTAAAATGAATGTGTGAAATAATGAAGGAGGGAGGGGGTATTTATAGAATTTTTGCGTGATTTGGTGTAAAAAATAATTGAAAAAGAAAATAAATGAGAGGAGAGGGAGATGATTTGCGCCGGCCATAGGGGAAAAAGGAGAGAGAGTGAGTTGATTTTGTTTGTATTTTGTAAGAAAATAATTAATATGTAAGATATGATTTGATATAAGATGTATTGGAAATATAAAAAGTAAGAAAATAGGTATGTAGGTAGTAAGAAATAGGTGTAAGAAAAAGTAGAGATAGTGAAATGGTAATGAATAGTAGGAATAATACTATGATTGGTAAACTAGACAAATAAAATATCAGTAGTAATAAAAATACGCGTAAACGAGCTATATCTGATATTTTTGGTTGCCGAAAAATTGTGAAATTGATATTTTTGAAATCCTTGTATTTTTATGAGTCTAATGGTATTGTCGGAATATTTTCACTATCTGATGCACCAGGGCATGGTTTTTGAAAACTGATCCCGTTAGGATTCGAAAGACGCTAGAAAATTATGAATAAGATATTTTTATACTTCCCTAAATTATTACGAACTATTATAAGCCATTAACTCCATTTCGTTTTCTAGGGTTTGAGAGCGTGAGTTTGCCAGAGTTCAAATTATTAGATTGTCTTAATCTTTGTTCACTTTTGAAACTCCAGTTTGACTAGGGTTATGGTTTAATTCAACTTTTTACTAGAAATTGAGGGGTTTACATTAGGGATCGGTAGATGGACCTTCTCTTGTTCGGATTTTTGAATCGAACGATTATTGAATTTTCTATTTTTTATTTTTGAAGATTCTCTTATGAAATCCCATCATCGAATTTGTTTAAGGTTCGGTTTCAACTTGGGTCAGTCTTTAGGGTTTCGATTTGGTATTCCAAAACCATTCTTGAAAATTTTGGGGGTTTACAGTATAAGCATAACTAGCTTAGTGAGATTCCTTACGCAAAAGTACTAATAACAGGCATTCATCCAAGTTCATTAAACAAGCATATGAAATGCAACAACCATATGATCAAATAGTAATATGACTATCCGGCTTCGTATGTGTGATGGATTACTCCTCCATCGGTGGTTAAGGAATGATTTGAACTGAGCCCCAACCGACCTCCTTAGAAGTTTGCGCACATCTTGGGGTTCCAACGAACCATAATACTAGTCCCTAGGCTTTCTATACCTAAAGCGATCGATCCGGCTCCACGACAACTTGAGGTCATATTCCCCCAACGTCCTAAATCCTCAAGATGTAGCTGGGTAGCTTACCTTTCCGTTCCCACGTTAAGGAGTAGTAGTAAAATTTCGAAATGATATTCTAAGTGATATGCGTGAGCAATTTATTTATGGGGAATCAAATCCAACATTAATTTATTTAAAGCGATCAAACAATAATTGCACACATAGCAATACATTCATAGAAACAATTACATCCATCACAGATTGGGTTTCGATATACTTATCATTCATTGATCGCACATAATTCATATACATAATTCCCATGATCACCCGCATACATATCAATTTTATCTTTTCCTAGCATCTAGTGCTTTATTCTACTAGCATATGCGTGAATACATAAACGTAAAGGAAACTCACTCGTCCATAACGATCTTCTATGAGTCGAAGTAATCCTCGGGGAAGAGAAGATCTTGGTCCTCAACACCTAAACAAAAGAAATACCTTAAATGAGTATTTCATCCGAGATCTATTCAAATTCTCTAATTATATCTTATTGAATATGTCAAAATTCGCATGAATGAAAATTTCAACTTAAAATGGCCATAACTTGCTCATTTTAACTTGAAATTTTGCATATTATATATCCATTTCTACCTACTCGAAAAGATCTATCCATTTCTGAGGTTATTTTTATCAAAAAAAGTGTTATGGCCCATAGGATACCCTTAACGTAATAGTTCGCCACATGCCATATAAGACCCACGAATTACTACCTTAGTTCTTCGGGAGTCTTGTACAGTTGTAAGGCATACCTTTACGACAATAGAATACTTGAACCGATGGAGGTAAAGAGTTTAAATTGACATTCAATAGCATTAGAATATAAATCAAAACACATATACAAATGATTACAAAGACTACGTGGCATTCATCCGTAAAAGAATACTGTTAAGAGGTCTATTACAGTCATCCAAAGTCTTTTGGTTTTCTATGGAAGTCTAAACAAGATTGAATATAACTTCTAAAGGAAACGCCTAGCTCTTGTACTTGAGCTATCGGGTGCCTCTGTCTAAGCCAGACAAAAGAGTGCTGCAACAAATAAAAACTATAGGGGCGTAAGCTACACTAGCTTAGAGAGTGAGAACTTCCAAGATTTCATTCATAACATATCATACAAGCAAGTAATTAATCAGGCAAGTGATATGCATCAAACATATAGGATCAATAGACATATGACTAGCCGGAAATCATATTTAAATGGAATTTCGCTCTCCATCCCGGGTTAGCAGATTAACAAATACTGCGATACTACTAAAATATGCCGTTTTAGATCACGGTCAACCAACTTAAAAATTCGTTTGTGGGTCATGATTAACCAACTCATTATTTCGTTTATGGATCATGATTAACCAAATTTTACTCCGTTTTTGAATCACGGGCAACCAACCAATGCTAATGCTCCATCCCCATTTATGACATGAATGAGTCCATATTACTTATCAATTTCGAATAGTCAATTAGGCCAATTCTTTAGGTGATCAATCAACAATTACAGACAATCAATCCTAATTCATCTATACAACCATTAATGAATCACCCGGCTTCAATATTCTTATTTTCAATTTCTCATATCAACAGCAAACATACATAATTCCCATTTATCCCCATCATATCTATCTATTTTATCTTTTCCTAAAGTCTAATGCAATTATCACTACAATCACATATAGTAAATGGAATGGGAAGAAATACTCACTCGGCCATTGAAACTCCGGTCCTCTAGTAATAGTAATCCGATGGAAGGGAATTATCAATTTCGGGGTCACCTAAAAAGGAAGAAATACCCTAATAAGTATTTTATCACTTAACTAATCCAAACTATTAAACAAAACTAGTAAATTTTTAATTCTTGTCATTTACGGAAGTCCCGATTTAAAACTGCCGTAACTTGGTCATTTTAACTCGGAATTTCGCTAATTATATATTGATTTCTATCTACTTTGAAAGATCTATATAATTCTAATATTATTTTCAAGTTTTGAAAATTTTTGGGTCTCAAAAAATTCTGATCAGTAGCGAATTCCAATTTCGAAATATAGTTTTGTGAATGTTTGCAATGTTTCTATTATATAGATCACTTATACATGCAATATTGATGATTTCCTATCATGAATGGCATGTTATGAGTTTGGTGTAGGCATGCTCTTGACAATATTTACTAAAAGAAAATTTTAGAAATGCTTTATTTATAATACTCCATGGATACATACTCTTAAGAAGACTAGTCTTATGACTTTGATAATTCTCTTTTGTTTTGGAATTATTTCTTAAGAAAATCTAGTTATCCTTGCTAAATTTATATCTTCATTATATCTATTCCCTAAGGCCTTCATTTCTTCATAAAAATCCTCAAATTATACTTTGTAAACATGTTTTCAAATAGGGTCTATTCCTAAATTCGAATTTTGTAAAATTAGTTTTTGAGTGATTTCTTTGAGAAAAACTTGTTTAATACTTTAAAATTCTAAGATCCATTATTCCTATCCCCTAAGGACTTAATTTCTTTAATAATACTTCTATTTTGAGTTTGAAAAATAGGCGTTTTCATGCCATTACTCATAAATTACGAATTTCTTAAAGTGACAAGCAACTCAAAATTTCCTATTTTATTTCTACTCCTTGTTTTACATATTTTTCTTAGCAAAACCCCTCTCAACTTATAAAAATCATCACTTGATATCTGTTACCTATACTCTCCATTTTTCATATAAAACATAAGTTTTGGAGTTGATAAAAGGGTTTTTAATGCATGGTCTTGAAACCATCCGAATTTTCATTTGACTTTTTCAAACAAATAATTTTCCTTTTTGTGTTTCTTGTCTCATCGACTTAAAGATCTATGAACTACAATATTTATATATACAAGACAAAGGTCTTTAGGGTTCATTAATGCACTAAAACACAAAATATCCACAAGATCATGAATGTCAAGTATAATATGAGCATTTAAATGTTAGATCTACTACTTAGGATGCATGAAATGGAGTTTGAAAACATAGGAATAGATTTTTATGCAAGATCTTTGTTTGATTCTACTACTACATGCATGAACATGAATACCATCCAACAAAAACACCTTTAAACACAAGATCTATCCTTGTGATGGTTTGATATTCATGTAGTAGTATTTTCTTGTCCCTAGCAATAGCTCATGGGGACTTAAATGTGAAAATACTCATGAATGGTCTTGCCATTACAAGGTTTAATGGTAGAAAGGTTTAAGATTTATCACCTAAGGCTTGTATCAAATGGAAAATGAAGAAGAAAATGGACTTGTGTGAGTGCGTGTGTGCTCTATGTTGGTTACGGCAAGAGAGGGAAAATAGAGACGTGAAATTTTTGAAAAGTGAAATGAATGAAAGAGAGAAAAGGCATAAAAGATAATATATAGTAGTTTAAATTAGGGTTTGTTTTAATTATAATAAAGGAAGAAAATAAAACAATTGAAGGCATAAAGGGGATGGGTGTGCACCGGTTCAATAGAGGAGGGAGAGAGGGAGTGTTTAATTTGTTTTGTTTTATAATTTATGTAATAATAAGTCTTAAATTGTAATAATTCTTAAGAGACAAATAATTCTTGGAAAAGAAAATGTAATCGAGTGTTTTGTAAGGATGTAAGAGTAGGGTATGGGCTTGTACTTGTAAATAGTAATAAAAAAAATTAATTTACCAGTAGTAAAGAAAATACGAGAAAAAGGGCTATATCTGTAATTTTTGTAAACCGAAAAAATTATAAAATTTATATTTTTGAAATCTTTATTAAATTTCGGTTCTAAAGAGTATTCCAAAATACTTTCGAATTTCGAGTTCCGGGGCTCGCTTTTCCGTAATAGATCTCGGAAAGGCCCATAATGGAAAATTTTTCGAAATCAAATCTTTTTATGGTTTGAAATATGCTTTAGAACAATATTCCACATTAAATGATTTTACAAAAGTTCTTTTAGTTTAAGATCAAAGGAAAACCAGATCCAGGGTTCTTAGGTTCTCTCTCAAGCTTAAGCTAATTTGGTTTAGGGTTTTAGTTTCCAGTTTCCGATGTCTACTTGGTTTATAGGAAAACCGGGGTTTGCAAGAAGTTATTTAGGTCTTGGAATAGTGACGTACAGAATTGTTACGAAAATTTCAGATTTCAAAACTCAGGTTTTCAAACTTTTCTCTATCCAAACGTTCTTGTACAAAAATATAGTTATTTGTATGGTTGAAAAATCCTTTGAATATATATATATATATATACTCATATTATATGCATGAATTTAGTGGTATTGTCTCAATAATGATTTTTGTGAAACAATGTGTCTTAAAAGAGAGATTATGATAAGACTTGAAAAGAAATTTCTTTTTTAGTTTTGTTGGGAAAATTTCTTAAACTATTATAAGTGACCATTTGCTTCTTTTAACTCTATTTCTTAATATTGAGAATAATTAAATTTTTAAAAAGGAATTTTAGTCTTTTACGATTTCCTATAACTTTATTCTTAGTAGTTGAAAAATATAGTTTTTATAAATATTTCTTGGTTATGTGTTCTAAAATTTTTCTAAAGTTAGATCCACTTTAAATAAATAATATCAATGATCTTATAAGTTATTTATTATTTTTATTTCCTAAGTAAAGCTTATCTTTAGAAAGGTTATTCTTTGATAATTTTGTAAAACTTGTCTAGACTTTAGTATTTTAGAGTGTTGGTAGAAAACTTTGATAAATGAGTTTAAGAAAACCTTTATTGAGCAATAATTTAGCAATATTAATTTTCAAAGAAATTTTCCTATTTCATTGGTTTTAAAAAGAGAGTATGTGATAACTTTATTTTATATGTTCCTTGATAAAATCTCATATAGTATTATTACTAAAACTTGTGCTAAACTTGTGTAACTTAAGAAAATATTTGTTAAGATAAAACTTTAAGTTTCTATGGAAAAGTTATTTCTTATGTAAAAAAATATTAAAGAGAGTTCTTATTTTTATTACTTAAGAAAACTCCTTTTCATTATGGTTGAGACAATATAACATGTTTATGCATGAATGAGAATATGTAACTATGAGAAATGCAATATTATTAAATAATAAGATAAGATATATACAAGAATAAATAAAAGCATAATAATAAGATCAAGTATTGTGAACCTTAGCTTCATCAAGATATCGCGGGACTAAGAATGGACTAGTCCCAAAAGAAAAAGAAAAGAAAGAAAATTGTTTTGACTTGATATGGACAAGTCTAAGACTAGAAAGACTAGTCTTAATATTAGCATGAAATAAATAAATTGCAAAGCATGAAGATAAATAAATAACAAGTGAGCTTATATGCTCTAAAGAAATATATATACATAATGTACATAATACTATATAGAAGTTAGATCAGAGAAAATAATAATAACAATAACAACAAAAACATAATAATAATAATAACATAATATAAAATAGGAACATGAACAAAAACAAAACATGAACATATTGTTGCTTTTTTAACTCTCATGAGTCTAAAAAACGTACACCAAGCTCATGATAAGTTGTATGAACATGATGAGTATGTGTAAGAAACTTTTGCTTAAGGTTATGTGTTTGTTGAAGAGGAAAAGAATGAGTTGTAATATTATGTAGGAAATGGTTTTATGGAGAGAAGAGAGGACTTGGGAGAGAATTTGAGAGAGAGTGTTTGTGAAGAAATTTGGGTAGAGTTTTAGTAGGAAATGAGTTGTGTGAAAGAATGAACGAGGAAGGGGGTATTTATAGAGTTTTGGAGTGGAAATTAGTGTGATTAAAAATAATTGAAAATGAAATAAAATTGAGATGAGAGAGGGACAAAGGGGCGCCGGTTTGCCTTGTAGAGGAGGGGGAAATTGATTTATTTTGTTGTTTTGTAATAAAAAGAAGTAATGTGTAAAGTGTGATGTGATTTAAAGTTGTATGGAAAAGGTAAATTGTAAGGTATTGGTGTTGTAACGTCCTAACCTATTAGCAATTACAACCCACCACGTGTCTTCTCTTAAATAAGACACGCAAAGGCTGTAACATTCTAACACCATAATTTAAAATATAAAATATAATCTCCATAACTCTCTCAGAGGATACAATAGAAAGTTCAAATCCTGTAAAACTTGTAAATAATAATATCTTCAAACATCCTGTTGATCCAAACAATGTTGGCAAAACCAAAGCTAACAAATTCAAAAATCCTTTTTAACATATAAATTCTTAATATAGTTCCAAATATTGTAAATGATCTCAAGATTTTCTCATATAAATCTATATCTGAATCTATTCCTCAACAGGTAATCTGGACCGCTATCGCCATCCCCATGATCTATGTATAGATCATAACTAGATAAATCAAATGCTACGTCCTCATCACCTGTAGCTGAAAAATGAAAGGAATGAGCGAAATCGCCCAGTACACCAATCCATAAAAAAATGCATATGCACACGGAACACATATATCAAATGAAACTTAATCTATGCAAACAACTAGATTATTATCTTATTAAGCCAGCAAATCAACACAGTTCATAATTACTATACATTAATCCTGAACCTGGAGTAACTCAGGCCTCATGAGAAAAACAACCAACTCTTTGAAAATAGGTAATTATATGCATATATTAGTAAATGGGTACTCCTCAAACACCCGCGGCCATACTGCCAAATCACCTAAATCTACCAGAATCATCTCTAAGTGCAACTCCACTAGGGATAACGACATACAAGGATCATCAGTGTACCTCACCAGTATCACTGTCTGCCAGATCTTTACTGGTCAAAGCTAAAGACATCTAGAAAAACCAATCAAGCCAATAGAATTAAGTTCATTTATATATCTGTTCCTACAGACAACAATCATAAAACTAAACCTGCAAGCAAATACAACAAACAAGGACGGGTCGTACCTAGATTTGCTTCATCTCCAATCTCACCAATAGAACTTTTATCAAAAAAGAATTCCTAATCTCACAAGAATTCCTAATCCACAGCATAACTCAATCAATTTTGATTTCATGCACATAATAAACTCCTAACCCTGAATTTCATAAATTGTACTCCTAATCATAGATCTATAAAAGATCAACACACCTGTTCCTTTTGTTCACAATTCAATAAAACCTTCAAACACAGCTTTTACCAAAATTCTTAGTTATCTCCACAATTCCTTCAATATACAGATTCTCAATTAATAAAAAAATTACTAGAAAAGATTATAATTTTAGAACCACAAAGATTTGTTTAGATCCACACTTACCTAGAACGTGCACATCTCGCTTGAATAGAACCTTAATTCAAAGAAATAATATCCTACGATCATAATCCTATAATTTGCAAATTTTCAAATAGATCTTACCTTTAATTGATCCTAGATTATCTTAGATCTGCAAAAACCATATCTTGAATCAAAATAGCGTTCTTCCTCGAAAGCTCACTCAAAAACCACAAGTAGAATACTAAGAAAGATGTAGATTTCTTGAATCCTTGAAAAATCATGATTAGATCTTCTTACCTGAACCAAAATCTTGATCTCCTCTTGATGAGAAACTCACAATAGATCTTTTTAGAGAGATTTCTAGGTTTAGAAAGAAGAGAATAAGGTAAAGATATAAATAAATTTTGTGACCCTTTAATATAAAATATTTATTTGAATATTACAAGTATGGTAATGTGTAAGAATAGAGTGTAAGAAAAAGTAGAGATATAGAAATAGTAATGAATAGTAGAAATAGAACTATGAATAGTAAACTAGTCAATTAAAATAGGTAGTAAAGAAAATACGCGTAAACGGCATACATATGATATTTTTAGTTATCGAAAAATTCTAAAACTGATATTTTTGAAAACCTTATGTTTTTACGAGTCTATTGGTGTTTTCGGAATATTTTGTTATTTGGTGCACCAAGGCACGGATTTTGAAAACTGATCTCATTCGGACCCAAAAGACATTAGAAAATTATGAATCTGATATTTTTAAGCTTTCCTAAATTATTACGTACCATTTTCCACAATTATCTTAATTTTGTTGTCTAGGGTTTAAGAACATGAGATTTTCGGATCTAGATTCACTAGACTAAACATAGAACTAGGTTAACTTTAAGGTTCCGGTTTAACTTCCAGTTCTTAGGATTTGCTTATATTTACTGAAAAATCTAGGGGCTTACAAAGGTCATTATCCAAAATAGTGTCCACAGCTGAAGCATAAGTGTTACCGAAAAATCTAGGGGCTTATAAAGTTTTGTAGAAAACTCTTTTAAGAACTTGATAGAAAAGAAATCTTGATTTAACCTTGTGGATATTAACCAACTTTAGTGGAACAAATGAGTATATTACCTAAATATACCCATTTTCTTGGAGCTAGGTCTTCAATATATTTATTTGAACTGAATTGGAATGAGTTTGATCAAAATTGAACCGATGAACCTTTTGTAAAATTTTCGACATAAACTTTTGAGTATTCAAGTAAGGTTATGTAGAATCCTCTTATTTGCTTTCTTTTCTCAAACAACATTTTGTAAAAGTCTCTGGATAACCTGATGCTTAATCATCTTAAAACTACATACTTAACAATTTGATTAGTTTTCTTTAATTATTTTATTATCATCAAAACTTAATTTATAGAGAATAACAATAGACCTTGAATTTGTATGGTATACGATATGGGTTCATGTCTGATTTTGTTAAAATAGGCTGAGAAGTAATTTTAATGAATAGATCTAGGCTATCGATGAGATTTGTAATCACCCAAATTTATACAATTCAAAAACAGTAATCATTAAGTAAATAATGTAAAATATTTGAAGAAATTTTAAGAAAAGTTACATAAATCACTCCAAATTTTTCATGATATAAGAATATTAAAAGATGAACAATTTGTTTGTCATTTAAAAATTTCAATTGTTATGAACAAAAAATTTAAGATAAAATTCTTCTATAACTAATTGAAAATACCCCATACATATAAAAAGGATAAAATTTGAAATATTTATATGCACAAATGAATGAAAATGAGATTTTAACTAGATAATAGTAATAATAAAAGTTATAGAATGTAACATTTCTTATAATTAAACAAATAAATGATGAATAAATAAATAATTATAAACAAATGATGTTAAATCTAACAATTAGAATCTCAATATGTTTCGTGAAAATAAAAATGATGAGAAATACCCATCAATATCATAAGAGAATAAAAAATGTAATCTATAATACATGCAATAAACAATATGAAACATAGAAACAATTATTAATAATATCTAGTCTCTATATTGTAAATGCCGAGAATTTTTCATACAAGTATAAATAGATAGAAATATAAATATAGAAAATAGATGGTTAATATTGAACTCAACAAAGACTCTAGAATAGAACTACGAGTAATAATGAGCATATATATAGTTTTTGTAATGCCTAACCTAAAGGTGTTATAACCCGTCACGTGTTTACTAGAATAGATACGCTAAGACTATAGATTTCTAAAACCACAAATATATATTTCAAATATCACCAATCACTCACTTAAAGGGTAATTTTTAAAACTCTTCATGTCAAAATAATTGTCCTCATCATAAACTATCATAACCAAAAATCTAATCTAAAACAGAAATAAGAAATCCTTACATATAAAATGTCTCCAAAAGAAAACTAACTAAATCATATTGTTTCTTCTTCACAAATTACCAATAACTAATTTCAATTATCAGCAAGAGGTCATAACCGCTATCGCTCTCCATCATTGACGAATACATCATAGTCCATCAAGTCATAAAATAATAGAATCTTCACCTGTACCCGTGGGAAAAATAAGTATTGAGCGAAAAACGCCTAGTACGCCGAATTGAAAGCACATGCACATGATCATGCAAATCACAGTATCACATACAATTTATATTATAATGCAACAAGACAAATTAATTATCTTTTCATTAGCTTGCAACCAATACAGTTTAGGACTATTGATCACTAATCCTAAATCCAGAGTAACTCATGACATCTATCACGCCCCGAAGGGTACCTAAACGTGGCAATCGTCGTACACAATATTAAAGCCTAAGAAGGCACCTCAGTCACGCGAAGGTTTCATACTATGTACAAGGGTCTAACACATAAAGGAGACACATCGGAATAATACATTTTATGTTGATACAATTGAGTAACAATGTAAAGGAAATAAAATCTACTATACTTTCGATACAAACCACTATACTTCAAAATACAAGTCATTCAACTTCAATTACATTCATGCGCAGACTTCCCTACATAAATATTACAAGACAAATCATAAACTAGCTGATAACTTCAAACATTCATATCCTTTGCCAAAATCCCGGAGTCATTCCCGGCTCCAACCAATTCAGTCCCCACTTTGCATTCTTGAGAAACCTGTTCATTTAAACAACTATAGGGGTATAGCTACACTAGCTTAGTGAGAATTCTCTTAATTCCGTACCATAACAAGAGATAATCAACATATGCTATGCATGAGCAAACGCATGAGCAAACAATTATGCATGGGTATCCGGAAACCCACACACAGAACAGATTTACGCCTCCGTTCGGGTTAGGAATGGTATTGAGTTACACGACCGCATCTAGTCCCAAGCCCTCGGCTCTTTAGTACTCGATTCGGCTAGGCTCATCCAAGAATGCATCCACATGCGCCTTAGTACCCTGAATGAGCTCTGGCACGGGTTCGTTATCCAAACGAGTCATCCACGGACCATACCGATTGACCTGCGTAGGAGTAGCATGCTACCAAATGCAATATGTCTAATGCAATGCATGACCAATTTAATTTTTGCTTATGTCAAAAATATTTATACATTCTTTAGAGTGACAATCAATATCACACATATAACAGAAATAACATGAACGATGCAATTATCCAATTAAATTGTGGTTTCGATATGTTTTAGTATTGTTTGGCACACATTCATCACAATCTCATTATATATCCCATCCCCATTCATATCGATTTTTATCTTGTTCCTATAAGTCTAATACAACTATCTACAATCACAATCAAGGTAACAAAACAAGGAGAAAAACTCACTCGGCCATTGGATCACCGGTCTTCTAGTAATAGTAATTTGGTGGTAGGGAATCGTCGATCTCGGGATCTCCGAAAAAGGAAGAAATACTCGAATAAGTATTTCATCACTTAACTAATCCAAACTATCTCATTCAAACTATCAAATTCGCAATTCGCGTCCTAAGCGGGAATTCCAACTTAAAACGGCCATAACTTGGTCATTTTAACTCGGAATCTCGCAAATTATATATCGATTTCTATCTACTTCGAAAGATCTATCTATTTCTAATATTATTTTCAATTTTTGAAAACTTTTAAGCTTCGAAAAGTTCGGATCAGATTAGGGCAGCAACAATTTTCAACTTCCAAAAAGTAGTTTTGTAAATATTTGTAATGTTCCTACTATATAGATTGGCTATACATGCAATATGAATGATTTTCTAACATGAATGACATGAGATGAGCTTAATGTATGCTGATCTTGATGATTTTTGCTAAAAAGAAATTTTATAACTTTTTATCTTGCAAGACCATAATAACAACTAATTATGAAAAATCTAGTTTCTAATCTTTGATCATTTCCATTTGTTTTGGATTATTACTTAAGAAAATATAATTATTTTTGTCAAATTGAGTCTTCATTATATATATCACTTATGACCTTCATTTCTACATAAAAATTTCCATTTTACACTTTGTAAACATGTTTTCATATGATTTACTCAAAATCCGAATTTTAGAAAATTCACTTTTTGAATGATTACTTTGGGAAAAACTTGTTTAATGCATTAAAATTTAAGACTTCACTATATTTATTGTCTAAGGACTTCATTTAACACATAAAACATGCAATTTGAGCTCATATACTAAGTGATTACATATGTATCATCTCAAATTACGAATTTGACAATTTGATCACTAACTCAAATTTTTCCATTTTAATTCCATTACTTGTTTTACACATCACTCGTGCCTAAACTCATTTTAATTTGTAAAAATCATTACTTAATGATATCTATTACCTATATACTTCATTTTTCGCATAAAACATGAGTTTTGGAGTTGATAAATGGGTTTTCAAAATTGGTCTTGGTTAGGATCCGAATTTAGAAAATTTATTTGTGGTCATATCTTTTGATAAAATCTATCTAAGCTTATGAAAATCCATTCCTTACCTATCATATATTATGAGCCTTTCATTTCTTGAATAAAAACTTCATTTTTGAGTTGGAAAACATGTTTTTAAAATAGGCCTTGGCCAAAATCCGAAAATATAATTTTTATTTTGGAAATCACTTTTGAAAATCACTTTTGATTATTGTAGAAAGAAGTCTTGATGATATACATATATTAAGCCTTCATTTTCTTAAGTAAAAATTACATTTTAACACTTGGAAAGTGGTTTTTAAATGGGGGTCTTGCCAAAATACGAATTTCACAATTTTGTTTGAGTTCAAAACTAGGATCTATACTTAACATGAACATAAACATAAAACAAATGCATGGTAATAAGTTATAAACATCATAGATCTAAACTTTACTTATCAAAATCTTTCATTTATGGTATCTATACCCTAAGCCCTTCATTTTAAATGAAAAATATACATTTTGAAGTTGAAAAAAACCACTTTCCTAAATATGGTTCCATTTTCATCCGAATTTTCAAAAGTTGTTTTTGTTGAAAATAAAATAGATCTTGAGTTTCCTACAACTTTCCTACCATCATCATGCTATTACAAGTTGTTCATAAACATAAAACAAAGTATAATGCATTTTATGAACTCCAAACTTTAGATCTAATTTTCTAAACTAGTTATAAGTGCATGAATACATGTGGATGATAGATCTATGCATAAATCATAAGGAATAACAAAAATAACAACTTAAATACAAGATCTATGGCATAAACAAAAATCAAAACTATAAAAAGTTAGATCTATAATATATATCAACTTTAAACAAGAAAATAATTTGAATATAAGATAATAAAAGTGGAGAAAAAGAGAGTTTCATTTTTGGCATCATCATCCTAAGCTTTTAAGCTTATGGAAAGTCATTTGATGCATGAAACTTCCATTACACTTTACCTATATCACCTATGGAGCTTTGGGAAGAAGATTGGTTTAGAAATCTTTAAAAATGAAGTGTGGAAGCCATGAAGAAGAAAGGGGGCAGCTTGTTTTTAATGGAGGAAAAGAGGAAATGAAGAAGAAAGAGAGGAAAAATAAGAGAGAAAGACTAAAGAATGAAAAAGGAAGGAATGAGTAAATGAAGGAGAGAGAGAAATTAAGTGCATTAAATGAATGAATGAAGAAAAAATAAAACAAGGCAGATTTTGGGGAGGGAGGACAGCTTCCACGTGAATTAGAGAGAGAGGAGAGAGAGTGTTGTTTGAAATTTGACTCAAAATTGAATTGTATAATTAATGTGTAATGTAACTTTTTAAGAAGAAGTAGAAATAATTAAATTGGTCAAAATGGAGTAAATGAAGGACAATGGCAGCCATAAATAGGGTAAAAAATCTGCCATGAATTGATATAATAAAGTGTAAAAGATTGAAGTGAAAAAAGAAGTGATGTGTGAAAGGTGTACTTGAAAGTATGGGTTGTAAGAGTACTTTTTTAATAAAATAAAAAAAATAAAATAAAATTAGAAAATTATTCCAAATAATTGCAGCAGATTTTTCATAATAAAAATTAAATAATTATTTGAATTATTTTAGTATTTTAACAAATATGTTACCGGTATGATCAAAATACGCGAATATGGGCTATAAATAATATTTTTATAACCGGAAAATTCTAAAAATTATTTTATGAAAATAAAAATATTTTTCAATTATTAAATTATTTTATTTTATATTTAGTATCGGGTCTTAAACAGAATCTGATTTCGTAAAAACTTGAAACGAACTAAATTTTAGAAAAACAAAATTTTCTATAACATATAAAATATTTATCTAAAAATATAAAACTTTATAGGAATAATAAAATTTTGTAATAAAATAAAAATGAATAGTGTAAAAGACTAATCAATTACCGGTAATAATGGAAATACGATTAAAAGGTTATAACTGTAACTTTTATAACCCGAAAATTATATAACTGATATATTTAGAAATCTTATAAAATTAAGAGTCTAACAGTACTATTGGTATATTTTTGATATCTCGAGCCCCGGGACACGCTTTTCGAAGTCTGTATCCGAACTGTTTCGAAATAGGTTAAAAATTTACCAATCTGATATTTTTAAACAAACTTATATTACTATAAGTTATTCTACATATTTAAACTACATCTCGGCCTCTAGGGTTAGGGGCGCTAGATTGCCGGACTTACACTATTGTATTCCGGTTAGGGTTTATGGGTGATTTTCCGGTTTAGACCTTTGCCAATTTGGAAACTGATATTTATGTTTGTATAACGTATTTAATTTGAGAAATTTATTTTAAATTTTATTTTTGTAAGTATTTAATATCTCTTAATGTTTCCAGAATTCTTGAATTGAGTTATATTTTCGAAAGTCAATCGTTATTTGCTTTTTAATAATTTGTTTTTGGGCTTTATATTACCCGTTTTTATAAGTCGGAGTTAAATATGGAATTCGTCGTACGTAGTGGTTTTGGAATTATAGTATGTTGAGTTCTTACTTTGTTTTTGAGAAGTCTTATTTTTCCCAAGATTCGAAAATTTTTCGAATTCATTCATGATTTAAGACTAGTTGAAATTCGGTTTTAATTTGGAGTGATTTTTAGGGTTTATTTTCAAAGTTCATCTTGAAATTATTTACTGAAATTTTCCGGGGCTTACATCCTCCCCACCTTAAGGAAAGTTTTGTCCGCAAAACTTGTTACGCGTATATCATTTATTGAGAAAAGATTTTGAATTCGAGTTATATTTTCTAGCACCGGTTTATGCTTCGGTTTGTATTATTTCTAAACTTCGTGTGATAGTCATTTTACGAAATGTAGCACATACAAATTAATAAGATTTGGCTTAGCGATTCCAACCTTCACTTACACGACTCTTTTGAAAAGCGACACGGACTTGACTCGTGACCACAGACAACTTGACCCGACCGACATTAGACAACTCATGGCAACATGACCTTTCATGACTCGATTACTTGACCAACAAAGGTTGTGGATTCGCTTCTCCATTCTTATGTAGCTGTATATACAATATTGTGCTTTATAATTCTCATTTCCTTAAACAATATGATCATCATCGTTTTAAATCCTTATCATTGTGATCATCTTGATGAGATTGAAATCAAGAGATCTCATTGCTTTATTATATAATTATTTACTTGTGAAGATCTTATGGAGTTTGGTAATCGAGATTTGATCGCTGAAATTTTAACTTTTGTGTAACTATCGTCGTAGATTTCGATCTTTCATAGTTCTTTATTTGCAAGAAGTTGTATGAGGATTGTTTTGGAATTCGTTAAATTAATCGAGTTTTTGTTTTAGTTTCCATCATTGGCTCATTCTAGCTTTTAATGGTCTCGGGCTTTCCTATTTTTTAGTCTAGCCATTTAATTCAAAGGTATTTCTAACAACCTATCTCTTTGATTCTGTTGACAGGAAAGAATATGCGGTAGTCTAAGGGTATAGCGCTAACCTGATACCGAGTTGCATCTTTGATCCTCGCTTCCTTCCATGGCAAAGGGTTCCAGCTCTTCATCACTAGCTTCTTCATAAGCTACATATGTGTGAGGGTGGTGGACTAGATTTCCAGATGAAGATGATCTTGAAGAACCTCGATTCCTTTTTCCTTTGTTGCTTTTATTCCTATTACATCTCCTCCTCTTCTTTCTTAGTTGATCCAGCGAAGCAACATGCAAGTTATCCCGTTCAGGGCATGTTTTAGCTAAATGTCCCGTTTTTTAGTAAAGAAAGCATGCGTTGGTCGTCTTTTTGGGACACTTCTCAACTTTGTGACTGGGGTCCCCACAGAGGTAACACTTGGATTGAAGTCGTGGACACCGTATAGGGTAATGCTCCCCCTTGCATTTCCAACATTATAGCTTATCCAATATTATGTCTTCTTCCTTGTTTGGGTCATCATCCACGGGAAGTGCTCTGACTTTTTGACTCGGGGTAGTTGCAACATAGAACTCCATTTCCTTATTACTTCTTTCTTGCCTCCTCCTTTGAGCATTTTCTATTATCTGTGCTCTTTCTAGTAATCCTTGATAACTCCTTATATCAAATTCTTCCAATCGAGTCCGAAGGTCTTCTTTTAAACCATTCAGAAATACTTGTCTTTTGAGTTCCTCACTTTGTTTATATGATTCCGCAGCATATTGCAATAATCTACTGAACTCGGTTTCGTACTGTTCCACACTACGATCTCCTTGTGAGATATTGAGGAAATCTGTACTATACTGGACTCTTAAGCTCATGGGGAAATATTTGTCCAAAAACTCATATTTAAACATCTCCCATGTAACTGGAGGCGTCAACTCTCTTTCCTTAGATTCCCACCATACTCGGGCATGTAAGCGAAGCATATAGGTTCCATAATTGACTCTTAGACGGTGTGGTACTTCAAAAGCATTAAAGGACCTCTCAATGTGTGCCAACCAATCCTCTACCTCATCCGGTTTTCCAAAAACTCCGTCGAAATACTGGTTACACTTTATGAAGCATGGTAAGAGGCTTTGGTTGTATTGAGGTGATGGTGGCTCATCTTGTGTTGTTTCTTGCGCATGAGTCTGTTGTATGTAGCTTTTTATCTGACTAGTAAGCCATTCAATATCTATTGAGGCATTTCCCTTTTGATTAGGTGGTTCAGGTATTGCTTGGTTCTCGGGTCCTAAAGGAGTCATGTCGGATTCTTGTTGTGGTTGGGTATATCTCCTACAATTTTATTAAGCTCAGGTGAAATTTCTAAATCCTTGATTACGTCTTAAGGCGGTAAAAGAAACTTATTGGAAATACAGAACATGGAAATGCAGAAATAAAAACATATATAAGAAATATTGAAATTCTACTGAAATCAAAATCGATAACAAAACTTCATAATATTCAAAACGAAATACATGAAACCAAAAGAAGATGTAAATCTTTCATTACAAAAGTTCAAAGAAAGGATGCAAAACATAAATTAGAATTAATTCATGAGCTAGATGGTAAACCACAACATCGGTTTACATTTTCATTATTACCGATACTTTAAATGTCTAATCTACTTTTTGATTTCTTTCACATTATTCACAAGTACAACCACCCATACTCTACTACCCACATCCTTACAACCTATCTCTTGCATCCTTACATCCTATTTCTTACAATTTACATTTTTAATACAATTTTATTACTTAAATTACTTAATTTAAGTTTGAAACTTACACAACACACATCTCTCTCTCTCCAACATACCCCAAAACCGACGCCCCTCTCCCTCTTTCCCTCTCTCCAATTTTGTTTTATTTTTCCTTTGTTTAGTTAAAGCAAAGCTAATCCACTTTTCTATATAACCCATTTACGCCTTCACCTTTCCATTTCTTTCTTTCCTCACTTTCACTTTTAGAAAAATTTTTGCAAAACTCTCTCCCTCTTCTCTCTTTGTGTCGTGACTCCCTCTCTCAACATATTACACCACTTTTTTTTTCTTCAAATTTTTACTCCATATATCTAATAGGTAATAGATCTACACTTTATCCTCTTAAAAACATGTAATGGCAAGATCATTCATGTGCGATTCTACTCAAAAATCTCCATGAGCTTTAAGCTAGGGATGTGGAAATATTTGAACATGAAATCCTTGCCATCATAATGTCATAGATTTGTTGTTTAAGTTATTTTCTATTATTTTGTTTTATTATTAAGTTATGTTGTTATTATTAATGTTTTATGCATGTATTTATCATCTAGCCATATCCACATAATGATCATAGAGTTCATGCATAGTATAGTAAATTAGATCTAGTGGTTTTGAGTTCATAAATACCTTAGGTTTTTGTTTTATGCACATCAATAACTTGTAATAGCATGATGAAAGTAGGAAAAATGTTAGAAAGCTCAAGATCTACTTTAGTTTCAACAAAAATGATTTTTGAAAATTCGGATAAAAAAGGAACTATATTTAGAAAAGCCATTTTTCAACTTCAAAATGTGTATTTTACATTAAAAATGAAAGGGTTAGGGAATAGATATCATAAATGGAAGATCTTGATGAGTAAAACTTAGATCTACTAAGGAATATTTTCAAAATAAGGAAAAGCTTACAAAAGTTATATTTCAATCCCATTAACAAGCTTTAAATTCGTAATATAGAAAGCTTGAAGTGCAAACACCCATTTTTCGACCCCAAAACAATGTTTTAATTAAAGAAATGAAAGCCTTCAGGAGTAGGTTTGATTAGGAAATAGTTTTGAAATATCAAATGAGTTTTACAAAAGAAACAATCTCAAATGGAAATTTCAAAATTTGGATTGGAAAATAGTCACTATTTAAACACCTATTTCCAAATGCCAAAGTGATGATTTTTATGGAAAAATATAAGTCCTAGGGAATACATATAATAAAGATCTAATTTTGACAAGGGTAAATGAAATTTATTATAGTGTATTCCCAAAATAAGAGAAGTTTTCCAAGAATAGATCAAACAATGTTTTCATTCCTTAAAAACCTTGTGAAATTCGTATCTAGGTAAACCCCCTATATAAACACTTATTTTCAAACTCCAAAACAAAGAATTTCATTAAAGTAAAGAAGATGATAGACATATAGATCATTAGGGTGAAGTTTTGGTAAGAACAAGTGTGATTTTGCAAGAAATGAAATTAGTTTTCTTAGGTTTTGAAATTTCAAAAGTTTTGCAAAGCAAAAGTTTTCTAAAGAAATTTTTGATATCATATCATTAGGGATATACATATAGATAGCTCATTTCATGACATTCATGATAATAACTTATCGGTTTTGCATGTACACATAATGCACTTGGTAGAAACAAAGTTTGGAAAATAAGTGTCTTATACATTCTATCAAGCATTATCTAAGCACATGAGGAAATATGTTACGACCCTAAGAGGGGGCTTAGTAGGATTAATCTAAAGCTATCATATCACGTGTTTACCCATAATATGAGAGCCATCTTGTAAGTTAGAGTGTATAAGACTCTATTTATTTATTAATGTTTATCATATAAATGATATATTATATTACTGGATTTCAATTATGGAATCCAATTTTTCAATTTCTACCAAGATCGCAGAGAATCGGTATCTCTTACCAAATGGTGAAAATAGGTTTCAAACTACTGTCACGCCCCGAAGGGTACCTTAATCGTGGCAGCCTACCGCATATAATATCAAGGCTCAAGAATGACTACCTTAGTCATGCGAAAGCCTTAGTATTACATGTAAGGCGTCTAGCACGGTAATAAGAGATGCTTTTGGGAAGCATAGTTTAAGCAAGTAAAAATTAACATACAAGAATCCAGAAATAAAACATATTATATCATTAATATCCAAAGGTCTATTACATGATTTCTTAGGGGCATACCCCCGCTAATCCCAAGGATCGTGATAATCTTTACAACATCCAAAATACTACATTAAAGATTTCAAAGGAATTCTAATATAAGTCTTCGAGCAGGTTTCCTTCGAGCAGGTTTCCTCCAAAAGCTTCAATATATAAAACTTACATGGGTACGGGGAGGCCTCGGGCACAAAAATAGGTGTTCCTGAGAATACAAATACCTATAGGGGTGTAAGCTTATGGGCTTAGTGAGTAAATCCCAAAATTCATACTCAAAGTAAATTATCAACCAAGTTTATTATTCAAACATATGGAATGCAACAACCACGTGAGCATACAAAACACATGACTTTCCGGGAATCATATGTTGAATGAATTATGCCCTTCATTCGGGGTTGGGTATTCAGGCCAATTACAGCCACAACCTTTAAAAACACTTTTATAGATCTTATCGGCTCCTATACACCGTCAAAAACTTGTAGTTATTACAGGCTCCTACTAGCCATCAATTTTGTAGTTTTTACCGGCTCCTACTCGCCACTTACATGATATACCGATTCTGCCTACCACCACTATTATACACTTGTCCCACCAATTGTATAGTAGTGAATGAAATGTGACTCAACATATGAAGTGCATGAATAATTTATTAATTAAGGTCTAGTAGTTACATTTAACTTCTTTCAAGTGATCAACCAATTTTAGACACTCCAAGATATTAATGCATATACAACTTTATTGCAAACAAATCGAGTTTCAATGTACTTAGTATTCTTTCAACATATCATCATACACTTCCTTTTGATTTTGCCTAAATTTTAGTGCAACTAATTTTACAAGCACAATCAAGAGTATGAGAAAAATAACGGGGAACAAACCCACTCAGCCATGATGACACCTTTCTTGAGATGGATGAGTCGTTCGGGATTTCCACTTAATCGTAGTAATCTTCGGGATACGAACAATCCTTCTCAAGATTATCTAATCAAGAAGAATACCCAAAATGAGTATTTCATGAAATTTCTCTTCTTGAAGATTCTAACTTTTCTTAAAATCGCGTTAAAATCGTATAAGAGGAAATTCCAACTTAAATGGCATAATTGCTCATTTTAACTCGGAATTTCGCGTATAATATACAGTTTTCTACCTACTCGAAAAGATCTACACATTTCTAAGCTTATTTCATCAAACTAGTAGTTTGGGTCCCAAAAAAGCAGCGATCCAGATTTGCCACGAATTTACAAAAACTTGTTTTCCTTCTTGTAAATAAGCTCATTTGAAAAGATGAATATTTCAAGTATTTTGTAAACTTTTTCAAAGGTATATACATATATGTAATGACTCATAACAAATGTATGAAGTAAATGAAGTTCTCTCAACTTATGAAAAGTAAGGTTTTAAAAGACTTTAGACTTTGAGATTTGTTGGATGTCCATTTTATTTTGAAAGATCTTGAGTTATTTTAGATGAATATTCTTTTTTCTAAATTAATTTCTTTAACTTACTTAATTTCCTAAGGGGTGGTTTATTTTCTAAACTTGATTCAATAACTTTTAAGAGTAATGATGATTTTTTGTTCTTGTAATGATTCCGAAAAGAATTTCTAACACTTGATGAAAGTAAGTTTTTATAAAACTTTTTGTTTATTAAGAAAATCATTTTAAGCATGTTCATGGTTCTTTAGGAAATCTATTTTCTACATTTATTTAAAAAGAACCTTTAGTTTTTAGAAAAATACCCCTCATTTATTTTTGTTGAGACAAAACATTATGTTCATGCATGAATATGAATCATAAACTATAGAAATATAAAGGAACATAATAACTTGAAAGATTAAGCAAATAAGAAAGTAAATCAAGTATTGGACCTTAGCTTCATCAAGGTATCCCGGACTAAGAAAAGACTAGTCCCGAAAAGAAAAGAAAATGAATTGTTTTGACTTGATGAGGACAAGTCTAAGACTAGAATGACTAGTCTTAAAACAACTTTGAAATAAATAAATTGCAATGAAGTAAATAAATTGCAAGACAATGAGCTTATATGCTCTAAATAGTATATATATCTATATAGATTAGTAATAAACATAAAGGAAACATAAAGGAATTTGTGATTATGAACAAAAACAAAGCATGAACCTATTGTTGCTTTCTTAACCTTCATGGTTCTAGAAAACACACATAAGTTCATACTAAGTAGATGAACATAAAGAAAGCTTGGAGGATTTTCTTGAAGAAGTTTACCTAAAGAAGAAACTAAAGAGAGCTTTCTTGTAAGACTTCTTGGAGAGGATTTTTGAGAGAATGAGAGATTTTGGTATAGTAACTTTAGAGAAGAAGTGGTGTGAAAGAAGTGAAGGTATGAGGGGTATTTATAGGAAAATGTGGGAGATAATTTGTGTTAATTAAATAAATGAAAAAAAACAAATTGAGGGATGGGAGGGGGCCGCGCAATTTCATGCATGAAGGGGGAAATTTATTTTGTTATTTTGTTAATTAAAAGTAAGAAATGAAAGATGTGAAGTTGTATTGGAAATGAAAATGTGTAAGAAATAGGTGTATGGTTGTAAGAGTAGGTTGTAAGAAAAAGTAGAGATAGGAATAGTGTAGAATAGTAGAAAATAGTGTAATGTAAAAGTAGACATGACAATTAATACCGGTAGTAAGAAAATACGCGTATAAAAGCGATATCTGATATTTTTAGCTACCGAAAAATTACGAAATTGATATTTTTGGAAATCTTATATTTTTACGAGTCTAACGGTATATTCGGAATATTTTTCCTATTCCGGCTCCGGACACGTTTTTCAAGAATGTCCGATCGGGTTCAAAGGACACTCGAATTTTGAAAAACTGATATTTTTATAAAACCTATAGCTATTACGAACTATTATAGCTAATTTTCCAACTTCGTTTTCTAGGGCTTGAGAAAACGGCAATGCCGGACTTAAGCGGTTACGGTAAACTAGGGTTTGGTTGACTCTGGAAATCCGGTTGACTTCCGATTAGGGTTTAAACTATAATTCGATCCAAAAATTTCGGGATTTACAACCTACCCCCCTTAAAGAAAGTTTTGTCCTCAAAACTTGAAATTCAACTTGAAATTCGTACCTGATTCTTCAAAGAGATTTGGATATTTCTTTCGGATCTCATCCTCGGCTTCCCAAGTAGCCTCTTCTTGCGAATGATTCCTCCATAACACCTTGACATATCGGATTTCCTTGTTCTCAGCTTTTGAACCTTTTGATCCAGAATTTGAACTGGGTGCTCCTCATAAGTCAAGTTCTCTTTCAGCCTGACTGGTTCAAGTTCCACAATCCGATCAGGGTCGGGGATATGCTTTCTTAGTACTGAGACATGGAAGACATTATGTACTCCCGACAGGTTTGGTGGTAATGCCAAGCGATAAGCCAAATCTCCTACTCGTTCGAGGATTTCGAAAGGTCCGATATACCTTGGGCTTAGCTTTCCTCGAGCCCGTACACGATGAATACTCTTTATCGGATTCACTTTTAGATACACATGATCACCAACGTTAAACTCAAGGATTCTCCGTTTTTTATCTGCCCAACTTTTCTGTCTATCTTGGGCCTCTTTCATCCTTTGCTGAATAATCCTGACTTTATCTGAGGCGTCTTGGATGAGATCTGGTCCAATTGTTAACTTTTCCACATCATCCCAAAATAGAGGCGATCTACACCTTCTTCCATACAAAGCTTCGTACGGTGGCATCTTAATTGTTGAATGATAGCTGTTGTTGTAAGCAAACTCTACCAAAGGTAGGTGTACTTCCCAGCTTCCTTTGAATTCCATAACACAAGCTCTTAACATGTCTTCCAAGTCTGGATAGTTCGCTCTGATTGTCCATCAGTTTGTGGATGATAAGCTGTACTGAAATGTAACTTGTTCCCATACACTTCTGAAGGCTCATCCAGAATTTTGACACGAATCGAGGATCTCGATCCGATACAATCCTGCTGGAACTCCATGCAGTCTCACAATCTCCCTTACATATAGCCGGGCCAACTTTTCCATCGAGTAGGTCATGTTGATGGGGATGAAGTGTGCTGACTTGGTAAGTCGATCCACAATTACCCATATAGCATCATATCCGGCTGATGTTCGGGGCAATCCACATACGAAATCCATGGTAATTTGGTCCCATTTCCATTCTGGTATGGCCAATGGTTTCAAAAGTCCTCCTGGCCTTTGGTGTTCAATCTTTACTTGTTGACATATGGGACACTTCATTACGAATTCAGCTACGTCCTTTTTCATACCATTCCACCAAAAGCGACTTAAGGTCTTGGTACATCTTGGTACCACCGGGTGCATGGTATATCCCGAGTTATGTGCCTCATCATATTTCCTTTTTCATCTCCTCATCATTTGGTACACATAATCTTCCCTTTCATTCTTACTACATCCTCCTCATCTATCTCAAAATCATCACCTTCCTCCTTGTATCTCACTTTTCAACTTTTGTATGACTTCATCATATCGTTGAGATTCTTTGATTCTTTCTATCAGAGTTGGCTCCATTACCAAATGGGAAATTTCTATTTCCGCACTTTGCCCCACAAATTCGATGCTCAATCTCTCGAATTCCTTTATAAGTTCTTTTTGAGTTGTGAGCATGGCTGCAACTTCTCCATGGTTCTTCCGACTCAAAGCGTCTGCTACCGCATTCACTCTTCCAGGGCAATAATTTATTCCAAGATCATAGTCTTTGATCAACTCCAACCATCTCCTTTGCCTCATATTCAATTCCTTTTGTGTAAATAAATACTTGAGGCTCTTATGGTCCGTATAAATCTCGCATCTCTGTCCATATAGGTAGTGCCTCCAAAGCTTGAGAGCGAAGACAACTGCGGCTAACTCAAGATCATGCGTCGGGTAATTTTGTTCATGCGGCCTCAACTGCCGTGAAGCATAAGCAATTACTTTCCCTTCTTGCATAAGCACATCCTAAGCCATTTCTTGACGCATCACTATGGACGGTATATGGCTTTTCTGGATCAGGTAAGGTTAAAATTGGAGCAGATACCAACCGTTGCTTTAACTCTTGGAAACTTTGTTCCCTCTTCTCATTCCAAATGAATCTTTCATTCTTCTGGGTCAACTGAGTTAGTGGCTTAGCTATTTTTGAGAAATCTTGCACAAACTTCCTGTAATAGCCAGCTAATCCAAGAAAACTTCTAATCTCAGTCACCGTCCTTGGTTGTTTCCATTCCATTACGGCCTTAATCTTTTCAGGATCTACTGATATTCCTTTCCCTGAGATAACATGTCCTAGAAAAGATATTTGGTCCAACCAAAAGTCACACTTGGATAATTTGGCATATAACTTGTGCTCCCTTAAGGTTTGTAATGCCATTCTCAGATGTTCTTGTGTTGCTCCCGTGTTTTAGAATAGACCAAAATATCATCAATGAAGACAATCACGCATTTATCCAAGAGCGGCTTATACACCCGATTCATCAAGTCCATGAAAGCAGCTGGTGCATTAGTTAATCCAAATGGCATACCATGAACTCATAGTGTCCATACCGAGTTCTAAAAGCGGTCTTTGACACATCCTCTGGTTTTATCCTCAGCTGGTGGTATCCAGATCTCAAATCAATGCGTGAGAATACACTTGCTCCTTGTAGTTGGTCAAAGAGATCGTCAATCCTTGGCAATGGATACTTATTCTTTATAGTGACCTTATTGAGTTCTCGATAATCAATACACAACCTCATCGATCCATCTTTCTTCTTTACGAATAATACCGGAGCTCCCCAAGGCGAGACACTTGGTCTAACAAATCCTTGGTCAAGCAATTCTTGTAATTGCTTCTTAAGTTCCTTGAGCTCAACAGGTGCCATTCGGTATGGTGCCTTGGATATGGTTCTGTTTTTGGCATCAAATCGATCTCAAAATCGATTTCTCGTTTTGGGGTAACCCAGGCAATTCTTCTGGAAAAACATCAGAGAATTCATTAACGATGGGGATGTCGTCAATGTTGGGTCTTTCCTTATCCTCCTCCGTACTTCCCACATAACTTTCAACTCCTTCCTCAACTCTTCAATTACTCGAACGAACTTAACTCCAAACTTTTAGAAGTTGCGGATTCTCCCAAAAACGTAGCTTTCTTCCCGTCTTGTCCCATGAATTCCACCTTTTTATTTCTACAATCTACCTTTGCTTCCACCATGGACAACCAACTCATTCCGAGAATCACTTCGTACTTGCTGATTTCTATTACTATAAGATCGGTAGTTGCTTCATGGCCTTGTATCTTCATGGGGCAATTCCTTATTACTTCTTTGGTAGTCACCACACTACCGGTGGGGGTTTTTATACGAAAACTTGTTGTGGTTGTGGTGATAGGTAAACCGGTCTTCAAGGCTATACTAGCGGCAATAAAGGAATGTGTTGCACCGAGAGGTATAAGCGGTTAGGTCCCCTATTTGTATGGTTCCTGCGTTCAAGACGCGTGTGTTACTATTCTTATTGTCCTTATAAGGTTCCCTAGACATCTATTATTTCCAACATACATCATAACTTTATACTCAACAGATATCAAAACAGACATATATTTTAAAGGTTGAGGCTAACCTGTAACCAAGCTATAGTCATACTCCTCTCCATGGTCCAGGGCAGCCAACTCTACTCCTTCTTCGGCATCCTCCTCGCAGACCCATTGCCCTTCAAGGTTGTAAATTCTCAGCCCATGCATAGATGATGCCGAGCGACTTCCGCTTCCATTCCTCCTTGTCGGGGCAAGTCCTCCTGAAGATCCAACAGGTCGATTGTTGTGAGATTTCTTTGGGGACACTCGTTGCAAAATGTCCCATTTGCTTGCATACGAAACAAGTCGTAGAAGCTTTCTTTGGGCAATCCGGAATCTTATGGCTCGGGTCACCACAGAAATAACACTTGTTCTGGAGAAGGGGGCATCTCTTCGGATAGTGCGCCCCTTTGCATTTCCAACAACTTACTGCTGCCTTGGAATTATCCTTTGTCCACTGAAATTTCCCTTAAAGTTGCTAATTGGTTTAAACCTCTTAGAAGGGAAATTGGAGCTTTCCTGGTTGAAATTTCCTTCCAAACACATGCACTTTCTTCTCAGAAGTCCCAGCTTTCCTTTTCTTGGCCCCTTCAACAATTCTTGCTCTTTCAACCAATTCTCTGAAGGTGCGATGTCAAACTCTTCTAACCGCATCCTTAAGTCCTCATCTAACCCATTCAGGAACACTTGTCGTTTCAGCTCCTCACTATACTTATAAGAATCCGGAGCATACTGCAGGAGTCGGCTGAATTCCGTCTCATATTGTTCTATGGATTTTCCTTTCTGGGATATGTGCAAGAAATCCGCACTATACCTTACTCTTAAACTTCCAGGGAAATAATTTTCCAGAAACTCATTCCGAAACATATCCCAGGTGATAGGTGGCGGCAATTCCCTACTCTTGGACTCCCACCAGACGCGGGCATTAAACCTCAACATATAGTACCATAGCTTATTCGAAGATGATGAGGAACTTCATAGGCAAAAGATCGTTCTATCTGCGCGAGCCAATCTTCAGCTTCATCTGGTTTCCCAAAAGCTCCGTCAAAGTAACGGTTACTTTTGATAAAATCTGGGAGTGAAGTTCTGTATGGTCGAGGTGGTGGCGGAGGCGGCAATGTGTATGTGATTGAGCATCAGGTGCTGCTGGTCCATGTACAGATGCTTGAGGTGCCTGCTGGGGTGGTGCTTGAGCTGGTGCCGTGGGGTATTCCTCTTGTTGTTGAACTAACACATTAAGAAGCTGTGTTAATTGACCCAGAGTGGCTTGGAGATCCCTTGGTTGGGGCAGGAGCCACAGGGGGTACTTCTGGTTGGTTAACTTCTTCAGGCGGGTTATTCGATGCCTGCCTCATCCTCGGTCGTCCCCTTCTAGGTCGGCTGTTTTAATTTTTACGTAAATACTAGATTATTAAGTCTTTTACATACTAAGTTACGGAAATTGCGGAAGCTTTCAAGAAATAAACATATAAAGGGAAATATCATAAAAAGAAGTTTAAGCAACTAAATCAAGAGATGAAATTTGTTTAAACCAAAATATTTAATTAAAAAGCATAGAAGGGAATGAAATCTATAAAGAAATCAAGGTTGCAAAAGAAATTCAAAATACAACAAATGTTAAACTTTTCGAAACATAAATTAAACTACTGATCGATCCTATATCCTAAGTCGACTGGTTACAAAATTCTTGTTGGACACATGGGATTGCTCATGTGGATCCTTCCTTCCTTCTTCGATCTTTCTTCACGGTGAGGGAGTTGCATTATGGTGGTTGGGTCTAGAAGTCGTCCTTGGCCTCTTAGTTTCGAATAGCTTCAAGTAGCTTTGAACCATCATTCTTTTTCCTTTATGGGAGGATTGACTCTTAGACGTACTTGGCTCCCATTGATCAAACTCCGTCTGTGACGCATACTCTTCATCGGATACTTCCATCACTTCATTCTTAGTCAGGTCTCCTATGTGAGATCGTTTTTGATTCGGGATGTTCTTATCAGGCCATTCAAAATCTTGACTGGCTTGGAAATATCCTCATCTTGTTCGTGATCTGCTGGCTCATCGTGGGCATAGATATATAATCGGCCTATGGAATTCTAAATTCGAAAATCGGGAAAACTGGACGTCTATCGTTTCAGGAAACGAACATAGCTTTGTGGAGCATAGGGGTATGGTTGTAATGGCACGTGAGTCGTTCCATACCGTAAGAAACTTCTAAGTCATTCCAATAAGGCAAACTCCTTACATAGGCTTCTTACTTTTAACCGTAGTCCACAAGGGTTTCACTATTTCTTAAGTTCAAACATTGGGCCTTAACTCTAACTTCTCAAGAGTAAGCTATAAAAGACAAAGGAGGTCATTAATTTTTCCTTTTTGAGAATTTCTAGACTTATCATCTTATCTAAGTTTTTCTCCATAAACATATCTATCTTTTTCTATTCTAGATTTATTCCTATTACCTTTATTTCATAAACTTGTTGCTCTGATACCAACTTAAACTGTCATGCCCCGAAGGGTACCTAACGTGGCAGCCCGCTATATAATCAAGGCTCAAGAATGACTACCTTAGTCATGCGAAAGCCTTAGTATTACATGTAAGGCGTCTAGCACGGTAATAGGAGAGCTTTTGGGAAGCATAGTTTAAGCAAGTAAAAGAACATACAAGAATCCATAAATAAAACATATTATATCATTAATATCCAAAGGTCTATTACATGATTTCTTAGGGCATACCCCCGCTAATCCCAAGGATCGTGATAATCTTTACAACATCCAAAATACTACATTAAAGATTTCAAAGGAATTCTAATCTAAGTCTTCGAGCAGATTTCCTCCAAAAGCTTCAATATAAAAACTTACACGGGTACGGGGAGGCCTCGGCACAAAAATAGGTGTTCCTGAGAATACAAATACCTATAGGGGTGTAAGCTTATGGGCTTAGTGAGTAAATCCCAAAATTCATACTCAAAGTAAATTATCAACCAAGTTTATTATTCAAACATATGGAAATGCAACAACCACGTGAGCATACAAGACATATGACTTTCCGGGAATCATATGTTGAATGAATTACGCCCTTCATTCGGGTTGGGTATTCAGGCCAATTACAGCCACAACTTTAAAACACTTTTATAGATCTTATCGGCTCCTATACACCATCAAAAACTTGTAGTTATTACAGGCTCCTACTAGCCACCAATTTTGTAGTTTTTACCGGCTCCTACTCGCCACTTACATGATATACCGGTTCTGCTACCACCACTATTATACACTTGTCCCACCAATTGTATAGTAGTGAATGAAATGTGACTCAACATATGAAGTGCATGAATAATTTCTTAATTAAGTCGTAGTTACATTTAACTTCTTTCAAGTGATCAACCAATTTCAAACACTCAAGATATTAATGCATATACAACTTTATTACAAACAAATCGAGTTTCGATATACTTAGTATTCTTTCAACATATTATCATACACTTCCTTTTGATTTTGCCTAAATTTTAGTGCAACTAATTTTACAAGAACAATCAAGAGTATGAGAAAAATAACGGGGAATAAACTCACTCAGCCATGATGACACCTTTCTTGAGATGGATGAGTCGTTCGGGATTTCCACTTAATCGTAGTAATCTTCGGGATACGAACAATCCTTCTCAAGATTATCTAATCAAGAAGAATACCCAAAATGAGTATTTCATGAAATTTCTCTTCTTGAAGATTCTAACTTTTCTTAAAATCGCGTTAAAATCGTATAAGAGGAAATTCCAACTTAAAATGGGCATAACTTGCTCATTTTAACTCAGAATTTCGCGTATAATATACAGTTTTCTACCTACTCGAAAAGATCTACACATTTCTAAGCTTATTTTCATCAAACTAAGTAGTTTGGGTCCCAAAAAAGCAGCGATCAGATTTGCCACGGATTTGCAAAAACTTGTTTTCCTTCTTGTAAATAAAGCTCATTTGAAAAGATGAATATTTCAAGTATTTTGTAAACTTTTTCAAAGGTATATACATATATGTAATGACTCATAACAAATTGAAGTAAATGAAGTTGTCTCAACTTATGAAAAGTAAGGTTTTAAAAGACTTTGGACTTTGAGATTTGTTGGGATGTGATCTTGAGTTATTTGAGATGAATATTCTTTTTTTCTAAAATTAATTTCTTGCAACTACCTTAATTTCCTAAGGGGTGGTTTTATTTTCTAAACTTAGGTTCTAATCACTTTTAAGAGTAATAGAATGATATTTTATTCTTGTAATGATTCCGAAAGAATTTCTAACACTTGATGAGATGTAAGTTTTTATAAAACTTTTTGTTTATTTAAGAAAAATCATTTCTAAGTATGTTCATGGGTTCTTTAGGAAATTTATTTTCTACATTTATTTAAAAAAAAACCTTTAGTTTTTAGAAAAACACCACCTCATTTATTTTTGTTGAGACAAGAACATTATGTTCATGCATGAATGTGAATCATAAACTATAGAAATATAAAGGAACATAATAAGTTGAAAGATTAAGCAAATAAGAAAGTAAATCAAGTATTGGGACCTTAGCTTCATCATGGTATCCCGGGACTAAGAAAAGACTAGTCCCGAAAAGAAAAGAAAAGGAATTGTTTTGACTTGATGAGGACAAGTCTAAGACTAGAATGACTAGTCTTAAAAACAACTTTGAAATAAATAAATTGCAATACAATAAGCTTATATGCTCTAAATAGTATATATAGCTATATAGATATAGTAATAAACATAAAGGAAACATAAAGGAACATAAAGGAATTTGTGATTGTGAACAAAAACAAAGTATGAACCTATTGTTGCTTTCTTAACCTTCATGGTTCTAGAAAACACACATTAAGTTCATACTAAGTAGATGAACATAAAGAAAGCTTGGAGGATTTTCTTGAAGGAAGTTTACCTAAAGAAGAAACTAAAGAGAGCTTTCTTGTAAGACTTCTTGGAGAGGATTTTTGAGTGAATTTGAGAGAGATTTTGGTATAGTAACTTTAGAGAAGAAGTGGTGTGAATGAAGTGAAGGTATAAGGGGGATATTTATAGGAAAATGTGGGAGATAATTTGTGTTAATTAAATAAATGAAAACAAAACAAATTGAGGGGATGTGTGAGGAGGGCGGCGCAATTTTCATGCATAGAAGAGGGGGAAATTTATTTTTTTGTTATTTTGTTAATTAAAAGTAAGAAATAAAAGATGTGAAGTTGTATTGGAAATGAAAATGTGTAAGAAATAGGTGTATGGTTTGTAAGAGTAGGTTGTAAGAAAAAGTAGAGATATGTGAATAGTATAGAATAATAGAAAATAGTGTAATGTAAAAGTAGACATTGCAATTTAATGCCGGTAGTAAGAAAGTACACGTATAAAAGCGATATGTGATATTTTTAGCTACCGAAAAATTACGAAATTGATATTTTTGGAAATCTTATATTTTTACGAGTCC